>SADC01000202.1:307228-422311 GCA_004194705.1 Ditylenchus dipsaci
AATCCAGTGGTGATCTAGTGGATTATTATTCAATGAATATAACGAAGTGGGCAATCCAGTGGCACTTTGTGGTGAACCACTGGATCAAAATGACGTAGCGTGTTTTAGGATATGGTCGTTTTATATCAGAAACGCAGAAGCTACTCGGTACGCGCTACTCTTACTGAGTTCTAGTATCAAGTTTTGTACGCTAGTAGCGAATAACCCCCCCCCCGCCCAACGATTTTCACTTTTTTTACTTTAGTAAAAAAGTACCCAAATTTATGTCCCGTGTGTGCGCCAACTCTTCATTAGTCACAACTTACGCTGCCTACCTCCAAGCCTAAGGGCTAAACTTAAACTTGTTGTTTGTAAGGGTAGTTACAGCAATTTTTAAAGGTCGGATGCCTGGGGGGGGGTATTCGCTACAGCGCCAGGTTTTGTTGTCACTTTTTAATATTTTAAATTCAATTTCCCTGATCCTACTTTTACAACGAGCCACCAAAACTCACTTTAAAAATTGAGGAATATAGATTCGGAGGGTTTAAGAGGTTGGTGGTAGGGGCTCTAGGTCAATTCGTCGACGGTCAATTCGTCGACGGTCAGTTCGTCGACGGTCAATTCGTCGACGGTCAGTTCGTCGACGGTCAACTCGTCGACATTTTCGTCAATCTTAGTTTTACCATGTCAAATTGAGTAATTTTAATATAAACTGATTTAAAAATTGCCTTTTTCCTAATCCTAATATAAAACTGTCATTGGTAATAGAAAAGGCGCTAAGGCCAAAGTAATGCCCGGGTACTCCCCAACTGGGTACCACATCTTGAGTACCCCGCCTGGATACCGCCTAGGCACCACCACCTGAGTGCTCTCTTTGGTACTTCTCCCTGGTTACCGCCTCTTGATCGTACCTAAGTCTCTCACCTAGGTACTACTCACTACCACTTTTAGCCCTTCCTTGGCACTTTCACCTGTTTACCACCTCCTAGATACCCAGTTGGTACCACCCCTAGAGCACCACATCCTCGGAATCTACAACCTGGATACCGTGTCCTGAATATCGTAACGGTAAATACCGGGTATTACCCACTGGTCACCCTATGGATACCTGTATCGAGACTAAATTAACCTAGATCGAAAGTAATTAAAGATAATTTTTTTCTTCCTCGTATGCTGGCCTACCCTATTCCTAAGTAAAAAAACAACCGTGGATAATAAGTTCGAATATGAGAGTTCGGACTTGTGCCAACGGAAATATCCAAATTGGGAGCTGTGTGAGGTGAAATATTCGAGTCGCGGTTTCTACCAAAAATGTCGACGAATTGACCGTCGACGAATTGACTTGTCGACGAATTTACCTGTCGACGAATTGACCGCCGCCCGGTGGTGGAGTTGAGAGACGAAAGTTGCGGTTATGTGTAACACTATCTAAGTTTATTAGTCTACTCTCTCATTAGTGTACACTCTCGTCAGTACACCAGGGCTGGGACCAGTTTGAAAAAAAAACAGAAGCAGAAAAACAGAACACGGTATTTTTCTCAGAAAAACAGTAGAAAAACAGTAGTGAAAAACACAGAAAACCGGCTCTAGTAAATTTGCCCCGGTAAATTCGTCCCCAGGTAAATTCGTCACCAAAACTGCCAAATTCAAAATTTTCGAAACAGGTTCGAATCCAATCAGCAGGAAACACAACTTTTTCTTGTTAAAGAGACATATAGTCTTAAAAAAAACCGAATGTGGGTAGGAAGAGCATCAGCTAGGTACGGGCGGCGGAAAATTGAATCTCTACAAATTTCGCAGGAATTTAAATATTTCCGTCTGAATCAACCAAACCAAGTGGTCGTCCACTTGGAGCAAATTTTTTTTTCAACGTTTTTCACGTTTAAAAACGTATTTTGTGGACTAATTCAGACATGCTGAAGAGAATTTGACAGTAGTAAAACACCGTTTTCCTCGAGTTTTTTTGAGTTTTGGTAAAATCATATTTGCCCAATACTCAAGAATACCATACAAAACCTAATTTTACTATTATCAAACCATCTTCAGCATGCCCGAATCAGTCCAGAAACAGATGTTGGAACTTGAAAATTTAAATTTTTTTTGCTCCAAGTGGACGCCACTTGGTTTGTTGTACCCAGGTAGTCGTACACAGGTCGGGGAACTTAGTTAGTGTAGTGGTACACGGGTAGTAACTTTTTGGTCTGTGATTCAAGCTATGATTTCTATATGATTCTACGATTCCTATGATCCAACGTCAGTTTTGCTGAGTAATCCATGCACTAACAACCAAGTAGTCGTTCACTTGGAGCAAAAATTTTACATTTGTCATGTTCCAAAATATGTTTTGGGCTGATCTGGCAATGCTGAAGATGGTTTTGATAATAGTAAAATAAGGTTTTGTATGGTATTTCTGTGAGTATTGGGCAATAATTGATTTTAACCAGAACTCAAAAAATACTTGAGAAAACAGTGTTTTACTACTGTCAAACCCTCTTCAGCATGTCTGAATTAGTCCACAAAATACGTTTTGAAACGTCAAAAACGCAAAACAAAATTTGCTCCAAGTGGACGACCACTTGTTTTGGTTGGTTCAGACGGAAAAATTTTAATTCCTGCGAAATTTTGGAGGTTCAATTTACCGCCGCCCGTACCTACCTGATGCTCTTCCTACCCACATTCGGCTTTACTAAGACTACTAGCTTTACTGGCGCCTCGGTGTTTTTTAAATTTTTTCTAAAAGAGAACTTCACGAAATAAATTTATTGAGTGAACCATCAAGCGCATTCTAAAATGACAATGACGGGAAGCAGCGTTCTAGGATGCGCATCAAGTAACATTCTTGAACAAACCCTAAAGACATCCGACGGCGATTCTGCGCCGTTTATCTAAGTCCCTTCGAGTTCACTGCATTCGTTACCTTAACAGAATATGTGTTAAGATAAGCAATCACAAATTCGTATGAATGACTAACTGCTTGCACAGTCTATTTGATTTTTCTTTTCTGATATGTTCTCAGCGACTTCCATTGCATGGCTAGGCTCTGATTGGCGATGAATAATTTCTAAAAAAACCAAGAAAGTTTACTAAAACTACTCGCCACATAATCACAAAACAACCCCGACTTATCGGCCTTGCTTTTCGAACTTTTTTAGACTTGTTAGCTTTACCTCGTTGGCTAAAACAACATTGTGCTTATACCGTATTTCCTCTAATAGCCGCCCCGGGCGCTTATTTTTTGAATGTCCTCTAGGGGGGGCGCTTATTAGAGGGGGGGCGGCTATTAGAGGGGGGCGCTTATATTTTCAACCAGTCGGCGCCGCAGGCGCCGACAAAAAAATTTGAAAACACAATGGAAGCGAGGTAAATTTTTATTCAAATTTCATAACAACAAAAAATTAACAAACAATCAAATACAATGTAGCTCTGGAATGTTTCATAATTTTCAAACTCAAGAGATTCATCGCTCAAGTAGCCGTTCTCTTCATCTTCTTCTGCGTCCACTTCTTCGACGGCAGGCACTTGTCCGATTGCTGATCGCGCCATTTGCAATTCGATGAGTCCGTCCGGAATTGGGCCATGTTCCTTGAAGCAGTGGATTGGCAGTCTTCGCTTCCGTCATGGATTTGACAACAACAAAAATTGCACAGAAAATTTTTTCCAGTCAAGACAAATTTGAATGCGATTTTTTTTGAAGGGGCGCTTATTAAGGGGGGCGCTCTTATTTTGGATGACCTCTAGGGGGGCGCTTATTAGAGGGGGCGCTATTAGAGGGGGGGCGCCTATTAGAGAAATACGGTAATTGACAAACAAATTTTCACAAATACCAACCTCTTGTCTTTGCGATTCTCAGTCGTCCTGCTTCGCCGACGTTCTGCTTTGATCTTTTCTTTCTGGCTAACCTTCGCATATTTGCGGATCTTGTCACTTCGTTAGCATCGATGCGAGATAGCTAGAAAAAAGAAAATTTTAAACGTAAAAAGTTATCACGACAAAAAGCGATTAAATAGAAATAATTGCGGTTCTGCGCCAAAATGAGCATTAAAAGCGAAATTAATTCAAGAGTAGAGATGATGAAAAGACATTTTCGGACGGGACACAAATTGACAAAAAAAAAATCCGGGACGGGACGTCGGGACAGCGAATTCCCGGGACGGGACACCGGGACGGGATACGCAGACAAAAAATTTCGAGCGGGACTCACGGGCAGGATTTCCAATAATGACAGTGACAGTGACACTGACAGTGACAATGACAGTGACATCACTGACATGTCACTGTAAGTGTCACTGTCATTGTGATAGTGACAGTGACACTTGTCACAATGACAGTGACACTTACAGTGACATGTCAGTGATGTCACTGTCATTGTCACTGTCAGTGTCACTGTCACTGTCATTAATCGGAAACCCTGCTCACGGGACATAGAAATCTACGGGACGGGACTGAAAATTTTCCGTTCGGACTAAGTTCGCAATTTATGATTCGTAAATTATTCATTCAAACAACCATCATCAAACAAAACCAACAACTTCAACTTGATCTACTTCTACCTTCTTAAAGAGATATCTTCTTAAGAGGTTGATCTTCCAAACGTTTGACATGCTGGTTAAATTTGCTAAAAGATATCTTCTTAAAGAGGTTGATCTTCCAGACGTTTGACATGCTGGTTAAATTTGCTAAAAGATCAAGCTTGGTAACTTTAAAATTCAACTGGTAACATTGAAAATTTCGGACGGGACGGGACAGAATTTGACGAAAAAAATTCCGGGACGGGACGACGGGACAGCGGATTTTTCGGGACGGGACACCGGGACGGGAAAGTCAGAAAAAAATTCCGGGCGGGACGCTCGGGACGGGACAAGGGTCAAAAATGCTCCGGTCGGTCGGGAATTGTCCCGTCCCGGTATCATCTCTATTCAAGAGCAAACAAAGAAACAGTAAGCTAGCTGTGTCTCTCAACAAATTTGAACTCCACCACACTGCCAGAAAAAAAGACGGAAACGAATACACGATACGAACAGTCAATCATATTTGAGACTTTTCTTGTTATTCCAGGTGCGGTAGAGTTCGTAAAGCATCACAATATTTGTGGCGAATCTGCGCCTCAAGTGTTCTCATTCTAAATCACCGCTAGATTTATTGGCGTCTCTGGCGCCTTTTCAAAATTTTTTATCAAATTAAATCTCTAACGCGACTATTTTATTCAGTGAACAATTAACAACAAACAAAAATTAGACCACTATTGTCCGGAAAAAAATCCGGCGGTCCTGCGGCAGTAAACATTTCAGTCCACCCCATTTAATGAACAAACTTAAAGGACAATCATGGAGATCACAGTGTTTTTAAAGATTTCTTGGCACTTATTCTTGTTCTATTCTGCCAGTTCATTTCTATTTCAGTTCATTTTCATCGCACCACAATTGTTTCTGGGCGAATCTGCGCCTCGAGGAGTTTCAGATATATTAGCTTGACGCATTTACTTGACAACCGCCTTCATCTTGATTTTCTTCGTTGATACACCATTATCTTGCATAAACTTCTCTCACAGCGGCACAATCATCGCAATTCCCTGACAATTAAGAAACTGTTTGACGACCACCATCAAAAAGACGACTTAGTTTTGAACATTTGCACCTAAATGAGAGAACATATCCACTGGAAGGAAAACCCTGAGCCAGAAATCACTAACAACGCGCTGCTGAGCCCACCTTCATATAGCACCATAATAGTTAACGGCGAATCTGCGCCTCAAGCAGCCTCAGATAAATTCACTTGACCCATTGAATTAACACTGATTCTGCTTTGATATTCTTGCAAATTGATTGATATTCTCACACTTCCGTCTTGAACACCCTGTTGGCCACACCGTCAAAGGGGTTCCTGAGAAAGTCACAGAAATACTACGCTTACTGTAAAAAACCCTCACAGTTGAGCACTTGCGTTAGCCTTGCACCACCTTCGTCTTGATAGCCCTGCAAAGCCACCCATCGACAGATTCTTAAAATATCATAAGATGATTCCACGCTCAACATCAAAATAACGACTAAAACTGTGAGCGTTCGAATTGTGCCACCTTGCTGCAATTGTGATCTCGGTTTGGAATCGTTACAGATCGATTGACTGAACGCTTTGGTTTGAAGACATAAACCTGCACAACAAAAAATGAAGCCGAAATATCTAAGCACCAAGTACTCACCGCGGTCGAAAATTTATAACTTAAACCTTGGCGAATCTGCGCCACATCCACCGATCCAGAATCACCAAATAGCTATATGACAAACATACAAAAATTATACACCGAGCAATAAACGAAAATTGAAACCACTGAGAACATTGACTTTTCATTCTTCGCCACCTTTGTTTTGAAAGTACTGCATACCCACATCATTGTCTTGAACTGCTTGCATACAGGCGCAATCATCATAATCCCCTGAAGATCGAGAATTAGTTGACGACCACCATCGAAAAGACGACTTACTCTCGAGCATTTGCACCTAAATAAGAGAACATTAACCCCAAGCTGAATACACCAAGCCAAATAAAGCTCACAACGTATTGCTGAGTTAACTTTCATGTAAAATCACAATATCCAGTGCGCTAATCTGCGCCTCGAGCAGTTCTGGGCTATTGACTTCACGCATTGAATCAATACTGTTTCTGCTCTCAAATTTTTGCGCCACTTCTGTCTTGATCATTTTGCTAGCCACACCATTGCAGGGTTTTTTGAAAAATTAACATAATATGTCATGCTCACTGTGCAAAAAGGACTTACTGTTGAGCACTTGCATTGACTTCGCACCGCCTTTGTCCTGATCGCCCTCCAAAGCCCCACCATCGCCTATCATGAGATAAAATTTAAATTTTCAATGCAAATTTAAAAAAAAATGTTTAAATTCAAATTTAATTGGTCTCGATGATAAAAAGTGTCCCCGCCAATTCAAATTTTGGAAATGTCGCTGCGTTCATAAACCATGGTCCTTAAGAGGCTTTTACACCTTTTTTCGCAAAATTGGCTTAATTTCCGCCCCCTTTTTATAATTTTGCCTATTTTGCTTCCTTTTTCATTTTTTCGACATTTTTCAAAATAATCGTAACGTGTTAAATTTTTGATGTTTTAAGAGTACAGGCTCAAATCGTCCCAGCGCCATAACTTTCAATTTTTATCATTTTGACTTTTCTAGGGCGTAATGTGAACAAGAAGTACGATTCCCGAAAGAAAAAGTTACGCAGGTTTGGTAGGGCCAAATTAACCGTAACCGCACCACCCTAATTTAAACGCTTAAAAAGGTGCCATTTTTTATGGAAATGCCCCTTTTTTACTTTTTGTGATGGCATCCCTGCCCCTAATGACCAGTGTGGTAAAAGTACAAAAATAGCCACCGCCACCAACAAGTGTGGCAGCCACGCCACCATCACCGGTGGCCGGTACGTGACAATTCCCTGCCGGACAATTCCTTGCCGAACAGTTCCCTGCCGGGGTCAATTCCATGCCGCGCCGATTCCCTGCTGGGAAAATATTGAGACCCCGCTTTTTGAAAAAATATTTTTGGAAATCAGATTTGGAGCCCGAAAAAGTGAAGGAAAAAAATTGCTCCAAGTGGAAGACCACTTGGAGCGAATTTCTGTGGATGAATCCAATGTGGAAGTACCAGGTGGTTTTCCTATACAACCTGAGGATAGTTAGTTTATGAGCGTGATTCAACAAAAATGTCTCCTACCACCAGGATTCAAACCATTAACCTCACAAATTTTTATAATTGGTTTATTGAGGATAAATTTACCAGCAATGAATTTACTGCCAATGAATTCACTACTATTCGGCAAAAAGTAGGCCAGAGTACATTAATGCTGGATCAAAAGAGTTCTTCGAGCAACAGGGTGTTTTTAAATCCTATATTGATATACTGGGCCAAAATGAGTGGGGCTTAAATGAGGGAGCCGAAATGAGTGGGCCCCAAATGAGTACTAACCGTGAGTGAATCGTCCCAGTGAGTGAATCGTCCGTGTCCGTCGTCGAATATCCTGTCTGTTTTAATAGATTTTATTCATATTCGTACTTTTCAAAAAGGGGGCCGTTATATCGAATGTTCGCTTTTTTAACCCAATTTTTTTTTTCTTTTTAAAAAACGATCGGCAAAATCGGAATCCTCACGATTTTTCCGACCAGACTGCAAAAACAGAACTGGCAAAATTTTTCAAAATTTGGGTTAAAAAAAGTGTCGGACCCTAGGTGGGACGAACTTTTGGAGGTGCCGTTATAGCGAGAGGGGCTGTACGAACTTTCGTAACAAGACAATTTCGTAAGAGCGAATTTTCGTAAAAGCGAATTTTCGTAAGAAATTGTTTTCGTAAGAGCGAATTTTCGTAAGAAACTTTTTCGTAACAGCGAATTTTCGTAACATTAGTGATATCTTAAGTTGCTTTTTTTTTGCTTTTTGATCCTCCTTTGATGTTTCTTATAGCTTCTGTGATGTTTTGTCCAAAAATAGTCAAGAAAAAAATGAAACAGTCAGAGGGTGGAATCGAACCACTGGTGAAAAAAATTCATCCCATCAACTTACCTACTGCACCATACATGCCACTAAAGCGAAATAGCTATGTGTAGTATATAATATATAAATTCCAGCTCGGAGTTTTTCACCATGCTTTTGGGTGTTTCTGCTGGTCTCCTAATGGATGAAAAATCCGGGGTCAGCTAATTATCGAAATTTTCAGTCATATGACCTATGCTTACCAAATTTTGTGCTCATACAGTTAATAGTCATATAACTAACTGTTCGAAGTGTCAAACAGTGACAGAAAGGCCAAAACAAATGAATCAGATGAAACCCTGAATTAGAAAAATTGAATAAGAGTGAAAAAAATTTCGATTATTTCCTCTTACGAAAGAAATTCGTTACGAAAATTCGCTGTTACGAAAAAATTTCTTACGAATTTTCGCTGTTACGAAACTGTTTCTTACGAAAGTGCGCTCTTACGAAACTTCGCTCTTACGAAATTGTCTTGTTACGAAAGTTCGTACAGCCGCGAGAGGCGTTACTACTCATTTGCGCGCATCTAATTTGCGCGCACTCATTTGCGCGCAATTCAATTTATTCGGTCTTTTCGGGCGGCACCGAATTCAGCCAGAAAAGGTTGTCTCGGCACGAAATGTTCTAGATCTGACGATATTGGTAGCTGGAACCTCCGGATATCCCATGTGCCAACAAAACCAAGTGGTCGTACACTTGGATCGAGATTTTTTTCACATTTTCAGGTTCCAAAATTTTTTTCTGCACTAATTCGAGCATTCAAAAGATGGTTTAACAGTAGTAAAGTTACGTTTGGCAAAATTCACGAAAAATGTAAAATACCATCAAAACGTAATTTTACTGCTGTCAAACCATTTTTAGAATAGCCGAATTAGTGCAGAAAGCAGATTTTAAAACTCAAAAAACGTGAATATTTATTTGATCCAAGTGGACCACTTGGTTTATTTGGTACATGGAACAAATAGATATCATTCATGTGGTTAAAGCACTCAGCTGCCCCGTGGTATCTTTGAGTTTGTTTGGCTTCAGTATTTTGGTACTATGAAACTGTATTTGGGGCACGCTTCTGAATGAAATGCAATAGTTTTCAATTTGAAAAAAAATTCGAGAGAAATTGAATTGTGCGCAAATGAGTACGAACCGCGAGAGGCGACTGTATAAAAGGTGTTATTAACAATTTTTCGATCTTTATAAACAGAAACTAAATTTTTTTATTTAAAATTTCTTTTTGAAAAGTGCTAGTATTTTGGATGATGTATAGTCACTGAGAAAAGTAACCGTGTTTATTTTAAAGATCCTTGAATTATGCACCGAATACGTGTTTCAGCTGCGCAAAATTGTTCTTGTATCAAAAATATATTAAAAAAACTAAACAACCCGAAACTGTTCGATTTCATACAATCGATCCCTGAAGATTCTTTGGTCAGAGCACTTTTTCAAAGAATTTTTTTGTCCTATCTTGTTCAGCGTGAAATCCTGGACAAGACCCAAACAGCCTTTTGGTACAATGGTACAAACAGCCTTTTGAGTGTTATCAAAGTTTTCGAAAAAAAAGGAAATTTTCAAAAGCAAAGTTTTTTAAAGCTGAATGTTAAATTCTTCGAAAATTCTTTAAAGAAATCTTTAATATTTACCCACCAACAATGCCACAGGTGTGTGTGCCACCCACCACCACCGGTGGCTACCCAAAAAATCCCACCACCACCGGTGGATCCACCGGTGGCTACCCAAAAAATCCCACCACCACCGGTGGATCCACCGGTGGATTTACCACACTGCTAATGACGACCGAAATCGGTCCAAATTTAGTCTGAAAATTGATCGAAAACAATTTTGGAACGACTTCGTGCCCATGAATGCCTATTACTTTTACCCATGATTTTTTTATGTTTTTCTGTTTTTTTGTCTCAAAAAAAAACAGAAGCAGAAAAATAGAAGTGAAAAAACACAGAAAAACAGAACCCGGTCCCACTCCTGGTGTATACTAATGAGAGAGTCGACTGTACTACCAGTCAGGCACCACTACCTGAATACCTCGACACTGCCAACAGTTGAAATTTTAAATAATTTTTCTATTCAAATGACTTTTTTTCCAGTATATTAGTCCCCATTTGTTTTCGTGCAGTCAATTAATCCATGGTCAATCGGTCCGCAAAAATATTATCATCTTTGAGGGCTGAACAAACCTAATTCAAACCCTTCGCCAGTTATAACCTTCGCGAGTCGACCCTTGTACGTGTTATGCATGTTATAGTGGCATACCAAACAGGTGATTTTTGCCCTCCATTAATTATTTGCAGACAATCATGGCTGAATCACTCCACCACTTTTATAATAATGTTTTTGTCTGGGTTATTCAGCAAACATGCGCAGTACTTGGCATTGCCAAACAACTTGTGACCGTTTGAAGGGTGGCTGTTGATTAGAAAAGTTTGCTTTTCTCTTAGTCTTACTAGTACCACCATTACATCCTTACTGCCTGCTCAAGCGCTCTCCAAAAGGATAAGGCAAGAAACCAGCCTGGTCCCCCCTCCTCATCCATCCAGTCTCCTTTTGGAGTTACCTGGGCTGTTACCGACTCATTCTTGCACCGCATTCATTTATTTTCTGATCTATTCATTCGAGAATAGAGAAATATATTATCTGTCATATATTGATCATCATCCACAAGCAAATGTATCTCTTCAACTCTAAGTAAGACTACTTTTTGAGTCTAAAAATTCAAGTAAATGTCTTTGTAATTTGCAGATGCATAGCAGCTAGCACCATCCTTTTTATAGCTAGCTTTTGGCAAGTTGACGCCCAAGCAGCTGCGGTAAATTATAATTTCCTAACAAATTATTATTTAACTCTCATTTAGTGGCCAGCCACCAGCTATTCACCTTACTTCCAGAGCTTGTTCGGTAAATTTTGAGCCATAAAGTTAACGGAGCATGCAACTTCATAGCAATTTCAAATTTTCGAATGCGCCCTGCACGACATAGATTTTATTAATGATGCTTTTGAATTATTATTCTTTGCATTAAATTTTTATAATTATGAACCGTCGACTAATGGACCTTAATATTTTTAAAAATTCCAACACATTTTGACGCCAAGGGTTTCTTTTAGAAACGGAAAAAGCCCTTCGGGTGGTATTTCGGATCGGGATTAGGTCCCATAAAAATTTGGGGATCGGGATTTTCGCTTGCAAATTTCGGGATCCCGAAGGCATCTCCATTGAATTTTAGGATTTTATAAATAAAAAAAAGAACAGGAAAATTCACATATTTTTGCGCTATTTTCAAACTGTTGGCTATTTTAAACAGCAAATTAGTCTATAAAATGTATTCATTTTTTCAACTGGGGAAACGGGGAGATGGCGAAAAAGTTCAGACCCAATTTTTCTATGCCGGTTACACAATGACCAGAATTCCTCAATCCTCAACTTCTACCTCAATCCTCCGTTGTGTAAGAGGCATTACAAAAAATTGAGAAAAACGACCTTGAGTCTACCAAACTCAAGTTTGACCTTGAAATTGAGTTTTGAAAACATTGACCCGGACATTGTCCATTTTTTAAAGAATTCGTCTCCCGAAAAAAAACTTTCCAAAGAAAATGTCGGGCAACATTGTCCCTTTTTTCATTTATTGTAGGGCGACAAAAATCGTCGGAAGTCGGGCCATTGTAGTACTCCAACATCTTCTTTCTTGATAAGCTTGATGCGCGAAAACTGTGATAACTGGAAAAATGAATCTTATATAAAAACGCTATACATCTTTTAACAAATGATGATAGATTCCGAAAAAGGTACAATGTCGCCAGACAAAAAAAGGGAAAATGTCATCCGACAAATTAAACTGGACATTGTCACGTGACATTTTCCAGGCGAAATTGTCCATCATTTGGGACAATGTCGCGCGAAATTTTTTAAAAAACGGGCAATGTCCGGGAGCCGTTGGTTTGGTGGTTTAAAACCGAGACCATAGAAAAATACCATAGAAAGGATAAAATTGTCAATCGGGATTCGACGAATTTCGGGGTCGGGATTTTGGAAAGTGATCAGGCGGGATTTCGGGACGGGATTTCAGCTCAAAATCACCTCGAGCGGAATCGGGAGTCCGACTAGATCCCGTCCCGTTTCCGTCTCTATTTTTAGCAGTAAAATTTAGTGTAAGACTTAACTTGTTATGATTGCTGTTGGATTATCTTAAGTCAAAAGGTTCGAGTGAAACTTAAAAAACAAATTATATTCTCGTCATTTTCTCTATGTTGTCTGATGGTTAAATCCTGATCTCGTTCCTCGACAGTAAAGTTCTTGAGTGAATGGTTTCCATTATCGACGCGACATGCTTAAGTACTTTTGGTGTCGTTACATAGTACATCGAGGAATAAAATTTATTCGATTAAACCAAAGGTATTGTAGGTAACATTGTTTCACGGCTAAATTTTTGAATTTCTAATTAAATATTATTTCTTTTAAAATTTATTTGTTGCAGCCCAAGCTAGTGCACCAGTAGCAGCCATACCATCTGGATTAGGAGCGCAAGGTCCGTCGATCCCTGTGCCTGGCCCTCCAGGTGGCGCCCCCTTCCCACCAATGCCTTCGCCCATGCCTATTGGAGGAGGCCCAGGAGGACCAATTGGACCAGCTTACGGAGGAGGCACACCAGGGGCAGGTCTGCTTGGGAGTGGAGCTGCATATGCTCCAGCAGTGGGTCCGGCTGGATTTGGTCGCAGATAAATAAACAAATATATACACTTCTATATTGTTTTACTTTATTTAGAGTCAGTTAAAAAGTTATATTTAGTCAAATTAGTCAAATTTTTGAAGTGTGGATTACAATTTAAATACTAGTATATGAGCACGACTTGCAGGTTCGATTTCTTGTGAGTTTAGCCTAGTTTTTCGTTTAAATTTTCGAAGACACCTTAAACTTTTATCTACCTCAAATTTGGTATTTTTAACGGAGAATGCAACACAGACACCCCAAAAGATCATCTTTATTCTTTTTTAAAGAGGGAGGAAACTTTATATACGCATCGCCTATGGTCGACGGTTTATATTCGTTTGGGTTCACGCCCTATTTATTTTACCCTAATTTTAGTAATGGCTTGTTCACGTTCATCGAGTTAGAGTTCGGGTTTTCGTAATACAGTTGAAGCTCTCTAAAACGACTCTCAAGGGACCGGCTAAACCGAGTCGTTATAGAGAGCGTCGTTATAAAGAGCGTCATTTTGACTTGAATGAATTGGCTCAGGACCAAATAATTCTTTTTTCCGGATCGTTATAAAGAGCGTCGTTATAGAGAGCGTCGTTATAAAGAGCGTCATTTTGACTTGAATGAATTGGCTCAGGACCAAATAATTCTTTTTTCCGGATCGTTATAAAGAGCGTCGTTATAGAGAGCGTCAACTGTATTTTTTTTCTTATAGTCAAAGAAGCAAATATTTTTTTTAAATTTTTTGAAGTGATAACACTATTAGGTAGCCCCAAGATTCTAGTTTCAAAAACGTATTATTTGCCATAACATGCTTGCAAAATATGGTACAAAATATTAAAAGAATAAAACAAGTCAGAAAATTTTTTTTTTCTGACTTGTTTCATACTTTTTATTTTTTGTACCATATTTTGCAAGCACGTTTTAGAAAATGATACGTCATTAAAAAATAGAATCTTAAGGCTGCCTAGTAGTGTTATAACTTTAAAAAATTACAAAAATATTTGCTTCTTTGACTGAAAAAAGAAAATTGTTACGAAGACCCGAACCCTAACTCTAACTCGATGAACGTGAACAAGCCATAAGTTCACTTTCAGGGCCAAAAATCATCGAGCAAGCGATTGCAACTATTTCCAGCACTGTCTTACTGTCAGAAAATACCTTAATTTTGGGATTTTGAGCAAATGACTATCAAAATAAAGGACGGCATGTAATTGGTGATCGTTGGACGTTTTTTAAATTTTAGCTCTAACTAAATATTACTTTTCACTCTGTTATATAGGTCATATGAAAGCCTAGACTCTTGGCTACATTTTAGTTTATAAAGAAAAATTGTAGAAAAAATATCAATCAACCAGTCAAAGAAAACCCCCTGAAAACGATCGATTTTCGGATATTTAGCCTATTTTAGCCTGTTAATAAGCATCACTAGGTGTGAAACCTTGCGCTGATGAAATTTGTAGATAGCTAAGAGTGTGAGGATCATTTTTACACTAAACTTGTAAATCAAAGATTCCCACTGGCTCAAAACTGGCCATAATGGAGTCCTAAGGATTATTAGCTATAAAATTGCCGAAAAACACGAAAAAAAAGGAACGCCAAAAGAGGCGCGAATATGAAAAAATCTTAAATTTTTAGTAAAAAATTTAAAAGAGGGGTATACTCTAACTGAGAATCGAATCAGTTAGATGTTAGAGTATATTGTGAACCAAAATTTTTATTCAAATAAATAACAAAATATCTTGACTATTTTATTTCTCTTTATTGCCACAAACAAGTTGAGCGGGTGCTCTGAGCATCAAACCCAGTAGTTGGCCTAATGACTGTCGAAGACGAGGATTAGCAATGAAATGACATAAGGGTATGCCAAGTCCTAGCAATGTATAGTGCAAACAAGTGAGCACCACACTCTGGGTGGCCGACATGGCCTGGTCTATGGAGGTTTGCAGCATGAACTGCACGATGGAGTCCACGAATAAAAGAAATAGCACTGCACACAGTTTAGTTTGGGCAAATACTCGAGGTCGATTGTTGTGATCCCGTCTGCAACATTTCGATAAATTATCAGTTTTAACATATTCAGAAAGAAATAGTCTAAACAAAAAATATTTGTAAGTCTTAATTAACACGGGAAAGGATGTGTGTACCAAACTTAGCGTTTCGTGCAGAATTTCCCCTGAGCATGATAGCTGAAAATTTTTTCGGAAGGAGGTACGGGTAAAAGAGCATTTGAAAGTAGGTTACTTTCGCCTATTCCTGACCACCTGGATTTCGAGCAAAATATCGGTGGTATTGGCTCAAATCTATAAACCACCTAAAATTGTTAAATCTCAAACTGTAGAGAAACATTAGGGCTATCCTTTGCGCACAAACTTGTATCTGAGTGATCACAATTTCGCAGAGCATTTTGTTGAATATAAAAGCCATTTTTCAGAAATCCTCAATTTTGCCCACAAAATAACCATACCTTTGCGCAGAGATAATATTCAGCTGAGTGCGAAAGTAAATTCAACGTTTAAATTCAAGTATTTATTGTCTTGAACGGAATTTGAAATTGGACACTAAATTTTGAATTTCAAGAGCAGTTTTATCAGCAAATCGACTACGTTGAACACGAATCCGTTGTCAGAACCAATGGTTTCCTTAGCGGTAAAAAATTTAGAGCGATTTGTGTTACGACTTATACATTTCTTTTACACATTTAGTCAAGATTTTATGATAAGCTGTCGATCTATTTAGTAGCAAAATAGCCGTGAGATTTTTTTCTTTTTTTAATTCAGCAAGCAGCTGAATATTATCTCTGTGCAAAGTTATGGTTATTTTATCTGCGAAATTGAGGATTTCTGAAAATGGTTTTTATAGGCAAAATCAAAAATGCTCTGTGAAATTATGATCACTCACATACAAGCTTGTGCGCAAAGGATAGCCCTTATTTTCCTCTACAGTTTGAGATTTAACACTCTTCGGTAATGCATAAATATGGGTGGTCAGGAGTAGGCGAAAGTAACCTACATTCAAATGCTGTTTTACCCGTTTCAATACCTCCTATTTCCGAAAATAATTCCAGCTATCGCGTTCAGCGTAAAATTCGCACAAAACGCTTATTTTCGTACACACAGCCTTTCCAATATTAAAAATAAAAAAATAAAAATAAAGTGAAATTAAAACTAAAATGCACAGTTAGTTTTTATAAATTTTTAATGGCAATGCAGCCTTCTACCTCAAAAGAAACAAGTTTTAAAGGACCATTGCCGTTGATGACAATGGCAATTTAGAGTTTTTTAATTGGCGGGGGGACAACCGAAAATGCGGAAAATGTTTTTGCGAATTATTTTTTTATTTGCATCTAAAATTAAAATTCCGTGAATTAGAAGAGGCGACGCTAGTAGCGAATACCCCCCCCCAACGATTTTCACTTTTTTTACTTTAGTAAAAAGTACCCAAATTTATGTCCCAGACTCCGGAAAATGTGCGCAAACTCTTCATTAGTTACAATTTCCGTACGCTGGCCTACCCCCAAGCCTAAGGGCTAAGCCTAAACTTGTTGTTTGCACGGGTAGTTACAGCGATTTTTAAAGGTCGGATGCTTGGAGGGGGGGGGGTATTCGCTACTAGCGCCGAAGAGGCGAATCAACTGTTACTAATAATAGGTTATGGCTCAATGAAAGTCGGCTGAGTCGTCCGATCTGGCATTGTTAAGCAACGTTGGGCTCGACTAATAGATGATTCTATACTTTGAACGAATTTTAGTCGTAAACAAAAAATAATTCAAAAAAGATTTTCGCAATAAAAAATCTGTCCCCGCAAATTCAAAACTCGAAATTCACATTGTCATCAACGGCGATGGTCCTTCAGCTAAAGTGTGTTTTTAAATTAAACACCCAATTAACAAAAGAAAAGTAAAAAGTGCAGTCGATAAAAGTTGTTCCCAATTTAAATAGTGTCGCATTTAATTATACAGTTAAAACTCGATTTAACGAAACTCGATACAACCAATATTTGAGGTCGGAAGTTCGTTCCCACCTAGGGTCCGACACTTTTTTGCCTTAATTTTTTCGAAAATTTGCCAGTTCTCTTTTGATAGTCTTGTCCCAAATATCGCAAGGATTCTGATTTTGCCGATCATTTTTCGGAAATAAAAATTTTTCTTACTAAATAAACTCGATTTAACGAATTTCGGTTAAACGAAAAACCTGTTTCTCATCGAGTTTTTGCTTTTTTTTAAGAAAAAAAATTGATTTCCAAAAAATGATCGGCAAATATGGAATCCTTGCAAATCTTAGGACCAGACTGTCAAGACAGAACTGGCAAAAGCTTGAAAAAATGGGTGTAAAAAAGTGTCGAACGCGGTCACTTTGCCGGTCTCTTGAATTTCGTTAAATCGAGCTTGAACTGTATTGTCAAAAAATTTAATTCTGCCGCCAAATAAAATCTGCTGCTCAAATTGGAATTGTGGCAGCATCTAGATTTTTTGTCAGAAATTTAAAATTTTTTGACAGCTGATTCGATAAAAATTGTCTCAAATCGGATCACACCCCAAAGTCTGAATTTTATCAGTGAATTCGTTTTAATTTTCAAAAATGTTTTGCACTGGCATGCAGCCCTGAATATGGACAAAGCCTTTTTCTGCTACCAGAAAGACTTTTTTCTGCTGCAAATATTGTTGCTGCAAAAAGACTTTTTTTTGCTGCAAATCGGCCTTTTTTCTTTCACTGTTTGAGCTGTCTAAAAAGTGCCTGCGAGGGATTTCAAAAATTTAACAGGCACTTTTTACACAGCTCAAGCAGTAAATGAGAAACACGAGTTTTGAACCACTTGAAGTTTGAAAAAATTGCATGCTTCTAATTGCCGCCCGGGCGGCAATTAGAGGAAATACGGTATTCAGAAAACCAAGATCCAGGGCTGTACGCTAGCTCAGAAACTTAAAAAAGATAACAACAAAACTCTAAAAAATGCCAACAGAAAGCTTTTTCGTGAAAATTTAGTAATTTACTGGTTTTTTGCATACTTTTAAGGGCGCAATTTAATTTAAAGCCATTTTTTGGAATTAACGTTTAAAAGGTGGTCTAGTTTTTTGTGCCGCAAAGACAAATTAACGACAAACAGGGTGTATGACCGAAATACTCATAGGCAAAACAATAAAATGTATGAAAAAATAAATTTGTCCCGAAGAATTAAGGTCCTGCACCCAAAAACAGCAAGACCCTAAAAACTGGGCTCTACCCTGTTTCGGCACAAATTGTTTCCGCCAGAAATCGTTATAGCCAAAACCGTTACATTTTTAACTAATTAGTTTGCTACACATGGTTTTTCTAAGTGATTTCATGGATATTATCATTTACAAGTTTATACTCAAATTGATGCCAGAGAGCAGGGCTACATTTTATGTATAAGGTTGTAAATGACCATATTTGCAAAATTTACGAAAAACCCCAAAAGTTCTCAAAAAAGTCCAGGGTTCCGGAAATTTAGAGCTTTTTAGTGAATTTTGCAAATATGGTCATTTACAACCTTATACATAAAATATAGCTCTGCTCTCTGGCATCAATTTGAGTATAAACTTGTAAATGATAATATCCATTAAATCACTTAGAAAACCATATGTAGCAAACTAATTAATTAAAGATGTAACGGTTTTGGCTATAACGATTTTTGGCGGAAACAATTTAGGCGGAAACAGTGTAGAGCCAAAAACTGTTTCTGAAAATAGGGAGGTAAATTTTCAGAAATTAATGACAAGTAACTAAAAAACGTAAGTAACTTAAAAAACTTAAAAATTTACTCATTTGAAATTTGAAATCGCACAGTTCTTATTCTACAAGCATTTATAGACAAAAAGAAGATAGATAATTTTGTTTAGAAACCTTAATTCGGCCACTTCCGGCACAGCGGAGATAGTGGAGACAGCCACTGATTCACGTGTATCTGCTCGACCACTTGAATCAATCAACATTATTTGAAGATTGTTAATATAATTCAATAAAGCAACCTCCTGTAACAAGATTTTTTGAAAGCAACCAATAGAAAGGCAATTGCATAAAGTAAAGGAGGTGTCCAGCACAACAAATAGAACGAGTTAGGCAACATATTGTTGGGGTCATCTGGCTTGTGAACACATTCATAACCAAAACTAAAGCTGGCTGGATGGTAGCTATAGTAGCAATCAGACAGCGACAACATAACTATCAGCACTGAAATAGACGTCGTAAATATTTTTTTAGGGTGGTCAATAAAAGGGACAATATTTTTTTTCAATTTTGGCAGGAATTAAACATAATTAGAATCAAACATAATTAAAATTATTGCCAACAGTGATTTGAATCTCGGAGCATCCGCTAAAATTTACGCACCGGCACCGGCCCCGAAATCTTCCGTACCAGCACCGCACCGGCACAGGGTCGGTGCCGATGCGGCGGGACAGGGCTAATTCGCCGTCGCTGAATTTGCCTTTGACTAAATTCGCCGTCGGATTCATTTGCCCTCGACTTAATTTGACGTCGCGAAATTCGCTGTTGACAAAATTCGTCTATTTACTGAATTTGCTTGTTTGTACAAGTTGTATAAACAAAAAGCAAAGTCTGTGAAAGGGGCATGCCCACGCTAATTAAAGGTAGTGCCCGGGAATTCAAATTTTTTTCATAATCAGTGAATTTCTGTACGGATTTTTTAACTTGGTTTCTAACAAAACTATACCTAAAATTAAATTCTAGGCCTTGTTTTGTTAGAAACCTGGTTAAAACATCCGTACAGAAGTTCAATGAATATGAAAAAATTTTGAATTCCCGGGCACCACCTCTTATTAGCGGGGGCATGTCCCTTCAAACGGCGAATTAAGGCGACGGCGAATGCAGTCAACGGCGAATTGAGCGACGGCGAATCAGCCCTGTCCCGTGCAGCACCTCATTGTTCTTATCATTCTTATAAAGACAGCAATTTTTCGTGCATTTCGATTCCTTAACAATATGCAGCACGGAACAAATGCAAATCTTTTTAAAAAGAAATCGATCCTTGGTTGAAGTTTAGCAAAACTTTGCGTTTAATCAGTTTTGGTTTAGCTCTCCTTGTAGCTGTTCGTTGCAAAAGTTAACTGAGAGAACAGGCTTTCAACACCAGTTGAGGTGGCGGGACTAGTTAGGATGTTTGGTGCCAGTGTCTTCAGGATTGGGTAATTGTGTATTAGCAATACACAAACCCAAGGGCACAAACTGCCAGCAAGAGATCAAAAATAAAGCTAAGCGAACACTTAGCGGTTGTCAAAATGCCGTAATAATTTGAAATAAAGTTTGCCACCTATATTCGGCTCATGAATAATAATCTATTAATTTCATGTCGCCAGTGCGGCCCAAAAAAATACGCGCTGGTACCGGCCCCGAAAATTTCTGATCCAACACGGCCGGTGCCGGTGCAGCACCCGATGCCGTTACACCACTGGTTGCAAAATAACTCACATGCCTCAAGTTCATTCCTAGGTTTTCTGTTTTCGAAAAAAATTTCGAGTTTTTTAGATAATTAATAAAAAAAATTCAGAATATCAAAATTTGTCACCTTAACTTAATTTTTTTTGACAAAAATGATGTAAGAAAAAATATGACGGAAAGTATTATGTTCTAAATCCTACCTGAGCAGCACATTGCTAACAAAAACACCAAGGTAATCTTGCCTGTGCGGCTGATCGACCCAGCACATCTGGGACAAAATATTCTACCAAATGAAGTGAAGAATGAAAAGAATAATAAGTAGAAACTGAACAACTCATTGCAAACCAGTAAAATACGATATACGATTGTTGTTGAAAAATCTAAAAAAGTAAATTTACGAAAACTTAAAAAGCTCCTTTTTTCTTTTGCTTTTCCAAAAACCTGCAAATACAGATTTTTCTGAAAAATCTGTTTTCTTTGAAAAATACCTGGCGATATACCATTAATTGGCGCTATTAGTGAATAACCTCCCCCACCCAGGAATCAGACCTCCCCGAAATCGCTGTAACTACCCTTTGAAAAAACATTTTTAGACTCAAGACTTAGGCTTAGGGGAAGCCAGTGTATGGAAGTTGTGACTAAAAAACATCTTACGCATTTTTCGGGTCTTTCTACCCATTCCGCTTTTTGCATTTCGGATTTTCACCCAAAAATCTCGAGATCGACTTCAAATTTTTTAGATTTTCAGGCGATTGAAATATATGTCGGCCTTCTTGTTTATAAGACTCACAATAGGAAGTTTTAGAGCTGAACAGCAGATTGACGCTCACAATTGTGGACTCTATGGCGACAATGTTAAGGGCACAAACACTTAGAGTTAAGGTGGTCAAAGTCTTGTAGATGCCAATCCTGGCCGCCAAATGGGCTAGCAAGTGGGCCAGAATAACCAGTTGGGACACCACAGCAAATGCAACAATAGCCACTAGTTGGTAAGTCAGTCCTGTGCTATGAGGGGTTACCTCCAGGTTGAAGGATATATTGCTGCCGGAGGACGACATTCAAAGCTCCAGTATAGATTTTATAGATTTTTATAGTGAAGCAGAACTAATTTTCAATACATGAAATAATAAAAGGAAAAACTTAGTATTTTTTTAAGTGAACAGATTAAAATTTGGTTATTGAAGTGGGCAACGGGAAGACAGGAAGGAAGCAATCAATGGATCTGGGATTAACTTTACAATTAAAGTATTTGTCTGGCTTTCTCAAATAATATTGTGGCTCATAGAAAAATTAATCTTTTACTAAAAAATGTTGAAAGCAAAAAGTTTTTTTTTACTAGACTGTATCCATTCTTCCCGATTCATACCCAAAATTAAAAAAAATATATACTTTTCCAAATGATTCTCCAAAAATATAATGCTCAAATTTGATAACATTGCAAAATTCTGACTTGACAGATATAATTCTGTTCAGAACTCACACAACTGAGAATATTGGGCTTTCGGCTAATTGGAATCTTGCATTCCTTTGACAGTTGACAATCTTATCTATAGCCATCATTGTGAAATCAGACCGAAGTTTTGGTGACAAACCGATCCAAAAACAACTTCAATGAAAAAATTCCAAAATCCGAAAACAAATTCTGGAAACTCTGTTTTCTCCTTGAAAATTAGTTGTGTCTGGTTATATCAAAGACTTTTCCTAAGGGAAAATTCTAATTGCTTTTTTACTTTTTCTGTGTAAGAGTTATAAAATGTATTAAATGCTTATGTGTGTAAACGGAAAAATTGCTATCAATACTGTGCTACACTCTGAATGGAAATTGAATTTATTAAAAAAAAAATCGATAGGTTCTATGTGCACCGTTCGCCATACCTCAAAACACACCCTCGAAACCCCATTTAAATTGAGTTAACACGGGAAACGATATAAGTCCTGAAGGTACAGTCGTGTGCAAAATTTTACGCTGAACATGATGGTACAAAAAAAATCACAAAAAGTCACTATATGGTGGTCAACTGCCCCTGTGAACCGAACAAGTCACGATTTTTGCCTGTCCAGCGTTAAAAGATAGACCATGCTGATTTTTATAACAGATTTAGCTACTTTAACGTGCAAAAGAAAGCGCAAATTGCGAGCTTTCGCCAAAGCAAGCATTTTAGAGTGTTAAGCAAACATTCAAAAGTATGTTCCAGAAAGCATCTTGACCTAAAACTTTGATTCCGCTAATGAAATTTGAATTACTGACACCGGATTCGTGTTCAGCATGGTCGGTTTGCTCAAGAAACGGCCCTTTGGTTCTCATACTCACTGTCAAATTTACTATTCCGTTCGAGACAAAAATTATTTGAATTTTCAAAAAGTTCGAATTTAAATAATTTTAGTCTCGAACGGAATAGTTAATTTTTTTGCACCACCATGTTCAGAGTGAAATTCGGCACACGACCTTACTTTCAGGGCGTACAGCATTTACCGTGTTAAATACCCATGTTAAAAAATGTTTTTGTAGTTTTTTCATCGCAAAAATGACCGCTGAGTATAAGTATTTTAAAAACCTTTTTATCATGATAATTTAATCCATTTATGATTGTTTCCAAACATGTGCTTCGCGGAAGTCTGAAGAGGCCGGAAAATCTTAGATTAATCTTGAGTGGTAAATGAGCCGTGTTGCAGAATAAAATATTTGCGATATCGAAATAACCATCGCTAAATTGGCGACTTACGACGAGGTATTTGTTTTGCAACTTTCACTGTGATTTTTTTCGATAGCTCGAAAAAAGTCTTCAATCTTATTTAGTTTTTTGAATTTTTTTAAACTCTTTTCCACCTAATTTTATCCAATACTACAATTTGCACATTTTTTCCTTGGGTACAATAATTTATTGGGACATAACGAAGCACATAAAATATGTGTTAACTATCCATCACTTTCATTGCTGGTCTCTTCTTCCTCAATTAGTCTTCTAATTTTGGTAAAATTGCTTTCGTTTTTGACATACTGAGCATACACCAAAGTGTCATACTGAAGCCGAAGAAACTGCAAATTAGTGCGTTTATAGCCAGGGATGTCGTGCTTCCAAATGCGTTCCTGCGTCTCTTGGCCGTTGGGAGACAGCTCATTAGAGAAGATGGTCACCATAAATTTATTAGGTTTGAAGCAGTCCAGCACTTTTAACGTCTGTTTGTAGAGACATTGCCGTTGCTGATTGGTCTCAAAACTGACGAAGGAAAACTCGGGTTGTGGAGTGATGTGGATGGTGAAATATCTAAGAAAAGGACAGTTTATACTTTTTAAATATAAATTTGTTATATTATTGAACAAGCAAATGATAAAATGGGATTTCATTCTAAACAAAAAACTGTGTACTGGTCAGAGTCTGGAAGCAATGCATTCATGCTATATCCCACTGGTTCAAACAATTCTTCGTGCGTGACAGCTCCTGCAGGCAACAGTTGTAAAATTCCACCTTTCTAAAAGTAACAAAATTTATGAGTATTGGTATAGTGTGTTAGATTTAGCTTGATCGTAGTGCAGTGAAATTTTCGATTTGCTGCGATTATGGGAATGCGAAAATTAAATGCACAAAAGACCCTTTTTACAAAGCATTTGACGGACTTATTTTAATATTTAAAAAAACATTGAAATAATCTGTTAAATAATCATTAAAATAATCTCTATATATGTTTTGTAATTTTTTGATTTTCTCGTTTTTTTTATTATTCCACAAAGACGTTTTTTGAATTTAGGGGGGGGTCTATAATTAGAGAAAATACGGTATTTCAAATTGGTCAGTATATCAATTTAAATATTTTTTGTGAATGAGTCAAAAAAAGAAGAAATACTTTTGTGCACTCTTCTGCAGTCTTGCACTCTGTCATACTGTAGGTTTGGAGTATATCTGGTGGCACATCGCTCATCAACATCTCCAAAGTGTGGTCACTGCAGATAGGGTGGGATTGGGGACTGTTAAGGGTGTACAAATACCTAAAAAACACATGCACATTTTAAGCAGCAACAGAAAATTGTTAATTATAATAATAAATAAATTATTAATGTTGTGAGAAATTGTCCAACCATCTGTCCTGTTTCAAAGAGCCCATACAGAAAGCTCCTCCATCTAGAAATATTTGCTTTGTATTATTAACTAATTTGCACAGACTACCACTGAAGTAGTTGTCCAGTTGCTGGACTTCTTCGTCAAAACAGCGGTGCATGACTGGTTGCAAATTAGGCTTGAGAAAGTTTTTTCTGGAATAGTAAACATTGGCGACTGCATCCATGCCGCTGTATTCTCGGGCCAACTGCATGATCTAAAACACTAATAATACTTCTTGGTTACCTTATTTCTTCTTATAAGCCACTCAGCCGGTTATTTTTTAACTTTCTTTTCATCGAAAATTTTCAGGTCGATTTTGAGATTTTCAAGAGTTCAACCAAAATCCGAAAAGGCGAATCAGTAAAGCTCGGGCAGTTAAGAACGCAATAAATAGCGATGTAAAATATTTGCTTTAGGCTGAAATATAGGCCTTCAAAGTAGAGGAAAGCGACTCATAAAAGAAGGATGAGATGTTAGAGGAAATACTGTAGATAGCTTTTTTTAAATGATATTGATCACGAAATACGGTTTTTATACCAAATTCCCTTTTTTGTACCAATTTTTTTTTGTTTTGCAATTTTCTTTAAATTTTTTGATCTTTTTAAATGAGAACTAAAATGCCTATTTGTAATGAAATATGTATCTATTTATAGATCTATAGCTATTTATATGTATAAATAGCTTGTGGACAATCCCAATCCCTCAACAAAAAATCGAAAAGTATCGAACAAGTCAAAAAAATAAGTTAGTCCATACTTTTGATTTTTTGAAATTTTGAAAATATATTGCAAACATTTTTATTTCTGTTACAGGCTACATGATGGTGTTATCACTTTGTGCAAAAAGTTAAAAATTTAAGAGAAAAAGGCAAAAGCAAATTGGTGCAAAAAAGAGTAAATTTGGTTTAAAAAAAAAGTATTGCCCATATTGATCAGCGACTTCACATTCAACTGACGTACCGAAAATAATCTCGCTAAACCACAAATCGTGTAAGGCAAATTTCGTCTATGAACAAAAACTAAATAGCGCAATAACTACTACTCACCTTATCAACTGTGGCCAATAGCTGAGTGTTGCCACAAGTCTTAAGAATGAAGCGTCTATCAGAGATGAACATGCTGCTCTCACTCAACACATATGAGTCAATATAACTGTTGGACTTGCAGTGCAGAATATGACAACTGGCCAGAGCGAGCATTTCCACCAATTTGTCTCTGGGAATTTGTCTCAAGGAGTTGGCTTCTCCAATATCTTCAAACCAAATCTCTAGCAGCTTCTCGGCTCCCTCAAAAAAGAATTCTTGTGGAGCGACATTGGCGCTGGAGTGATGGTAGCAAGGTCATCAAAAGTCATGTTTGTTGTTTGGTTAGAATATGTATAGGTAAACAAGTGACCGCTGCTAGGGAGGTCGGAAGTGGACAATCCCAAACACAGGCTCTTCGCTCATATAATGGAGCTAAAATGTCTATTTGTAACAAATATGTATAAAATAACTTGTCAAAAAGAAGTTTAGTAAAAAGCAAATTATTTTAAAGCTGGGTGTTGAGTTATTTCCTAAAATATTTTTGCTTAAAGTCTTCTTTAAAAATTCTACTTTACTTTTAACGATGATTTATAGAAGTTATCAGTGATGTACTTTTACATGGATTAATCTAGTTTCACCCAGTAACATACTACTATGCACGAGTAAATTACGTTTTTTTACGAGCACAGTTGAAGCTCTCTAAAACGACTCTCAAGGGACCGGCTAAACCGAGTCGTTATAGAGAGCGTCGACTGTACCGTATTTATTCTAATAGAGCGGCACCCCCTAGTTCAAAATTATGTTTTTCGCATTGTGTTTTTGACCCGCTTTTTGTATACTTTTTCAGGAGCTTACCACTCATCTCGTAGCTCATCTCACTGGCTACAAATTGGATGGTAACTTTTCTGACAAAAGTTTTCAAAAAAAAGTTCAAAAACTCAATGCCAAGAACACGATTTTGAACGAGAGGGGTGCCGCTCTATCAGAATAAGTACGGTATCTTTCAAACGTTGTTTCATAAAAATTAAAACAAATGTTTCTCAACTTCTTTCAATAACAAGGGGTCATTTGGGGGCTCATGAGAAACTAGAGCCCCAGGGCTGCATCTTGATCTGAATAAAAATTACGATTGAAAGGAACACCTAGAAATAATCGTTTGTATTATTTATTGGTAAAAACATAATTTACTGGTAAAAAGTAGCATTTTACTGAGTGAAAACAATTTGAGATTTTTTCTATTACTTCAACTAAATTATTTAGAATGAAGATTACCAATAGACCGACAAGGTGTGCGCGGGGCACTGCTCTAGTCGGTAGTTGGCTGAGATTAGCCAAGAGAACAATCCTATTGTAAATCAACCACAACAGAGACCTAAAAAGCACAATTTAACGAGAATAGTAATTTAAAGAACATAGCATTAATCAAGTGACTATGGTTTTGTAGACACCACAACCCTGATAAGGCAGTTTTGGGCGAACGTAAAATAATATCTAACATAATTTCTTTATAATTAGTGCCATGAAGAGATAAGAGTAAAATCGAATTGATAATACAAAACATAACGGAGTCACATACGAGCGGAAAAAATTGTACTTTTGACCAAATAACAAAAATATTTTCTCGAATAATTAATTCTACGGTTCTATGAAAAATGAATAAACTAAACACAATAAAAAAAAATACAATAACGGGCACTAGGGTCAAACCAAAATGGCAGCGTAAACGTAAAAAGCACCGGAGAACCTTTATTGGGGTTACAGTTTGTGTTTTTTTAAACTTGTCCTATACTTTGTAATTCTCATCAGGCCGCTAATCTCTGAAAAATGTCCTCTGATATTTTGAAAAAAAAAGGAAAAAAATAGAGGACATTTTTTTTTAATTAGCGGCCATTTTTCCCGAAATTAGCGAGCATTTCTCAGAGATTAGCGGGCAAAATTGAACATTACCCTTTTTGTAATTTATGAAATTTCGAGGTAACGTCTTTATTTTTGGCGCTCAAAACTCGGCCATTGTCTAGAAAGTTGTATAAAAAATCCTAAATATGTATTTTTTATCAAAAAAATTTTGTTCTAAACTTTTGAGAACACAAAATTGGTCATAAACTCAAAATGTGTTTTGATTTTTATAAATTTCAAATTTTGACCAATTTTGACTTGCCATTCGTATAGGTAAATGTTCATTCCAAAATTTTTAACTAGCTAAAAAATGTTATTTTAAATTTCTCTTGATTTAAACATTGATGCTTTTTACAAGCTAATTACATCTATTCATGATGCTTGCTAAGAAATGAACATGGTTACTGATGCAGTCCAGCCCATTTAAGATTTCATTCTCCACTTTCATAAACTCATTCTGTCATTTCCCATAAAATTACAACCATAAGTCATGTACCAACGAGAAGTTCCTAGCCAGTGGATCCAAATTGCAGCTTGTGTATTGTACAGCCTGCTCACCCTGCTTGGACTTATAATCAATGGACTGTTAGCTATAGCTTTAGTGGTTGGGTATCGTCGCTTCTCCAGTCCTTCTACTTGTTAGCCCGACACATTTTGCTGGCCCATTTGATGTGTTTGATGGCCCAGGCGATGGTTGTGGTGCCACACACCCTGTTCCCTTCGCTCACTCATACTTCCTTAATCTACCAATATCCAGTTACTTTTGATTCCTTGGGCCAAGTGGCCAGTATTCACTTCAGCTTGTTGCAAGCCATCAGCCTGGTAGTTGTGCCTCAATTAGGCAATACCTGGGTGTGTATAACACTGTGGATAGCCAATGCTGTTTTCCTGCTGCTCTTCTACTATGCCAACTGTGCCAAACAGTTTCATCCATATTTGCTTCACTTCCAGCACTTCTGTGACCCCTCTGCCAGAGGCATTTGGGTGGCTTTAAACATTTGGCTGGCCACCCTGCTTCTGCTTTGCCTGGCCATCTATGTGGTAGCCATGAAGACCAAAGGTGGAAGAAGTAAGGAAAAGTCTAGTTTATTGATCCAGGGCTTCCTGGTGTCCTTGACAAACTCTGGCCATTTGGTTCTGGGACTGGCGATGCCATGGCTAACCACCCAGCCAGGGTTAAGCGTGGATGTGATAGCTGGAGGCTGCGTGTTGGGCAATTGCTTAGTACTAGTGTGTCTAGCCTCGAACCCTCTCATCTATTGCATGTTTAACAAGAAAATAAGAAGGATATTTTCTAGGCTGTGCTCCTGCTGTTTGATTGTCAAAGACCCGGAAACCTTACTTCGTTCCAACAGCAATGTCAGCAGATATTAAAGCAACACTTTGATTTATTGTTATACAAAATCAGGGATCAGGAGTTTTCTTTGTAAAAACAAGTAACTTTTAGCATATATTTTTAATTTTTTTTTCTCAAAATTATTTTGTAATTGTGCGATTTGGCTATTTGGAGAGTCGTAATTCTCTGTAACATTTTTCCAGAAGTCGTGTGAAAAGAGAAGAAATCGGACTCCCGTAAACACCCTATATCAACCTAATCCTGATGGCCTCAGGAGTACAAAAAAGGCATTATTTTTGAGTTCTGGTCAATAAAAAACTGAGTTTTGGGACCGCCCAAAATCACCCATTTTGACCATTTTTAAAGGGATTTAGGTCTGTATTTGGGTGAAAATGGACCAAAAAGGTGCCGATTTCTAACAAAAAGAAAGATTTTGAACATAGTTTTGTTGACTGGGCCTACCGCATAAATCAACTCTGGTATGCATGCTTTTTTATGCATCCAGAGTTACTTTCGAGTGATTTGCGTCTAAGGTATGTGGGTGTGCGCATCTCAACCCCAAGCAACCAAGCCCCCTGCGCCCCGAAGGGGCGCAGGGGGCTTGAGAGTTAGAGATGCGCGCACTCACTTACCTTAGACATAATTCCGAGCAAGACTCTTGAACAAAAATGCATTAAGAGACTATTTTTGCCCAGCTCCAGTGACCAAAACATGATAAAACAGGTACAAAGTCAAAATTCAAAAGTGTCTAAAACTCGATTTTTTATTGACCAGAACTTAAAAATAATGTCTTTTTGAACTTCTGAGGCCATTTTAGGTCGATATAAGCTGGGAACACTGTGTTTGGAAACAGTTTTGGTTCTTATCGGTTATCCGCACCCCACTTACTTTTCCACAAAATAGCCAAGTTACATCATAGAAAATAGAAAATAGGTGGGGTGCGGATAACCGATAAGAACCAGTTTTTGAAAAAGTTGATTTGGGGGGGGGGGGGGGGTATATCCAAGTAGG
The DNA here is from genome assembly GCA_004194705.1 of Ditylenchus dipsaci. NCBI lineage: Eukaryota > Metazoa > Nematoda > Chromadorea > Rhabditida > Anguinidae > Ditylenchus > Ditylenchus dipsaci. Next base: position 337,221 of record SADC01000202.1, read on the forward strand.
GTCAAAATTTTAATATTCTTGGCAAAAAGGCATAAAAATGGAACCCGACTTAAGAAACATGTAAAATAGGCCAAAATTGCCTCGGTCCCACTGTGGAGTTACGAAACATATTCTTCTCCAGTCCTAGCTCGATACAGTGACACCCACTAAACGTTCGGCCCCACATGATTCCAACAATTTTTTTTTGAACAAATGGGTCAAAAATCTGTTGGACTGCAGAAAAATTTAAATATAAATCGACTTGCTCTACATGATAGCGTTATCAGAATTTTTTAATCGAATCTTACAGTTCGATATGTTCTCTTATTAGTCCTAAAATTTGACCAAATTTTATCAAAAAAAGTAATCTAAAATATGTAGACTTATGATCTCTGATTTGACGTGATTTTTTATGATTGTTACACATTTGATTGCAAAACAACTTCTTTATTGAACAAGTGTAAATAAATCCACAGAGATTTTGGTGCGAAATGTTATGATGGAATCCACACCAAGAGTTCAAGGACAGGAGGGGGCAATAGACTTGTGTTCTGCACAAAGGGTTCGCAATGAGGTGATGGTGTGATTAAGCCTTTTTATTCATCCTTCCATCCACAGACAACAACTCACTCACGGACTTTCCATTCAATTCCAACAACAAACACATGCAACGTAGCTCTTTTCCACCATCCCAATAGCAGACCGCCGCCACTGATTAGAAGACATTAGAAGAAGAAACAAGGGAAAATAGGAAATAGACACTAACATTCATCAGTTTTCCACCATAAATCTCATGTTTTTTTTCTCTACACATTAACTTTTAATAATAGGAAAAAGAATTCCATTAGTCCAAAATTATATACACAAATCACTTTATCAGCAGCCAAAGGTTCGTAGTCGGCCAGACAAAATTAGGGACAGAACATTTTTAAAGCTCTCAAAATCATTAGTAATACATTTATTTTTTGAAGGAAATCGAAGAAGAGACGGGGCACATACAATACAGTTAGATGATAAATCTCACAATTCTAGCAATAAAAACATTATAAAATCAAGAGTGGTAGCCAGCGAATCAACTGAAAACTTAAAGGGAGAACGAATAACACTAAAAGTCAGATTACGAAAATGTATTACGAAAAAAAAATTGGTACAAATGCTTTAACGAATGGTCCAAAAATTCCCGTGGTTTTTTCTAGCTCATTTTTAGTATTAATTTTTTTATTGCAAAACTAATCCAGACATATGGTTTTGTAGTCCTTTTCCTTTTCTTTCAAGTGAGATATTTGAATATTTGAAATATTTTAGAATAGTCATTGTTAGGCTTTGAACATCTACGAGACTTTTCTTAAACAAAAATAGAGTAGACTAATCGATGCTACAAATCTGACTCTTAACTACATCTGACGTTGCCTTAAATTTCCAGTCTCATTTTTCCAGTAGCCAGTAAGTGAAGCAATTAGACAACAATAATTTCTCACAACTATCTAAGAGAACAGTACTGCTAGGAACAAGGAATCAATTCTAAAAATGAAGTAATACATGTATTGCTTGCTGGTTTAGATCATCAGCAGTGCCTCTTCTTTAGTGTGGCCGTATGGCAGAGCCATGTCAAATATAATTGGATCGTATCTGCAAAAGTTGAAAAGGAATATAAAAAATTTCCAACTTTTAAAAATAATATTTTACTCAGAACGTAGCTTGTGATCGCAAATGGAAGCATTGATGAAAGTAGTAGCACCATTAGTTGTGGACCCATGTTGCTGATGGATATGGCCAAAAACGTGGTACTTGGGTTTGACCTGCAAATTTCTAGAGTTATATTATTTGTTTATTTGTTTTAGACCACAAAAGGCTGACCCGATATTCTACAGTGTTCAACAGTTCAGCACAACCAGCCAACACTCCGTCACATTTAGTCACAGCATTGAAGTCGCCATGGCCTGAACTTTGATAATTAAACCGAACCAACTACCGTATTTACTGTATTAAGTCCCCATGGGGAGTTATTTTTCAACCTCTAAAAAATCGAAGAATTTGGAGGTCGATTTTGAGATTTTTGGGTGCTCAACCGAAATCTGAAAAGTGTAATCAGGTAAACTCGCGGCAACTAAGAAAACGCTAAAAAACAGATTTGCGAAATGTTCGCTCTAGGCTGAGATATAAGGTCCGTAGGGTGGGGACTTATTAGAGGGTGGGGAGTTAATACAGTAAATACGGTAAGTGTTGACCACATACCAAGAGGAGGGGTGTGGGTGACCAGCACATCCAACTTGTTAGGGATTTGATTCCACTTGTGTAGGATGGCCTGACCACGAGACCGGAAAAAGGAATAGCCAGGCATAGGGTGCCAGGGAGCTCCGTATATCTTCAACCCGTAAACCTAAAAAGGTGGCTGAGTTTGCAAGCAGAAAAGGAAGTAGGGCTTACTTCGACCATGCGATCACACAAGTAAGTGCAGTTACTAAGCAGCTCATATGGTTTGTTGATACCCAACATACTCAGGCCTGCAAGCTGCCGATCGGTCATCTCTTCGCCATCCTCAAAGCCTAACTCGTGATTGCCAGGAACGACAATTTTTACTTTGTGAGGCAGTTTACCTAAAATGCAGCAATAATGGAAAACGTAGGAAATTAATTTGTTTAAACTCCACACTCACTTACCCATTTCTGCATTAAACTTGATGACTTCACTGACATCTCCATAATTGGTGAAATCCCCAGCATGAATTAGAACATCACCATCTGGAACCAGAGGAAGAACCTAGGAACAAAACATTGAATAAAATTTTTGAAAAATGAAAAATTACTCACCTCATCCATTTTCTCATGAGTGTCTGAGATACAAACAAATCGAACCTTGTTTTCATGGATCGGTGTGTTCAATCTAAGAGGAAAGATTGGCTAAAAATTGATACAGAGGGTTAGTTAGTTAACCTCAACATTTTGGCTGGTTCACAAATTCGGCCCTGACGCACATACTTCTTCCATAGTTCTGCTGGTTTAGCTAAAAAAGGCTCCTTAGGTAAAGGTATAATTTACAGGGTGTACTAAGATTTTTGGACACTTTTAAACTGCAATAACTTTTCTTCTACCCCGTTTTTTTAATCTGTTTTTACCGATTAACTCAGTTTTTCATGGAATTTCTTTTGGTATATGATGTTAAAAAACGCAATTTTCGCTTGGTCCTCCCTGTGGTTTGGTCTTTGCCCATCCAGAGGCCATCCACCGACCAGAGCTCAAACCACAGGGACTACCGTATTTCCTCTAATATACCGACATGTCGGTTTATTTTTCAACTCCTCAAAAATCGTGAAAATTTTGGGTCGATCTCGACAATTTGGATGAAGATCCAAAATCGAAAAAGCGGAATCGATAGAGCTCGTGGGAGCTAAGAAAACGCAAAAAAAAGCGATGTAAATTTCTTTCTTTGGACTGAGATACGGACCCTCGAAGTAGGGGTGTCGGTTTATTAGAGGGTGTCGGTATATTAGAGGAAATACGGTAAGCAAAAATCGTGTTTTTCACATCATATACCAAAAAATGGCTGCACTACGTTTCACCGTCACTATTTTCACCGTTCACTAAATTCACCGTCAGCACTTTAGGACCGCTTTTTAGATCTAAATTTTTCTAAAATTTTAACAGTTTTGATACCAAATTGTAGCCCTGAATGTCAGCTACATTCTGGTACTACAATTTCTGAAAAAATAAAAAAATATAGAACTAAACTTTAGAAGGCGTTCAATCTCACACTTTTTCATCACGGTAGAACGCAGGGTGAGCGTCTTTTATAGTTTAGAACTAAATTTTTCGTTTTTTTCAGAAATCGTAGTACCAAAATGTATCTGACATTCAGGGCTGCAATTTAGTACCAAAACTTTTAAAAATTTCGAAAAATTTATACCTAAAAAGTGCTGACGGTGAATTTAGTGACGGTGAAAATAGGTGACGGTGAAAATAGTGACGGTGAAAATAGGCGACGGTGAAAATAGTGACGGTGAAAATAGGTGACGGTGAAAATAGTGACGGTGAAAATAGGCGACGGTGAAAATAGTGACGGTGAAAATAGGCGACGGTGAAAATAGTGACGGTGAAAATAGGGACGGTGAAAATAGGGACGGTGAAAATAGGGACGGTGAAAATAGGGACGGTGAAACGTAGTGCACCCCAAAAAATTCTACTGAAAATCGATTGGACCCAAACCTGCTTTACTCGATGTTTGATTTCCAAAAAGCTCACTTTACTTAAACCTAATTTACTCGATGTTTCTCAAGCTGCATTGAATTTATTCTGTTTGTTTGCCAAAAATATTGAAAATTCGCAAATCGACTACAGTCAACCTTCGCTGTAACCTGCATTTGGTTGGTCAGATTGAAATTAAATCAAAGTGACCTTCGATGTTACGTACATTAGATATAACTAACACCTAGGTCAGTCTCGAGCAATGAAATGACATTTGATATAGCGTACAAATTTGAAACAGCTGTGGGTACTTTTCCCGGTCAAATTATTTTTTCACCTCGTCAAATCATAAAAAATTGTTTCTCTGAAGTATTCTCTTCAACTTTTTCGGTGGCCACAATGGAGGTACGAGGTCTATGAGGTGTCGTAGCTCAGTCAGATTTTGTCGTTTTACTTATCTGAAAAGTATTTTGTCCTATTTTTAAGATCCGCTATTGAATAAAATCAACTTTCTCACTATCGGATATGAAAAACTAAATTTTAGAAACGGACCTCGCACCTCCATTGTGGCCAAGGCATAAAGTACACTTAGCGACTGTCCCTAGGGTGAACATTATATCAAAGGTTGAGTGTATGCTCGACCAGATGTTTTCGAAATAAATTTTCATTTCAACCCTTGTAAGACCAAAAAACAGCAAAATTCGGCGATCTACCACAACATCACGAAGGCGACCGATAGTGGTCAACTCGCCGTAATAAATTTTCTCGAACGCCTGACGATTGGATACAAAAACTGACGTGCCTCTCCGTCAGATTTTTTTCAAAACGGTGTAGGTAAAATGGCCTAAAAAATTCCTGCGTCAGAAATTCCTGCGTATGCCACTGATGGTTTGGTAGGGCTAAAAGAATTTTTTATTGTATCCAACTCCCCCACTTACCGTATCTCCTCTAATTTAGCCCCTGGGGCTAAATTTTTGGATGCCCAAAAATCTTGAAATTGTAAATCAAAAATGGCCCTAACTCTGAAGTTCTAGTCAAAAAAAGAGGGCGGGCTAAATTAGAGAAAATACGGTAGGTAAATTTCAGTAATTTAGTGTATCCATTCTGTGTATCCAATAGTCGATGTATCAAATCGGTGGTATGCTAATTTTCTCATGCTTAAACTTTATTTTTTATAGGGTCTGACAATTCAATCGACTCGATCAAGTGTGCTGCCTGTGAAAGTCTCGAATCTGATTGTGTCCACAACACTTAAGAATGCAAAGCAAGCAAGAAGCAATCCTATATGCAGACTCTCTTCCTACCGATCTCGTAATCTTTACGTCGCTTTTTGAATTCATTGTCACAACTATGTGTTTTAGCCAACCAATCATGGATACGTTTCTGCTCGTTGGTATACAGCTAGTGATCTTCTGCAAGCGGAAGCTGAGACCCTGCGAATCGGTGACTTAATCGAACATCGCATGGGTGGACTTCTCTTTCAGGTAAATAATTTGAGATTTTTCAGTCGCCTAAAAGCATTGAGAATATCAATTTTAGCATTGGTCAATATATATCGGAAAATACGATGGGAAGGAAACAGTAATCAGCTTTTTCGGAGAGTCTATGTTTGGATGGAAAGGGCAGGTTTGTTGGTGCTTTTAAATCATCTTTTATACTAAATGTGGTTATTAGATTCGATTGGATAACTTGATTGACCTTTCGTGGATGTGTAGAATCAATAACGGCTGTGATCAGTTCTGGGGTCATTATCCACCGAATCAAATCATCCAGCGTGCTGTCAACATGGTGCGCTTCGTTTCTCCCCCTTGAGATATATATTTTTTCAATAGCTTTATTTCTCGGTAGATGGGTTCGAAAGACTACGATGCTTGCAATAGCAATTGTGAACACTTCTCTAATTGGTGCAGGTATCATTTTCTTTTCAGTGTAAATTCGGACCATAAACACAATCGATTTATAGATATGGGAAGTATACTAGTCGACAGGTGAATTTCAGATTTCACATTCATCAAGAAAAATTCTTTGTTTTCGATCAGCGAGTTATTGATGCTTATAGTTTGTTTTTTAGGCGGGAAGACTCCGAGTCATAGTCTGTGTTAGCGGAATGATGATCGCAGTGATTGGTTTGGTTTCGGGAAAGCCTCTTGTTTCTGGCATCGGTGCTATTGCAGTGATATTTAGTATAATAAGATGATCGGACAGTTGACAATAGGATGACCAAATGTGGAAACGACTAATTCTAAGTGCTTTCTAATTCACTTGTAGCTTCCTTCGCTGTAACTATAGTTTTGCAAACAATAAAGACTTTTCTGTTTTGCTGTTTGTATCAATTTCTTTTATTGTTTTGTAGGTGTAAATCGGACCGCGAAATTGGACCATAAAGTTGGACCAATGGGTGGTACCGTTGGGCATGCATCAAAAGCCATGGTTTGGTAGCTATTCCAGTGATATTTAGCATAATAAGATGATCGGACAGCTGACAATAAGACCAAATGAGGAAGCAACTAATTATAGAGTCAACTCCCTCTATAGTTCACACCCAAGGGACCGGCGCTAGGTGTGCACCAGGGCTGCAGCCGGTTTTTTTGAAAAAAACCAGAAGCAGAAAAACAGAAAAACGGTATTTTGCTAAAAAAACAGAAGCAGAAAAACAGAAAAACAGAAGTGAAAAAACACAGAAAAACAGAAAAACAGAAGCAGAAAAACAGAAGTAAAAAATGCAATGTCCGTAACACATTTTCTTTATTTTGCAACATGGCCAAAACATATTTTCATCATTCAATATTTAGTAACGGCAAGTTATTATGGACAAACAACAACATACTGAGATTAATAGGGGTTAGACTTTTTCGAAGGTCAGTAAGTATAAGTTTCGCTTTCGAAAAAAGCCTTTCGCTTTCCATTGATCCTCCTGGTGCGCTGTGATACTTCTTAGGCAGTTGACAAAGAATGGGTCGGCTTTCACTCCTCATTCGCCAAAATTCGAACGGATCAGACGAAAGAGCAATGACATCCTCGGCCAAGTATTCTGTTACTTCCTACAAAAGGCCTTACTTCAATAAATTAGCTGGACAAAAATTGAAATTACCATGCGTGCTTTCATCTTTAAATCGGAACTGGGCGGCAGATCCGCAATGCAAACATCATTGGCTTCTTTTTGAGACTCCATAAACTCATTCATCATGGAAGCATAGTCACCTTGAGGAACTGATTTTGGTGGGACATGGCTGATATTTGTTTTACCACAGCTTAACACCGCATTGGATTCTGCTTCGATTTCCAGCCAATTACGGTAGCGGTCATAATTCTCTTTCGGGAAAAACTTCATCTTGTAGCGTGGATCGAGTAGAGTTGACAAGACCAAATATCTAAAGTTTCAAATGTGTAATCAAAGACAAAACATAAAAAGCAAGAGGTTACTTATTGTCCCCCCATCCGATCATTCTTGATTCAAGTCCAGAGATAATAGCATTCCTGCTAGCTGTTAGGAAGAGACTGTTTGTTCGCGGCTGCCGGAGTTTGAAGAGAACTGTTTGATACATCGGGATGACGCTAGCAATTGTGGTCCTTCGATTTTGCAGCTCCATTGTGGAGAGATATACTGGCTTCAGCATATCGATAATTGATTCCATAATTGACCACTCAATTGCATCGAAAGCAGGATACACGTCCGCTTGCTGCGACAGCAAAGAAACCGCTTGTCGATTTTGAACGAAGCTGGAGAACATTTTGTAGGTAGAGTTCCATCGTATTTCAACGTCCTTAAATTGAACCTGGTCACCAAACTATAATTTCACCAAGACAAGACCGCAAAAAAGATAACCTTTTGAAGTAGTCGCTTTGGTAATTCACACATCTCCTGCAACGATTTGAACTCATCTCTGCTGATATCCGACTTTCTAATTCTTTTCACAATTTTCTTGCACTTTTCCGAGATTGACTTGAAGCCATCTATTTTGTCGAGTCCATCTTTTACACTCTAGAAATAAACTGCAAGTCAATCATTATTGTCTCTAAATCAGATAAATTTCACCAGCTGAAGCTTATGTGCAAAACAATCGAATGAAGTGACGTTCATCAGCTTTGTTGTTCTTTTCATAGAGGCAGCTGCATCGCGCAGAAAAAGGTGTACCTGAGAAAATCTCTGTCTTGGTCAAAATATATCTGGCATAAGAGTCACCTTATCCGAAGCAATTGTAAATTGATTGAGCACATCAAGCAGTAGTTGGCAAAAATTATCACCGGTGTGTCTACCAGCAATTGGCGATGCACCAAGGATAGCAAAGCGAGGCTGATAATTCTCATCAATGTAATGGCAGCTTAGAGCAAGAAGAGAATGAGATTGGTCCTTTGACGCCCAAGCATCCGTTGTGAACGAAATTGATGACGCTTTCTGAAGATCACTTTTGATACGAAGAAAGCAATCATTGAACAGCTTGGGCAGCTCACTTTCGGTGAAGAACCATCGTGATCTGAACATACCTTCTACCATATATTTCCAGAAAAACCAGGGATTTACTTGATGTTGTACTTTGGCACCGTGAAATTCAGAAGTCTTCGAAATCCGGACTTTTCCACAGTCGACATAGGCATTAAGTCCACGCAAATCATTTCCATAATAAGACGATCGATTTTCAGCGTGCTGCTACCTTGCTTGTCCCAAAGACCTGTAACAATTTTTATTTGTGCACAAAACCTAAAAAATTACCTAATGCTTTTTGTATATCTGGCTGATTTGCTGATTTCGGAGCGTCTGAGATCCTTGGCTTGAAGAATTCTTTTGGGTCGACGACGGATTTCTTTTGCTGTTCTTCCTTCTGCCTTTTGCAATTTACCGCTTCCAATTTCTTGCTGTAGAGCGCTGGATGATACTGCTTCAGATGATACCTGAACAAACTTTGCCATAATACATTAGTGAAATAAACAAGAAACGATACTTCATCCCGGAAGTAGAAAACCTCTCATCTCGATCTAGTACTTTCCCGCAATTTTTGCATTTTGCTTTGGCTTTGTTGTGCACGAGATCAAAGTAGAACCACCAGCTAGTTTCGTCTTCTTGTTTACGCTTCATCTACAAGGATAAATGCATAAATTTAAGGAAAGAACATTAAGAAAAAAGGCATTAACAAAAAGCAGAAAAGTTAAGAAGCTGGAAAGTTTTCCACAATTATTCGCTTCTGTTTTTCTGTTTTTTTCCCGAAAAAAAACAGAAACAGAAAACAGAAAAACAGAAGTGAAAAAAACACAGAAAAACAGAAAAACAGAAGCAGAAAAACAGAACCCGGCTGCAGCCCTGGTGTGCACTATGGCGAGGGTGCACTATGGCGGAGGGTTACTATGGAGTAAGTTGGCTATATGGTGGCCAAACACATCAGAAGCGGGTGTGCACTATGGAGGGAGTGGACTGTACGTGCTTTCTAATTTGAGAATTGAGGGTCGTCTATGCCAGGGGTGGGCAAAGATCAGATCAGTTCAGATCAGATCGCCGAAGATCAGATCAAGATCAGATCGGCATATATTATTTTTTTTAATTTTGTCAAATTTCACAATTTTATTCAAAATTTTACGGCGAAACGTATTTTACACAGATTTGAAAAAAGATCAGATCGATTTAGATCGGTGCGTAGACGTTTAGCGGTTGGCGGGACAAACGTCACACAAAAACGCCAAGCTTTTTTTATCATTACTTTGAGGATGTTCGTATGTTTTTTTCTGTCTTAAGCCTAAAGCCTAATCCTAAGCCTAAAAAACATCTAAAAAAGCTTGGCGTTTTGGTGTGACGTTGAGGGGTTTTTGGGACATTTGTCCGCCGACCGCTAAACGTCTGTATGCCATTCAGATCAGTTCAGATCGGGTCATATCGGCTGAGATCGGCATATAATTTCACAATTTTATTCAAAATTTTACGGCGAAACGTATTTTACATAGATTTGAAAAAAGATCAGATCGATTTAGATCAGATCCGTTCAGATCGGGTTAGATCGGCATATTTTTTTGTTTTTATTTTGTCAAATTTCACAAGTTTATTCAAAATTTTACACTCAAAAAGTGAGGTTCATTATGTTTTCTAACTACATAGATATAGTTACAATTTTTGTCTTTGGATTTTTAGTACCCTTTATTTTTTCTCAAAATTTAATTTCTTTTTCATTTATCTGTTTTGAAAAATTTAACACGAGAAAGGCCGGTTGTGACTTTTGTTGATTCTGGTGCAATATTTCACAGTGAACATGGCTCGGGTCTTTTTTGCTTCAATCATTGATGAAGTAGGTGTAAAAGGGTCCGGAAGGTAACACATTGTGCAGGGCAAAATCCAGCTGGGTACCCACATGTTTTCAATTAATGCGCCATGATGGTCATACTACACCCATGCTCATAATATACCAAAATGACCGCCAGGAATTTAGCTTTTTAAAAATACTAATCATTGACTCTTTCGATTTGAAGGTTTGAGATAAATCACCACTTGATTGTTGGAGTAGCGATTTTCAAAACGCTCCATTCTTACTTTCTACAAGCGAAAAACTTTGTGCAGAGATAATATATAGCTGAATAATCAAAACAAGAACAAAGAGCAGAATGCCACTGTCATTTTCGCTTTGAATGTAACTATAGTTAATAGTCAAGTTATGACAAAATGAATATATAAGTTGTGACACAAATTTTTTATAAAAGTTTTCCCGCTGGGAAAACTTTTGATTCTGACACTGTATTCGTGTTCAGCGTGGTTGATTTGCTTATAAAACTTCGGCGCTACTCGGTTATACCCCCCCCCCCAAAAAGTGCTACTCGGGAATACCCCCCAATCCTAGGAGCTACTCGGTTATACCCCCCCCCCCCAAAAATCAAGATTTTAGGAGTGGTCAAAACACATTTTTAAGCAATAATTTCGCTATAAAAGGTCCAGAAAAGCAATTTAAAAGGGATTATGGGCTGTATTGGGAGGGGAAGGGACAAAACAGGGGCCACTTTTATAGTGCCTATAAGTACCAAAGAGTAATTTATTTATTTATTTATTTATTGTTTACGCAACAAGTGCGTAATAATTCTCTTAGCCTTGAAGTCACTTTCAAACCCAGCCACTTGTGGTGCACGTAAAAGTATAAGCACTCGAAATGATCAGACCGGTCAGCCGGGTGGATCCTGATGGTTGTTGTTTAACTTTTGGATGGCTGAGCCTCTGGCTCGTAGCCTCAGGCTGGAAAATGGGGAGACCCTTTTCGGCCGAAAAATCAAAGATGTTGAACATAGTTTTGAATACTGGGCCTACCGCATAAATAACTCTGGTATGCATGTTTTTTCATGCATCCAGAGTCACTTTCGAGTGATTTGTGTCTAAGGTATGTGGGTGTGCGCATCTCAACTCCAAGCCCCAAGCCCCTGCGCCCCTTCGGGGGCGCAGGGGGCTTGAGAGTTAGAGATGCGCGCACGCACTTACCTTAGACATGATTCCGAGAAGTACACTTGATCATAAAATGCATATAAAGTCTATTTTTGCCACGGCCCGAGTTGAAAAACATGGTAAAGCAGCTAAAAAAAGTGGCCCCTGTATTATTCCCTTCCCCTCCCAATACAGCCCATAATCCCTTTTAAATTGCTTTTCTGGACCTTTTATGGCGAAATTATTGCTTAAAAATGTGTTTTGACCACTCCTAAAAATCTTGATTTTCGGGGGGGGGTATAACCGAGTAGGTCCGATTTTTGGGGGGGGTATTCCCGAGTAGCTTTTTGGGGGGGGTATTACCGAGTAGCGTCATAACTTCTTTTGCAATTTCAGAGTCCCCGTAAAATTTTGAATTCCGCTCAGGACAATAAACGTTGAAATTTTAAATTCAAATATTTATTGTCTTGAACGGAATTCAAAATTTGACAGTGACTCTGAAATTTCAAAAGAAGCTTTATTTTATGAAGACTACGCTAAACACGAATCCATTGTCAGAATTAAAAGTTTTTCGAGCCGAAAAAATCTACCGACAAAATTGTAATTATATATTCAGTTAAAAGCACAATAAACTTTTCTTTTTGACTGTAAAATACGTTTCACCGTAAAATTTTGACTTAAACTAAGAAATTTGACAAAATAAAGGAAAAAAGATGTCGATCTGACCCGATCTGATTCGATCTGACCCGATCTGAATCGATTTGATCTAAATCGATCTAATCTTTTTTCAAATCTGTGTAAAATACGTTTTGCCGTAAAATTTTGAATAAAATTGTAAAATTTGACAAAATTAAAGAAAAAAATATATGCCGATCTCAGCCGATCTGACCCGATCTGATTCGACCTGACCCGATCTGAACTGATCTGATTTAAATCGATCTGATCTTTTCGCAACTCTGTGTAAAATAACTTTCGCCGTGAAATTTTGACTAAGAGTGTGAAATTTGACGAAATTAAAGGACCATGAAACTTGATAAGCACAGCAATTTGGAAATTTTGAATTCGCGCGGGACCACCCTAATTTGGTCAATAATGTTTTCGAATTGTTTTTTTTGTTTGCATGTAAAATTTTTTCAAAATATAGAACCATCTACTAGTTGAGCCCAACGTTGCTCGTATGCCAGATTGGACGACTTATCCTACTTACAATGCACCATAACAACTTATATGAGTCAGTGTAAAAATTTACTCATAAATGGTATTCAAATTTTCAATGCACACAAAAAAAATTAATTCAAAAACATTATGGACAAAATTAGGGTGGTCCCGCGCGAATTCAAATTCCGCAAATTGCTGTGCTTATCAAGTTTCATGGTCCTTTAAGGAAAAAAATATATTATGCCGATCTGATCTTCGGCGATCTGATCTTTGCCCACCTCTGGGGTATGCTCTACAAGGTGGCGTCGTTAGAGTTTTGTTGGTAGGATTTCACATTTCGACATCTTCCTTAGTAAGTGGGGAAAAATCTTCGTAGGGAATAAGCAACAGGGGCCAACGATGAGAATGGTGCGGGGCGTCGCAGGGAATTCGGGTCAAAATGCAAATCATGGCGATATAATTGTAAATAAAAAGGACTCTCATGTTACAAAAGTTGTTTCTATAGTTGTCCTGAAGTTGTATCTTTTTATACACCTTTCGCACCCAGACTGAATTCATTTAAGGATGAGTAGAAGTTTCAGCGCCTTTTGTGGGAAACCTGGCGTCTTTTTATCATAAAAATAACGCCTAATTTTTATTTTTGAATTTTATACCCTATTTTAGCATGATTAAGTTTGAAATGTCACACCAACGTGTAACTTAAAATCACGGTTTTCTGATAAGCTGTGACTCCAGGGTGTATAATTTCAAAAATATAAAGATTTACGTATTATAAGAAACTAAGTTTTTGGCTCAGGTTTGCCCATCTAAAGGCTTGAGTATAGAATCCCCCCCCACAGGGAGTGATCAGATCGAGGAGATAACATCATATTCGTGTTTCTCGACCCCGATTTCATGAGAAAGCCGGCTGTTTTTTTGGTTCTGAGAACAAAAAATTTTTGATCCACAGGGGGGTATCATGGTTTTTTAGTCAAAATTTGAAAAATTTAAATTGGCGCCTTTTGAATTTAAAAGGGAATAAGGGCTGTATTGGGAGGGGAAGGAAATAAAAGGGGGTCACTAATGACTCAGGGCTCACTAACAAGAAGATGTTGAACATAGTTTTGAATATTGGGGCCTACCGCATAAATAAACTCTGGTATGCATGCTTTTTTATGCATCCAGAGTCACTTTCGAGTGATTTGTGTCTAAGGTATGTGGGTGTGCGCATCTCAACTCCAAGCCCCCAAGCCCCTGCGCCCCCGAAGGGGGCTTGGGGCTTGAGAGTTAGAGATGCGCGCACACAGTTACCTTAGACATGATTCCGAGAAGTACTCTTGACCATAAAATGCATATAGAGTATCTTTTTGCCTCGGCCCAGTTGAAAAACATGGTGAGGCAGTCGAAGAATACAGATATTTAAATTTATAATGTTCTGTCATAAAAGTGGCCCCTTTTATTCCCTTCCCCTCCCAATACAGCCCTCAATTCCTTTAAAATTCAAAAGGCGCCAATTCAAATTTTTCAAATTTTGACTAAAAACCCATGATACCCCCCTGTGGATAGAAAATTTATTTTCTTCTCAGAATTTAAAAAACAGCCGGCTTTCTCATGAAATCGGGGTCGAGAAACAAGAATATGATGTTATCTCTTCGATCTGATCAGTCCCCGTGGGGGGATTCTATACTGCAACCCATCTAAATACGTGAATCTCCTAATTTTTGAAATTATACAGCTAAGTGTTATGGCTTATCGAAAGCTGAGATTCAGGGCTACAAAATAATGTAAAAATTAAAATCAACTTATGTAAAAATAATTGTAGCGAAAATCCAAATTCAAAAATTAGGCGCCTGATTTACGACCAAAGGCGACATGTTGTCAATTCAACCTTTATTTAATTTCGTGCACTGGTTATGTGCCCAAACATGCTTCATACTTAGTAACTTTTGTCTCATTTTTCAAATTCACGTTTTTTCAGACCAAATGTTAGTTTTCAGATAAAAAACAAGTTCGCCTGATTCATTTGTATAAACTTCAAAAAAATATTATGCGAGTGTAGGTAATTGTATGAAAATTCCAAAATTTGATAAGTGAACGGTAAACTACTTTTGCCATCCATATTAAACCTGCGAAGATTAAAATAAAACCGCACCTGTCATTGGTTCGGCGCGAATAATTCCGTTTTCAAACATCCTTCAAGCTGCCAAATAATTTCTGTCCAACTTTTAGTCGCAAGAATACAGCTAGTTAGCGAAAAGTAAAATAAAATGTTAAAGAATGGTTGTTGACAAGTGAACCAGTGTGTATGTCCAAATTACAAACAACTGGCAGAAAAAGGCGAGATCTTTGTTTGTGAGGAATAAACAGAATTCACACCAAAGGATGGAAGACAGTTCCGGCGAAGGTTTAGGAGGTGGCTGGATCTTCTTCTATAAACAAATTAGCATAGTTTTATGGTATTATAAAGTTTCACAAGAAAAACATGATTCAGGCAATAGGAACTCGAGATAAGTAAGAGCTAAAAATAAACCGGTGGAAACATTATACCTATAACATCTAATAACACTCCTTCTCGAAAAGGAAAATTGTTGGAATTAAATTTAATTTTTGAATCAAAATGTCAAATTGTTGTTGGTTAATCGAGGTTCTGTCGTCAAGGCCGGAAAGGGGGATCCGTCAATGACCGCGGATTTGACGCCAGTGATTCAGTCGACTTCGCAAGGGTGCCTAAACCTGTTACCGTCATAAAATAATAAATTTTTACTTATAAATTTCAAGATCCACAGCCATAGTTCCAAGGCCGAAAACTTGCGCAATGACACCAGTTTGTCGAAAATCAGCAACACTGCCGGCGTCTGTTGAGGCTAAAATTTTTAGGGCACTAAGCCAGCAGCCGTGCGACTATGATCGCAGCTTAGCTGTAGCGAAGCTCAAATTGGAATTGGTGGAAGATGATAGCAGCCTGATTTCGAGCTTCGGCCCAGCTGATGATTATATTTCAGTAGTTCGCGAAAAACGCATTTATTTTTTCCATTTTGATAAAAAGAACTCGATATCTTAATGATAAAGTAAAATAGTATACCGTATTTTCTCTAATGAGCGCCCATTCTCTAATTAGCGCCCTAACTTCAAGTGGTCTGAAACTTCTGTTTTCATTAACTTTTAAGCTCTGTAAAAAGTGCCTGCGAGAGATTTTAAAAATCTAACAGGCACTTTTTACAGAGCTCGAAAAGTTAATGAAAACATAAGTTTCAACCCACTTAAAGTTTGAAAAAATTTGCCACTCTCTAATAAGCGCACCGGGAGAGAAAATACGGTAACATTATTTGGAATACGGCAATATTCAAATAAAATGAAAAAATCTAAAATCCGCCTTTATTAACTCTAAAATAAAAAATCTTTTTCCGTGAAAAATTTCAGCTTTTTCGCAAACCAAACCAGCCAAGTAAAATATCAATACTATTCTTAAAACTGTGCAAAAATCATTTTACAAAAGTAAAAATAAAGGGTTGGCAAGACTTGCGGACAATATTTTTGCGGACACAACACTTGCGGACCAAATTCTGCGGACGCAATATTTGCGGACGAAAATTTGCGGACAAATTTTTGCGGACGAGACTTTGCGAACCAAATTTCGCGGATGCAACATTTGCGGACTGACTTTTGCGGATAAACCGAAGTTTGGCAGAAAAGGAGCCGAAAAAAGGAGATATCTCAAGCCGGAGTGAAGGATGACAGCATTAAAAACTAAGTTAGTCGAACCTGTGACTTAGGCGGTGCTTATATGAAGTTCGCAAATTCTCGTCCGCAAATCTTCGTCCGCAAATCTTGCGTCCGCAAAATTTGATCCGCAAGTGTTGAGGCGCAAAACCTCGTCCGCAAAGCTCCGTCCGCAAAAATCACGTCCGGAAACACGCATCCGCAAAATATTGTCCGCAAGTCTTGCCAACCCAAAATAAAATGGTAACAATAAAGTACGAATTTTATGGTCATACGATTACTAAAATGCCAGCCTAATACTCTAATTTTAATGAAATAGAATAAATTTAAAATGATCACAAATCATATGATCACACATAAAAAATATCAGGAAAATTCCGAAACTGTGTACATCAGAAATTGAAGGTAAGATAAATCAGAAATTAAAAACCAAAAAGTCATTTTACCGAAAAGTGGTCTGGATTTCCGTTTCCGAAATTATTTTATTACTCAAGAACATGACTTTTCTTCCATTTTTTTCATGTCACTAATGAAAAATTTAAAAGCTACAGAAAATCTTAGCTAAAGAATAAACACAATATCTTGCACAATACTTCTTAAAAACATATATGATTAAACAAAGCAATATATACAAGCAGCTCTATAGACAGTTTCCGGAGACCCGATTCCAAAGGCAATGGATAGTGGAGGACATGCTCTGCAGCACGTGCCCCTCCCACCATCCAGCTAACCAAAGTTGTAACAAATCGATTGATTTGTTTACTAATTCATCTAAATCCTCCTTGTTTTCGCCCAGTGCATTAAAATTACATAAATGGAGCGACTTAAAAGAGTACTATTACTAGTAAAGAGGCAAGGGAAAGGGTGCATGTAAAGGGGAGGGTGGTATGTGGAACAAGCCTTTTTGAATGGATCAAGGGGGTTGTGGATGTAAAGTGCACTCACTTACACCAACACAAATACCATAAATACACACATACACCATTGCTCATTTGCATCACCCCAATTGCAATTGAGGTGGCAACAACAATAGCCGGTTGGATCATAGAGGAAAAGAAGCAAGTGATTAGCTCATCATCACCATCCATACAGGTATAACTATTCACAACTACTACATAAAACATGTTTTACTCCTACAAAAGACCACTACTAATTGTGCTAGCAGAGTTCCAAATGAATCTGCAACAGGAGCATTTGGTAAAAGAATGTTTGGTTAGCAACAGACTCTTGTAGGAAACACAGATCGACTTGCCTGATAACAACTGCCAGACAGCAGTCCAAAGAACTGTGCCTGAAGGCCGAGATTATTATGATAGTAGCTATATATTATTTCTTATTTTGCATTCTCCGTGAGAAAAAAAATAAAAAAAATAGCCGATTGGACAATCTTAAGAACTTTGTATTATTCAACTAGTGAAGAAAGTAAGAACAAATTTAGTTGCAAATATAAAAGAATAGGCATAAATTTAAAAAAAGTTACTTTTAACTCGCTCAAAAACTTAAGTTTTCTTTCAGCCATTTTGCGACTAAAAGGTACAAAAGAGATTATGGGTGTCAAATATGATGGACCATAAAAAGAATGAAAGAAAAGAATAAAAAAAAATTTAAATAAGAAATGAGTGTCACGAAATTGCATCCCAAAATCACTGTAAGCTGTCAACAAATTCATTAAGTCCTTAATTTTCCAATTTTTTTAGCATACCGTATTTCCTCCAATAAGCCGGCCCCTGACGTTGAGGACATATATCTCATTACAGAGTGAATATTTTAATTCCCATGAGCTCTAACGATTCTGCTTTTTAGATTTTGAATTTTCACACAAAATTTTGAGATCGACCTCAAATTTTTCCGATTTTTAGGCGTCCAAAAAATAAGCCCGCTGGCTAATTAGAGGAAATATGGTAGTTCATTTTAATTTTTATGCCCATTGGTAACCCTGGATCTCAGCTTTTTAACGAGCTATCAAATTCTACTAAATATTATTAAAAGTTTAAATATTGTCGGATTTGAGTGGAAAAATTAAACCGAAAGCTTACATTATTTAAATCTGTAAATTATTCAACTTTTCAAATAATTAAAAAAAACTCGATAGCTCTTTGAAAAGCTGATATCTGGAGCTATATGCTAGCAAGTAAAATTTCAAAAAATTAGGCGCTGCGTTTCAGTGATTTGGTGTTACAATTCAGTTTGATTCAATGAAAATGTCGAGTAATTTGAATAACTTTACCAAAATTTCGTCATGACCTAATTAGGTATAGAGTATATTAGCATGATAATACGAGGCGACTGAAACTCTCATGTTTCACCTCATTCCTCCTAACAATTAAATAACTAATCATCCTTTTGTTTTCGTTATTGGAAAACAAGTTGAGAAAGAGAACAAAAAGTGCCTCAAAAAGACAACCCATACCAAAAAGTTGAGTAGCACACACCTTGACAGAGGGGGAGAGAGCTGGACGCAAAAGTTGGGGTGTATATTGGAGTAGTAGATAAGGATCTCAAGGGGTGGTGATTCAATAAGGAGGAGGAAGGGTTTTTTTGCAATTGCTTGTGTGTATCAATTCGGCAGCACGGAGCCGATGGTTCTTATCGTTTGCGCAACACTACTAAAATCTAGTGGAGGTGCTCAAGGATGGCTAGGTGAGGAAACAGTAGACACACAACACCAAGCAGTTTTTAACTGAGTGATGGAAATATTTGTTATGACAGTCTTTTTAAAACAGGTACATCAAAGAGTTGGTTGGTGAGCAAAACTGGTGATACAGCAGCGTTTGCATAAAACTATTAAAATTATTGAAAATATAGGAAACAAGCATAAAAATAAGCGGGTTCGTTTAACAAACATACGATAGTCTGCGTGGTTAAGTCTAGGCACCGTTGGATGATCAACATCTCTTTGGTAGCATAATTCACAATGAAGTGGTATTTTAAAATGACTTTGGAACAGGGTACAGTCAAACCTCGATTTAGTGGCACCCTAGGGACCAAGCCTTAGATGCCACTAAATCGAGGTGCCACTAAATCGGGGGTAAACTTTGGCCAAGTTTGGCCAACTCTGGCCAACCAAATCGCCCTCAGAGTGCCACTAAATCGAGGGTGCCACTAAATCGGGTGCCACTAAATCGAGGTTCGACTGTATCTATTTGTCCTTTCTTAGGACCCAAAATATTTTTTTTGTATTTTTGTATTGTATTTTTTTAGTCGAAACCTTTTTTTCGCTCAGAAATGGCAATAAGTACTGAATAAAATGACTATTTTTCCCATAAATGGCCAAAATATCCTTTTTAAAATTTTTGATCAAGAAATTTTAGCTGTCTAATTAGCCCAACATGAACACTATGATTTTTGATTTTAGGATCATGCAGGCTCAGCCACAAACAAGGGTAGTTTTGCACCCTAAAAGTTACTACAGTCGAACCTCGATAAGCCGACACCTCAAGGACCGAACTCAGAGTGTCGGCTTATCGGGTGTCGTTTTCCTTAAAGTGTCGACTACCTGATCAAATCAAGTGTTGACAGGGTGTCGGCTTATCGAGGTTCGACTGTATACCATTTTTAGAAGTAGTACATACGGATACAAATACTTTAGCGCTATAAAGGCCCATGTAATGGATTGGACACACAGCCGAACTTGGATATAAAGGCATCCCCAATTAGGGTTGTCGAATTTATTTTAAAGTTTTTGCTTGAAAATTCAAAAATGTCAAGCGACGAATTCGAATTTTGAGCGCTCGGAAAATTTTTTGGCAGGACTATCCAATCTTTAAATTGGCCAAATCAACTGTTAAGCTATGAATCGGAAAGCGTTTTTAGGGCGCGGATGACCAAGTCAAGTAATCGAAAATTTCGAATTTCTATTCGATTCGCTCGAAAACTTTTTATTTCAAGTATGCATGGCAACAACATTTAACAATAATCATATTTATCTAAAGGCTTAGAATATACCCACTCCAAATCAATTTTGTCGTTTAAACATTCATAGAGACTACATAACGGCCCAAGATCACCTGAAAAGCTCAAAAATGCATTGTCTTTGAGTTTTGATAAACAAAAATTGACTTTTCGGGTCTTTTGACAATACATTTATGTGCTGTCCAGGAGCTTTTTGAAAAGAATTTGATTTGGGGTGGGTATATCCAAGTAGGGTCGGCTTTAAACAAATACAGATTGTTATGAGTGCCGTTCTGTTATACAGTCAAACCTCGCTATAGTGGCACCCCTCAAAAGTTTGTTCCCGCCTAGGCGCCGACACTTTTTTTAACCCAATTTTCGAAATAATTTATCGATTCTGTTATAACAGTCTGGTCGCAAATATCGTGAGGATTCCGATTTTGCCGATCGTTTTTTGAAAAGAAAACAAAATTTGGGTTGAAAAAGTGAAACCTCGATATAGTGGTACCCTTTTTTTGAAAGCAGGTGCCACTATATCGAGGTTTTACTTTTTTAACCCAAAGACAGTTTTCAAAAAACGATCGGCAAGATCGGAATTCTCACGATATTTACGACCAGACTGTCATAACAGAATCGATAAAATATTTCGAAAATTGGGTTAAAAAAGAGTCGGACTTTAGATGGGAACGAACTTTGGGGGTGCCACTATAGCGAGGTTCGACTGTATTGAAGATGCTGCTATATCGGGCGCCATTATATCGTGGATAGTCTCTGCCTTATTTATTCGCTGGCCAACCAAATATTTAAAAAGTGCTGTTATATCGGGTTTTAGTTATATCCCAGTTTGACTGTATCAAAAACACTTTAATCAGCCATAGAAATTAAAATACTCTTGCAATTTTAAAAATCTAGCCTATCCGGTAGTGCTGACCAGGGATGTAGCCAGTAGGGGAGGAGGCCTAACCGAGCTTCTACCTGTTGCATCCTTTCCAAATAGTTCCATATGAAATTTCGGTTATCAAGTAAAAGTGTGTCACAAGTAGGGTTTGCGTCACCAAAACACTCAAAGTCGTTAATATCATATAAATATAAACCCAAAACCTATTTTTCAAACCCTTTTGTGCAGCCACATTGACTATATAGCCGGAAATAGGGGGTGGGGCAAAGAGATGTGTGTGTAATCCACAACCAATCCATACACCCTCTCTTCGACCTTGACATTTCTGGTAGGGGAACTGCCATGTACCCCAACCCCCAACAGTCTGCCGGCAATGTGGCCACTCCACAAAGTTGTTGTTCAGGGAGTGAGCACTGCGGAATCCAGGGAGAAAAGTGGCTAGAACCAGTCCATCCCGTGCCTTATTAGTACTTGTTGGGGTACAAAAGGAATAATTCACTGACTGCATCTTCTTATATAGTCACCAATTGCTACCCAAGTTACCCCTCTCCCTTTCTAGTCAATCCAACAAACAAATAATAATAATTGGTTGTGAGGGAAAGTGTGGCCAATTTTCTACAGAATATGAGTCTTTGGAATTACAGTCGAACAAAATTATTATTCTTTTTTTTAAGTTGTGATTTTGTGGAGAAGGGGAACAATTTTTAACTTAGGACCTACTTTTACACAACTTATATAAGTTATGAAACAATAAAAAAGTTTTTTTGTAGATTAAAAGACACTCCGACTTTTCGAGTTTTGAAATTTAATCGCTGTTTTCGAATCAATATTTTTTATTCATTCTTTTCGGCGACTCTAACAACGGTTATGACCAGTGACAAATGACGAGCTTGAAAAGCTTATGGCATGTAGCTTGAATCGCAATTATCAAGTTGAACATAATTTAAAGCAACATTTAATTTAAAATTCTGAATTATGTAAATAGCTTGTTCACAATGGTCAGAGTTGGGGTGAATCGGTAGTGTGAACACTCTTAACTCCAACTCCCACTTCAACTACAGCTTATTATTTTTTTATCACTTTGACGCCCTGACAAGCAGTGCAGGGAGCTCGTTTTCGTAATACGAAAACTACCAAATATGAGGTCCGAAAAATTTCGGTACGCAGTACGAGGACGAGAAAATTAAAAGTTCCCGGCACGGAAGTGTTTTTTCTAGCAATATGTAAATAAAATAAACGAAAAAGGAATTTTGTGTCTAACAAAAAAGCCGTTGTGAACAGGTAGCAGTTGGAGTAAAATGTTATTTTGAAGACCCAGGTTACTCCAACTCCGACTAATTTTGCGGTGATTAAAATTTAAATTTTAGATTTTGAATTTTTTCAAGTTTGATAAAAAACACTATTGTAAAAGAACCGTTTTTTTAAATCGCTGCTCACACACACATTTGACCACAAAAGAACAACAAAAGTGAAAGGTCACGGAAGATTAGAGGAAGGAAATTTTTGAACCCAAAGACCCCTCATCCATGAAACTCACTTTCTTCTAGCTGGTGCAGATGCAGCAGCTGAAATTGATCCAGTAAGACATGAGTGGCTAGCTAACTGACCACAAACCTGTTTGTAGGAAATCCTGCTACTGCTGCTCTGCGGGGTTGTTTTTTGGGGTGGATGATAGCCTTGAGGGCAGCAGTCGGCATTCATAACGCACACACCCTTTTTTCTTTTGTTCATTTTTTGTGTGAAAGGCTGGAAGAAGATTGTGAAGAGAAGAGTTCTTCTGGATCAAATTGATTGATTGCGACAAGTGGGTGGTGGGGTAATAAAACCAAGCATTAATTGTGTGAGCAGACCGACTCAATCCACCAGGTCAGAGGGTGCAACAACCACTGATGCCGATCAAGTCTTGGACAATGAAAAATGGGTTGTCGGAAAAGGTGCGCAAAAGATTCGTATGCAAAAAAACACACGGGTATATACATTTTACATTTTAAACCGAAGGCTGAAAAAAAGGAACAAAAGAGAGAAGATATTTATACCATTATACCGGGTGTCCAAAAATACCCGACGGATTTTTAAACAGCTTTTTTAAGATGATTCTTGCATCCAAAAATTTTTCAATAATATCATTTTGTAGCTCTTTCCTTCCTCTTTGAATGGTATATAAAACTTTATTCAAGAAAACAAAACAATAACGACATGTGCAAATTTATTCATCCTCAAAATGACCACCATTTGCTGAAATGCATTTTCTCAACCTCTTTGGAAAATTGTCGAGGAAAATTGTCTATGCCCTTTAGTAAACCCCGAAAAAACAACTTTTAGTGGCTTTTGGATACTCTGGGGATGGACCCTAAGCGATCGAAATTATAATGCGAAAAATCCGGAATCCGGAATAGATTCCTACTTTTGAAATTTCCGTAATCAGGTTTTTTTAATCCGGTCCGGAACCCGTCCGGGACCAAAAATGCCAAGCCAATTCCTAGGAGTATATTCTTGTGCAGAATTTCACGCTGAACGTGATAGTCAAAAAATGGAAAAAGTTCCTATTTGGAGGTCGGCTGCCTTGTGAACTGTAAATGTCACGGTATTTGCTAATGCAACTTTAAAGGGGCCGATCTCCCCACTTTTAGAATTTTGTCATTATTCTAATTTAGATTTTTATATATGAATAAATATTTCTCAGCAATGATAAATGAGCTGTGCATAGTGACTACTCTCCCATTTAGGACAGTTTCTCACCTAAGACGACACTTGGCAAGCTTCATTCAGTATCGGATGGACTACTAGACAACGACACATAAATTAAATTCGCAAATGCGAGTTTAAAAAAATATAAAAATTCAAAAGTGGTTAAGATTTTTTGACAAACCCTGTAGCTCTCTATTTTGTCTAGAAGTGATTATGAGGAAGAATTTGTCCTAATTCTATCCAATAGAGACAAGCAAGCTGCATTCTTACGAAACTTTATGGATGTCTTTTTCAAGAGAGAACTTTTATTGGGTGAGAAAGGAATTGAGTTTTATAATAAGAAAAGGCTTGCAATGCTTACTATTTTTCTTCTAGTTATTTTCCTCTCATTTTTCTAAAAAAAATAACGGCCCAACTTATGTACTGATCTTCCATGCTCACTAAGTAATTCAAAAATTTATTCGGGTAGGGTCCGGTCAGTAAACCGAAAACATGGTGTATAAAATTAGCTTAATTTATGATCAATCAAATATATTTTATGCCTGTCTTTTTAAGAACCGGCCTTATACGAGAAGAGGACACTTTCTGCCTCGTCCCTCCGTTGATTTTATGTGACTTTTTAGGATTAGGCAAGGATTGTGTAAGGTCATCTTATCAAATAATGTGTATATTAGGGTTGCTGAGTGTTGTAGTTGTAGCCTGATCCTAAAGTAAGCCTAAGGTAAAAATTCACAATAAATCAGCAAGGTGGACCAAGGCGAAAAAAGCCCTCTTCGAATAAAGGGCCAAAGAACCTTTAAAAGTCAGAAAATGGCAGGTCTTAAAGGGGGAGGGACTTTCATATACGCATCGCTTTAGGTCGACGGTTCTAATCGCGCTATGTGCACTGCTTATTTATTTTTTATTAAGTTAACTGAGTTCTAGAGCTAGAAACCATCGAGGAAGCAATTGGAATTATTCAGAGCACTGCTTTACTGTCAGAAAATGCCCTAATTTTGGGATTTCATGCAAATGACAGCATTGTGTAGGATGACATGGAATTGAACATCGTTGGATGTTTTTTAAATTCTAGCTCTTAGTAAATATCATTTTTTCTCAATAGGACAGCTCAAATGTAAGCCTAGGATCTTGGCTACATTTTAGTACATGAAACGTATGACTTATAGACAAAAGTCAAAAATATCAATTAAACCAGTCCAAAAACCGGGTATAAAGCAGGTATAGCCTGTAAATCAGCTCTAGATACTGTGAAACGCTGCGCTGATGATTTTGTTGGACATTTAAAAGCCTGAACTGGTGTTCAAGAGGTAAAAGTAGAGTGTGCAGCCAGTGGTAGATGGACCTGTGACCTCGGGCGATGCGTATATGAAAGTCCCTCCCCTTTAAAATTTGATGGTCCTTGGCAGGTCTGACCTGAACAAAACATATAAACGTGTTTCACGTAAAAATGCGTCAAAACGGGATGGAACCATGCCTAAGTTGGGCACTCACTTTGGCCCAAATTCCTGTCCAGAGGTTCTGCCCTGTCAATCCTTAAAGTATCAGTGCAAGTAAAACTTTTGACTCACCAGGGAACCTTCATAAGTGTTTTTTTTTCAAAGACTTCATTGACAGATTTTTTTCGCAGATTCTTGTAGAGCGCCCCAAAGTTATATAACAAAGCGCTGCTGATAAATCGAGGTCCTCTGAAAAATTAGGGACAAATGGCCACCCGAAGTTACCAAAAAAACTATGATAGGGTATCATGGTTTTCAGCCTACTTTTAGTTGCCCTTGTTTTATATATTTTTCGAGTATTCAACTTTTATAAATTGATTTCTTGCTTTTAATCAAAGCGCGAATAGATGCCCAGCAAGTTAAATAATGGTATAAAGAACGTGAGTAACTTTATAAAACTCGAAGGTTTTTGTTTTCAACATGGAGATGCCGATTTTCGAATCCAGATGCCCTGTGAATCTTCTTGATAAGAGCTTTTTTAAATATTTCTGTAAATTACACACGTTCTTTATACTACAGTCAAACCTCGACAAGCCGACACGCCGATAAGCCGACACCCTCGATAAGCCGACGCCCCATGCCGGTCCGCACAAAAAAATCTCCCTCGATAAGCCAACACCCCACTGATTTTTCACGTAAATTTTCACAAAAAAAAGGCTAAAATTGATTTCACACACCAAAATACTGATTTCCCGCAGTAAATTTATTATTTCCGCAGTAAATTTGAATTTCAAACAAAATACTGATTTCCTGCAGTAAATTACTGATTTCCCGCAGTAAATTTTGTATTTCCTGCAGTAAATTTTGCGGGAATTTGAATTTTCAGGTCAGAAAATACCTTCAACTGGTCAGAATCCCACCCCAGAGTGGCCAGAAGTCCCTGAAAGTTGGGTTTTTGGGGTTTACTAAAGGGGGTAAACTTTTTGCGAAAAATCGATTGAGCGGATCAAATTTCGGGTCCGATGGGCTCAATTGCTCAGGATTCCACCCTTAACCATTCTCAATCATCTTAAACCACCCTAAACCATCCCAAACTGCTCCAGACCAGTATCTAACTACCCTAAATCAGTGCTTAGGTTGGTTTAAGATAGTTGAGAATGGTTAAGGGTGGAATCCTGAGCAATTGAGCCCATCGGACCCGAAATTTGACCCGCTCAATCGATTTTTCGCAAAAAGTTTACCCCCTTTAGTAAACCCCCAAAAACCAACTTTCAGGGACTTCTGGCCACTCTGGGTGGGATTCTGACCAGTTGAAGGTATTTTCTGACCTGAAAATTCAAATTCCCGCAAAATTTACTGCAGGAAATACAAAATTTACTGCGGGAAATCAGTAATTTACTGCAGGAAATCAGTATTTTGTTTGAAATTCAAATTTACTGCGGGAAATAATAAATTTACTGCGGGAAATCAGTATTTTGGTGTGTGTTTTTAGTTACAGCCCAAAAAAAATCAAAAAAGTTAAATTTAAATTGGCGCCAAAAATTTTTTTCAATTTTTCTCCAAAAAGTTAATTCTGTCTTGTAGTCTTCATTTTTGTCGACTTTATTGATTATTGATTCATACGATTTTTCTTTTTCAGATGAGCGCTGCTAAGCGAAGGCTGTTTCTATATTTTTATTGTCGCTATTTGTCTGAATAAAGTGAAAACCTCGATAAGCCGACACCCCGATAAGCCGACACCTCGATAAGCCGGCACCCTGAGTTCGGCCCTTGGGGTGTGGGCTTATCGAGGTTTGATTGTATTGTGTAGCCTATCATAAAGACAAAAAATACTATCCTATCAGAGCTGACATTCTAAAAATATACAGATTCCTGCGAAAAAGGAGCAATTATTTGTTTTCCCGCCACATTTTTGTGTTGGCTTCTCTCGGAAATTTCGAAAAGCCGTGAAGAGGTTTTCAAAGTACTTATCACCGTAAGCATTATATGCAAGAAATCACCCCATAAAAGTTAGATACTGGAAGAGTTTATGATACAACGGCAACTCACTAGCAGGCTAAAACCATGATACCCGTATCACAGTTTTTCGTTAACTTCGTAGGGCCCGGTCTCCCTAATTTTTCCAAGGACCTAGACATATCAGCAACACTTTCTTATACAACTTCTGGGTGCTCTACAAGAATCTGCAAAAAAATCTGTCAATGAGATCTTTGAAAAAAAAACACTTCTGAAGGTTCCCTGGTCAAAGTCCAGAGATCCTGTCTATCGATAATTAATTTGGTCAACCAAGATGTCTAAATAAACATATATTCGTTAAGACTTTTGCTAACATTTTTATTTTATTTTATTTTCTACCCATTGCAAACAAAAGCAGCAAAAACAATTCTAAATTATCGATTGCCATCCCCTTTTTTCCAAACCAAATGGACAGAGGCTGCAGGACAAACAACAGAACTTTTCATAGCAGCACCCTGAGAAGCTTCAATTCGTCTGGCCGAGTGCAAAGTGGGGCACTAACTCAACATCATCACAGGATAGCAGCACATAACAGCAACTCCAAGCAAGCCAGGGATGGCCGAAAGTAAATGAATTTTGATTTTTTATCCGCTTCCCTCAAGAAAAAAGTAGGCAGCTATAGGAGAAATGGATCCCTCACTTAGTTTTTCAAAACAAACAAAAATATTTCATCTTGCTTTATTCGGCCATTTTCTTATAAAATAGTCCAAAATTGCTTATTTTTTGGTTATTAAAATGGGATATTCTGGATCAAAGTGGGTTTTTTTTTTGCTTCAGCTCTCAAATTAGTCCACACCTAAGGTGGGCTAATCCCGTTTTCATACCAAAAAATTGTCAAAATTCAAGAAGTTCTTCTGTTGGATATTTAAAACCCAAAAAGGGTTTTTTACCTAATTTTTTTTAAAGACAAAAAAGGGTTTTTTACAAATATTTCCATCGGCAACCCCAGGTGTGATGAATAACAACTTAAAACATTTTGGCGTCCAAAAATATGCCACCCCAATGTGAAAACGAACTCACAGGGTTGATTTTATGAACTGCTTTGAATCTATAATAAAATAAATGCTTTTTCAGTTGGATTCGATGTTTGACTGTGTGCGGCTACATTTTCTTTGTGTCCTCACCAGCTGTTCTTCTCAGCTACTACTACACCAAAGTGTGGAACCCTAAATATGTCAATAGGGTGAGTTGTTTTGGACTCGAAATATGTCGTCTTTGTTGTCAAAAATGTTTTCTAAATCGGCTCACGTATCTGATAAATTTTGCCACAATATTTTATCCTCGTCACTTTCCCTTCCTGGCACCACCCACTCCCCCCCCCCCACGCTGAAGTCAGATTGTTGTAAGATAAGAATTCCTAAATCAGGAAAATGTAACAAAATATGGTGTTGTAAATTACAGCTAGCAATCATAGTTCACAGCCTGTCAAAACCTTGTATGCTGTAAACTACACATTGGCGTTGTGTTTCTAGTTTTTTTGCTAAATATTTGAATTTTGACTTTTTAATCAGGGATAAGCTTTTGTACTCAATTTTTAGGTACGCTATGGGTACGATATACACAGATCAAAACCATGATAATATTACCAAGAAGTTATTAAATTCATAAAATAAACAAAGAAATTTATTTTCTTCTTGGCGATTGCACATACGGTATTTATGGTTTCTCAGCATTTCAAATATAAATTTTTTTAGTTAGTAAGCCCACCAACAGTGTACAAATCGAAAAGCGCCCCTTCCTCTTCATTATCCCCAAATCATCCACCTCATTCCCCTCAACCACAACCACTGGCCAACGTCCTCGTCGGGAACTGGATTTCTCCTCTTCAACATCAATGGAACTGGATGAGGGCATTGCATCTTGGAATGAGTCTTATGAAACCACTCTGGAACAACCATCTAGTTTGCAGAAACTTTATCAACAAAACAGTCATGAAGAGTCACATAAAAGAAGCAGAGAAATGAGTATTCCAATGCAAAACAAGGGTAAAGATGTTGCTCTGGAAGGTGAGCTACAATTGGTTTATATGATAGATTGTCCGCAAAATTGGTGCAAAATAAAGTGAATAATGCAGTTCGAAACAACTGAATTATTCACTTTTTTTTGCACCAATAAAGTGAATAGCATCAATTTGAATAACATCAATCTTCTCCCCCCCCTCCCGATACAACAAACTCTCGATACAACGAACTTATTTTTTCGGTTTGGTTGGATTTGTTATAAACATAGCAAACTGATGCTCTATGTCACGAACGCTCGATACAATGAAAGTTTTGCAAAGATGATGCAACAACTAAAATCTCGTTAGAAACTAGAATCGCAGGGCTACCTGATGATGTTAAAACTTTGAAAAAATGTGAAAAAAATTGGGTATATTTATAAAATAAGATTTAAAAATTATCGGCGACAAAAAGAGATTTTCGGCGACAATAAAAAGTTTTGCCCTAAAAAAGTGTAGTTGCCGACATCTTAAATTAGTAGTCTTTAGATGTGCTTGTGCGAAGACTTCCAGCTACTTGACAAATACTTTGTTTTCAAATTATTTTATTTTGGATTATGCTTTTTACAATAAAATTATATTTTTTCTTGCATTTGTAGTTCACAATTTTTTTGCTTTAGAGAGCCTTCAGGCCTTGTTGACAGTATAGTTTTGTCCACCACAGTTAATTGTCGCTTTGTTCAGCTGAAATTTATTTTCAATATAAAAACTAGATACCAAGTTTTTGAGGTCCTTCAAAAGACAAAAAAACTGTCTCCTTGACGTTTTTCCTAAAAATTATCGCTTTGGTAATTAAAAATTTTTGCGGTAGAATATTATGGAAACCTAAGGTCGTGATACGGGGAAAAATTAATTTAGGCACGGGCTTGCCTAGGCTTTAAGAGCGGCTCGGGTCATTATTTCAAAGTCTGCGAGGTCAGAATCTCCATGCCGATACATGCCGGGCCTTTGACAGCGGAAAATTAGGGATTGTGTCAAAAGTTCATGCAGAATTTATTTCTTGTTGAATTTTATTTATAAAAAAATGTAAACCCGCATGAGCTTTCTAGACAACCTAACAACACTTTAGACCAAACAAATTTACCCCTTGCACACTCTGGACTGTTTTTCGAGTAAGTGACAATAATTGGTCACAATCCACCTTGTCCAATCGACTGCTCACCACCAATTGGATGCCCAGTTTGCCGTCCACATCCTGTGTGCCATTGAAGGAGGGGTTAAATGAGCTGGTAGCTGAAGAGTCCAGGTTATTGGCTAGCTAAAAATTGAAGAAAATATTTTGCGATTCAGGCCACATTCAAACCTCCAAAGAGAGCTGCTCTAATTTCTCACGAATTTGATTTTGGTCACTGGAGTAGGGATAGATGGTGATTACACTTACGGTGGCCACTGAAGGAGATCGACCACTACCACTTTGGTTTTTGAGAAGCTCATTCCCATCCACCACAGATCTACGTCGTCGTCCAGCCGCCACAGTAGTCGCTGTAGGTGCACAGCTCTTAATTGACTAAGTGTTAAAGATTTTTTGTTTTTTTCTAATTACAGTTGAGTCCCGTTATAACGACACCTCTCGGGACCGACCTTAAGTGTCGTTATACTGGGGTTGTCGCTAAATTGGGCGTGAGTTATTTTACCAAGCTTGTGAACCAAAAATCAAGTTCTTTTAATTGAATAACCGTAAACACCTAACAAAAAATACAGCGGGAAAAATTAAGACAAATTACCAACAATCTTCACTCCTCCGCCCCCCCCCCCCCCTCCAAGCAGAAATAAAAAGTTTAAATGGAAGCGTTTTACATGGACTATTTTGAAAAAGTCAGAATTCGGCTCCAAACACTTGTGAGGTCATTTCGAGTAAGGGACGAGATTTTTCACCACTTTAATTGGTCAAAATTTTAATTCAGGGGTTAGGGCTTTAACAACATATTACCCCGATAGCTTATTGAAAAAAATCAATTTCTTGAAAAAAATCACAAAATCCCAGTTTTTTCCAATTTTTCGGATTTTTGTCATTTTTAAAGGACCATATTTTTTGCGCGCAGTGGCATGTGCAAAATTTGAATTGGCGGAGGACACTTCTCTTTCGTCTATCAGTGTACTCTTTCGAGTAATTCGAAACGACTCGAAAGAGTACGCTGATAGACGAAAGAGAAGTGTCTCCCATCAATTCAAATTTCGCACACTCCACTGCGCACAAAAAGCAGGGTCCTTTAAAGGGGCATCGCCGTTGATGACAATGGCAATTTCGAGTTTTTGAATTGGCGGGGGCCGGAAATTCGAAAAATCTTTTCGCGGATTATTTTTTTATTTGCATCTAAAATTTAAATTTGATGTACTAGGTGAGACGAAGCAACAGTTATATATAATAGGTTATAGCTCAATGGGAGTCGGCTAAGTCGTCCGATCTGGCATTGTAAAGCAACGTTGGGCTCGACTAAATGATGGTTTTTAATCTTGAACAAATTTAAATCGCAATCAAAAATTCGAAAAAAAACTCGAAATTGCCATTGTCATCAACGGGGATGGTCCTTTAAAGAATTTTTTTTCCAGAAGGCCATATCTCAACACTCGAATTTTCGAAAAATCATTGTGAAAAAATAGGTTTTGTAGTTTTTGAGCTGCGTGACAACATAGTGCTAAGATGTTGTTGAAGTCCTAAGTTGTTGAAGTCGTTGAAGTTTGTTGTAGAAGTACTAACTCCTGAATTAACATTTTGACCATTTAAAGTGATGAAAAAGCTCCTCACTTACTCGAAATGACCTCACAAATATTTGAAGCCAAAATCAGACTTTAAAAAAAATCCATATAAAAGCGATCGCTTATTTTAAAGAGAAATAACAGTGCTGCACAATGATGTATTTGGATAAACAATTCGAAATATCTTCGATGCCTAAACATTTGTTAGAATTTTTTATAAAAAGAAAATTTGTGTTTTCTGGTTTTGTTAAATCAACCCAGCCGCTTTTCAGCTCAGCCGCCAAGTTTAGATTATTAATCTGCAATCTAGTAAGCGAAAAACCAAGAAAAAGAAACCAACCTCAGCAATCAGAGCGCAAAAAAGTACTACCACCAAAGATCCGACCACAGACTTGATTTTTAGCATGGTGCAGCAATTAAACAAAATTGTTTTAATAATACGGCAGCTCAAAAATGGTTAAAATGTTTCTGTTTTCAGGCAATATATAGCCACAGCCAAACCTTTGCATGCTACATATATTTTTTTCATGTTTATTGAATGTTAGAAAAATATAGGATTGGTCTACTAAAAAAGCGGTGAAATCGGTGCTTGTCCAAAATCACATAAAACAAATTGTTGAAGCAGCCGTATCATTGGGCTTTTGTGTATTTTGGCCAATTCAACTTTTTTGTCCATACCATTAACATGTTTGTTGATTAGCCAATTAAAGGCGTTTAAGAGGCAGAATATTTGACTGTTAGTTTTAGAGAACGTATACATGACTACTTTTTAGAGCTGCGTTTCTGTTTGTTATTGATGTATTTGTGAAGCCAGAAAAAATAGTTTGGTAATCATTCGATAAAATTACTTTTAGGTTGCTCTCTTAATCTAGGCAAATCTGTGTTTGTGTTAAAGGCACCATGATCTTTAGGGTGGCAAATTGACCATTTCGTTTTTTCGTTACTTTTATGTTTATTCGTTATTCTTAACACGGCAAGAAGCAGGATAACACTATACCGCCTAGCTCAAAATCACCCTAGATCATGTTTTCTTCAGCGTTAAAGCAGCTAAAAAACGCTTAAAGCATGTTTCAATGTGGCAGTCGACACATTCAGCGAAAATTTTTTTGGCTAAAATTTGACTTTTTGCCTTGGTCCCCAAGGCAATCTACCCGGGAAGGGTACGTGGATGACCAGAAAATTGGTTTTTTTGCTATTTCTCCCGTTTTGGTCACTGGAGCTTTGCAAAAAGAGCTTCTTTGTGCATTTTTAATCATGAGTCTTGCTCGGAATCATGTCTAAGGTAAGTGAGATGCGCACACCAGGGTTGCAGCTGGCTTTGAAAAAAAGTCAGAACCAGATATCACACGTCCAGAAAAGTCAGATAATCAGGTAATCAGATATCAGAAACATGCAAATTTTTTATTTGAAAATTTAACAATTATTCAAACACGGCAAGTTATTTTAAATAAAAAGCAATATTCTAAGGCTTCTTGATGTTAAACGTTTTCGAAGATCAGTAACAATTATTCTTGCTATTAAAAAGCCGTTCACTTTCATATATCCTCCAGGGCAGGTATTCATACCCTGGATCAGGATCAAGGATAATCCTTGATCCCTGATCCGTATTCAGACTTCAAATTAGGATCACGGATAATCTTCGATCCTGGATCCTGAAATCCTGATGTGGCCTGATATAGTCGTGATCCGGCCTGATATTGTCTGATCCTGCCCGATCTACTTCTGATCTGTCCTGATTCAGTCTTTATCCGACCTGATCCGGCCTAATCCAGCGCAATCTACCTCTGATCCGGCCTGATATAGTCCTGATCCGGTCCGACCTACCGCTGATCTGGCTTGATTCGGCCTCGAGATTTGGCGTGATCTGCCCATGATCAAGCCTGTTCTACCACTCATATAGATCTTTTTCAATTTTTTTTCTATATTTTCAGTCATTTTAATTTACTTAGTTTTTTGATTTATGATCAGGTGTGTTTTTATATGCACTAGATTTATATATTGATTTTTGGGCGTATAGACGTTTCGCAAATTTAGTAATTCTACTATTTTTGCGAAACGTTTCGCAAATTTAGTAATTTTACTATTTTTGCGAAACGTTTCGCAAATTTAGTAATTATATTATTCTATATATGTATTTGCGCAAATTCAAATATTTTTCATCTACGACCACTAATCGTATCCACAGTAACTGCACTTCGGTTGTAAATTCAGTTATCTGTTCTTTGGTTTGCATTGCTTTAATGAGGCATTGATGAAGGATCCTTTTTCATGGGTTATTTGTTTAGTGCTCATTATGAAGGTCTGGACTAACGAGTGTTGGACAAATGATACCGATGTCGTCTATTGGCTGGAGGAAGTGCTTGATAAGAAGCTGAAGCAGAAGGACGTTGCCGCAAATATTCTCAGGGATTTCGGTCGTAAATTTTCTCAGAAGGCTATCTCAAACCATGTTCCCACGGCCGAAGGGATTAAGAAGGAGCAGCAAAAAATCATGTAAGACATTAATTATATTCACGAAGACTATTTTATGCCTGCTGACACTTTTAGCTCGATCAAGTCCAAGCAGTTTGGGAAGATGAAGGCAGTGCAAAGGGGTGAGCATGGTTACCACACTTTCCGCATCAGCAATGATCAAACAGAAAGAAAGAACTACTACAGGTGCTATCACTGCGGCGAGTAAGTGATCTTATATCTTTGCTCTCGTGTCTTGTTGTAAGCGCTGCGCACGTTTAGGATCAAGCGCAATCTAAAAAAGGTGGGAGGTAAGCCGTTTCGAGTGCTAACGCTGCACGAAGCTACTGAAACCGGGGAATGCATCGTCTTTGGCTCCCACCAACCCAATGCAAGGTCTACAAGGAGAGTGAAATCCTTGCCATGAATCTGGATAGGGAGTGCCGCCAAGAAGTCAGGACGCAAGCAGGAGCTCAGCCACAGACAACATTCGAGAAAGTAGGTTGTTTGACATTTAATGCTTTGATCGGGTTTAAGTGGTTGCTTGTCATAGTATCAGGAGAAAGCGCTGAAGATGTCTCAGGCGAAAGATGAGGGCGCATTCAATTCTGCCTCCGTCAATATGCAATTCGGCCGTATGAGGAAAAGAGGCAGCAGTTATTCCGTCATCGACGCCAAGGAGTACTAGTGGTGGACGACCCGTTCGACTTGCCCGGCAAGGGCCTGTGGCAATGTCAAGATGGGTCGAGCGGTGGACTTGTTCAAGGCCGACATAATTCTGTTCCCAATTCATCATCCAGAGCATTGGTGCTTGGCGGTAAGAATCTTTGTGTTTTAGCTTGTCGGGAATTTGTGGGATTTTAGGTTGCTCACGTGAAGGAAGGAAGCATCAACTACTACGACTCACTGCATGGAGATGATAATGGATGCATTCGCCGACTGCAGTAGCCTTTAAACGTTTATTAGCCATATTTATCTAGCATTATTTTCTTTCAGAAAGTTTTTCGATTGTGAGGCAAAGCTGAGAAGAGGGGCTGGATTCCCTCAGTGCTGAGAGTATTATCAAAATCCTTCGATCTGTACATTAAAATTTTGCTATTTATAGGATATTCCCGTGCAAACGAATGGATGCGATTGCGGCGTTTTCGTCTGTGCCTACGCGGAGTGCCTTTCTGTCTGCGCGCCGATGAACTTCGCCCAGGCCGACATGAAGAAAATCAGAAAAAATATGATGGATGAAATCACGGATTGCCTTTTGCTTTAACCGTTGCTTAACAGTTGTTATGTTTGTTCGCTGAGTTGATTTGAATAAAGCTAGGTTTTTGCATTTCGTAGTGCTGGTTGCTATAAGATATCCCGAACCACATCGGCCTTTCTGGATGTAGTGTTTGAACCAGGAAGATGTAAAAAATTTGGCCTGGGAATGCGGGGCGGTTTGCGGTTACCCGCGCCTTAAAAAACACGCGGTTACCTGCAAAAATATTTGAATTTGCGCAAATACATGTATAAAATGATAGAATTACTAAATTTGCGAAACGTTTCGCAAAAATAGTAGAATTACTAAATTTGCGAAACGTCTGTCTACAATAGACAACATTATAATTAATTCGGCGGGGGTTTATTTGACAGACGGAAAATTCAAAAAGCGGATAATTCGACAGTGGATAATTCAACAGCCGGATTATTCAAAAAGCGGATAATTAGACAGAGTAATTTTCCACAGTTGGATTATTCAAAAACCGGATAATTCGACAGTGGATTATTCAACAGTCGGAGTTTTCGTCAATAATTGCTTTAACACTCCGCCGGTCGATTGTAGTAATATGCACGATTGACCCAGTTTTTTCTCGCTGAATCCGAATCCGGTGGCAGAATTCAGAAATTCCCCGTTTACAACGGTAAACATCCCTTTAAAGTTGGGACACCAAAAAATGGCTGTCACGTGTTTGTTATGCTTTTTTGCATCATGATAAAAAATCTTCATATATGTATTATAGCTTATCTGAAAGCTAGTGCAAAGGGCTTTCTAACGTCATATTTTATTATAAGTTATGATATAAAATGATGGTGTAGGGAGGTCAATTAATATTTGTGTCAAAAATCCATTTTCAGGACTCTCGTCAAAAGTAGGTTGTATCTTTTCGGTTACGTCATATATGTGAAAACAAGCATTGTAGGAAGAAAGAAGACACAAAACTGCACATACAAGCCCAGTTTGTTTTCCGTGAAGAAGAAACGCTTTTGAAATTACAAGCGAAACCGACAAAGCAAGTAAACCTCTATTCAACCGTTCATCACAAGAAAGAAGTTCATTCGTCTGGCAAGCCAAAAATGGTCAAAAACTACAACAGCACTAAGTTCGGAGTTGATATCTTCGATGAAATGCTAAACAACTACTCTTACTCGCCATCTGTCAAGCGTTGGCCGCTCCGCCTTTTCATGTCGTTCCTTGTTAGTGGTGCTTCGATCAACGCTCATGTCCTACATGGGACACAGTCAACTCGGAGAGAATTCACCCATAAGCTTGCGGAGCAGCTTATGGAAGGCGTGTACAATGGGTTAGCAACTTTTTTTTATATAAGCATTAACTTACGAAATTCAGCCTACGAAGCAAAATACTTGGAGATGAAAAAACCCGCCACTGTGGTGCTACATTTGCAATAAAGTCGAGAGAGGATCCGAGCTCAACGAATGTGGCAAGTGTCAGAAGATGGCGTGCGACAAGCATTCCGTAAACCAAACTCTGTGTTCCAACTGCCGCCAAGAAGATAAAAAGAAGCCTGTCAAAATGGTGACAAGAAGTTCACTTTCACCAACAACACCCTGGGGAGAATGCTACACTTGCCAAAAACGTTCGCAGAAGCATTGCACAAAATGCAAAAACTATTTTTGCTATAGTCATCGTTCGAGAAATAATGATGCTAAATGTATGTCTTGCAAATGATTATTTTGAAAATAAAACAATTGGGTTGTCCAAAAATTTTTATCACACCAAGTCTGTAACAAATGTTAGCTAAATGCAGTTTTGTGTCTTCTTTCTTCCTACAATGCTTGTTTTCACATATATGACGTAACCGAAAAGATACAACCTACTTTTGACGAGAGTCCTGAAAATGGATTTTTGACACAAATATTAATTGACCTCCCTACACCATCATTTTATATCATAACTTATAATAAAATATGACGTTAGAAAGCCCTTTGCACTAGCTTTCAGATAAGCTATAATACATATACAAAGAATTTTTATCATGATGCAAAAAAGCATAACAAACACGTGACAGGCAATTTTTGGTGTCCCAACTTTAAAGGGGTGTTTACCCGTTGTAAACGGAAAATTTCTGAATTCTGCCACCGGATTCGGATTCAGTGCAAAAAACTGGGTCAATCGTGCATATTACTACAATCGACCGGCGGAGTGTTAACCCACTTTTTGATCACGTATCGAGCTAATTTTTCTCAGGATCAGTTCTTCTTGGCTATTTCTATTGATCCTGAGAAAAATTAGCTCGATACGTGATCAAAAAGTGGGTTAAAACAATTATTGACGAAAACTCCGACTGTTGAATAATCCGGCTGTCGAATTATCCGGTTTTTGAATAATCCAACTGTGGAAAATTACTCTGTCTAATTATCCGCTTTTTGAATTTTCCGTCTGTCAAATAAACCCCCGCCATTAATTCATATTCAAATTGTCGACTTAAAGGGCATGCTCACCGCCGATGGAAATATTTTGAAAGGCGGGTACCAGGTGGCCTAGTGGGATAGTGGCGGCGTACTGCGAAAGTTGGTAGTCGTTACGATTCCCACTGGATGTATGATTTTTCCTCGACTTTCCGAAATTTCGCCAAATTAGTTCTCGTTTGAATTTTGCTGGTACCCGCCTTTCATAATGGCATTGGGGCGTTTGGTAACTTTTGGGTAAAATTACCCAAAAGTTACTACAGTCGAGTCTCGATTTAACGATCACCCTGGGACCGACCCAGGTGATCGTTAAATCGAGGGTGATCGTTAAATCGGGTGATCGTTAAATCGAGACTCGACTGTAAACGCCTTATCATAACGCCAAGGATTTGAAATTCAAAAATTCATTCTTAATTTTTATCTTCCTTGTACCTTTTTGCTCTCCATATTTTTTCTACTATAGTGGTAAAAGGCACAACTCTTTGGGGTTCCAGATTTCGCAACTCTTGCTTAAGATTCTTTTGCTCGTTTTACAGTATTTTTTCAAATTGCTGCGAGCCGCTCACAAATTTTAGAGCAGGGATTTAACTCAACAGCTGAATCTCACTGGGATGATTTGGGAGATTGAGAAACTCTCGCGAGATTGCACCCGTGAAATTTTAAATGTAATGATCTTAAGTGGCACTGGGGTGTACCCTTAGCACCATTGTATCGCCCATTTTACAACTTAGAAGCCTATAATTTGTATGTCTGTTTTTTATAGCAAAGCTCTTCTATCATAAACCTAAAAAAAACTCTAGTTTTAACTTCTCTCATCTTTTTGATAAAAAGCCAAAAAGGGTGCCACTCACACAAACAAAATTCTTAGTTTATTCAACACATCAACGATAACAATAACACGAAAAAGGATTAGATGGACGTAAAAACTAAAAAATCTCAATTTTTCTTCAACGCTCCAGCCGCCACTTTCATAGCCATTTGATTGCGGAATCGGTTCTTATCTTGCTGAACACAGTTCATTTGGCTCCAAACTGAAAATGCTATATTAGATTATATGGACGATTGCAAAAAAAACTTGAAGTAATTACTTAGTACAATCAATGCATGCAAAAACGCGATCCTTGATCTTTTTTTAGAGTCAGTATTTGGTGCTTTCTTTTAACGCAATCATTTGGTTACCGAACTTAGTTTGCAGTGGCCTTAAATGACCAGCAATTTAAAAGGTCTACAAATAGTTAAATCTTTAACACGAAATCACGTTGGCTGAAGTAGATATTGACGGCAGCCTCCTTTAGCATATGATTGTAAATCGTCTGTGGCACTGCACTACCTTAGCAAAAATAAAACCATTCTCGGTTCTCTCGAGGCGTTCAGAATGGTTTAGTGTGCTTAAAACTGATATGGTGATTCAGGGTGTTCAGGCAGTTCAAGTGTTTTGGGGTGTTTGAGGCCGTTTAAAATTGTTCAAGGTTGTTTTCCAGAAAATTTACTTTCAATAGTATGAAACGAAACGGTTTTTTAAAACATTATTTTTGAAAAGAGGGCAAAAGATATATATACACATATAACCACGGCCATTAAAAACGACACGGTGGCCGACTGGTAGTGTGCTAGGTGGGCCCTGCAGATGTCGAGAGTTCGATCCCGCGCAGTATTTTTACTTTTTTCCACTGGGGCCTAGCAGACTATTTGAAAAGTGAAAATGAAAAATGAAAATGAAAAATTGAAAAATGAAAATTCTCAAGCAGACTAATATTCGAAAAATTGAAAAATTGAAAATGAAAAGTGAAAATGAAAAATTGAAAATTTTTCATTTTCAAGCAGACTATTGAAAATTGAAAAGTGAAAAGTGAAAATTTTTTCAATTTTTCATGAAAAATTGATGACCGGTCATCCCGTCATCAATTTTTCAGAATTTTACGGCTACCAGACAAATTCTAATATTTTTAGAATTTGTCGCGCGACATTTTCTAATATTTTAGAAAATGTCGTTTAGAATTTGTCGCGCGACATTTTCTAATATTTTTAGAATTTGTCGTGCGACATTTTCTAATATTTTTAGAATTTGTCGCGCGATATTTTTCTCATATTTTTGGAATTTTTTTGGGGTCTTTCTGTTAAGAAAATTTTTTTTCAGTTGTTTCAATTATGAACGTGCATGCCTCTGCAGTCTGATAATTGACTGTATTAAATTATTTTAGTTTTGCTGAGATGAGCTCAAGTGATTCTGAAGATCAAGAGATTAGCTTTTATCCAAAAACCAAATACAACAGCAAGAAACAAACAGGGCTGGAAAAAGCGTAATATGGTCTAACGGATACCGCTACATTTTTGCTCGGGTATCAACTTGTGTTTCGAATGCCTGAAATACAAAAAATCTTTAGGAAAGTACCAAGATGCAGGGGATATGCTTCTTTAATTGCTGGCAAAAGGTCAAGAACCTTCAAGGTATTTATAAGAATTGCAAAGAGAAGGGATTTGTCAAAGTGGGTAGCCGCCTTTTCCATCTCACGAAGCACCACAACCATGAACCTAAGTCAGGTGAATTTGAGGTCAGTACCGACTGTGAATTTTAGTGATTTTTTCTTTAATTTGCTTAGATACGGCAAAATTGCAAGCAGGATATGATGTAGCTGAAGCGTCTCCTCTTTCAAAAACTAAAAGCAGCGTCCGTTAGTCCTCATTTCTAAGATTTCGAGCGAGCTCCTGCAAATGTACTCACTTCGCTGTTTCCTAATGCCATGCCAATCAAGTGTGCGTTCCACTTGTGTCAATCAAATCGAAAGTGGGCTCGCGGGCATGGAATGACTGACTTCTACAAGAATAATGACTTGCGCGATTGGATCGTACTATTCTCAAAGCTTGGATATTTGCCTAAGAAAGAATTCATCCGGGGGTTCATTGCGCTCATCTTTGCTTTCAAAATCTTATCGATGCGGGAGCCGCAAATGAGGACCATCAAAATCACGTGAATCTCAGCTGACGTCGGAGCAATTAGTGCATGCTCTGCTAGTAGAATGGGAAGAAAAGCCGTCCACTGAAGTTCCGAACTTTAATGAATTAGTCTCATTTCTACGATCTGTGCAAGGAAGCGTGTGGTACGCAAAAGGATTCCATCCAGATTTCGATGATTTTGAAGAAAGTGATGAAGAGGAACTAGAAGAGGAAGGTAGTGTTGAAATATAGTTGTTCATTGGGCGTGTTACCTTATACATGTTATTCTCCGTTGTCAATAAAGTTTGTATCAGCGCGAGATATCACTGAGTCGAATGTTGATATGTAAAAGTTTGTTATTTTTGTGGTCTTCATATGTGAAGAAATCACATTTGTTGCCGAAGAGCATCTTAGTCTCGTGAATTTATTCATTGCTTATGGTAGTTTTTTTGAAAACTTAGTACAAAGACTTAAATTAACTGATAGGATTTTTTTTAAATATTAGAAAATGTCGCGCGACAAATTCTAAAAATATTAGAAAATGTCGCGCGACAAATTCTAGAAATATTAGAAAATGTCGCGCGACAAATTCTAAAAAAATTAGAAAAATGTCGCGCGACAAATTCTAAAAATATTAGAAATTGTCGCGCGACAAATTCTAAAAATATTAGAATTTGTCTGGTAGCCGAATTTTACATAGCTTAATTCTGGGGCTATTTTTATGCGCTGAACACGATTTTGGGCTCAGATTTTGTGTTTTTGTGATAGAACAAGTAGTAAATTGCTTTATTTGCTTCTACTTCAGGCGATGTCTGCAAGCGACAGTGATAACAGCAGTGAAAATGGTGCTATTCGTTCGAGGGTGTTTTAACTAAAAGGCACATTTGGTAAAATTTCTTTTGGTAAAGGCACATGTGGTAAGAAAACTTTTTGTAAAGCACTTTTTCCGTGGATATTTTCGGGTGGTATATCTTTTTGGTCATAGAGTTCTTGTTTTTGGCCATAGATCTTATTGGCTGTTTTGGTCACAGAGACTCCGTTTTCGGAGGCAATAGACGTTTTTCGAATCATCTAAAAGCACTTTATGCTCTCCGAACCCCGTTCAGCACCTAGTGACCAGGACTTTTCAGGGCGTTTGGGTGAATTTACCCCTACTCTGGAGTTACCTGGATATAAACCTGTCCAGGTGGTAGCCACCCCAGGTTTGGAGTTGGGTAGGTAAAATCGCACTTTTAGTCTTAACAAGCCGAATTCCTCACACAATTT
Source organism: Ditylenchus dipsaci (assembly GCA_004194705.1). Lineage (NCBI taxonomy): Eukaryota > Metazoa > Nematoda > Chromadorea > Rhabditida > Anguinidae > Ditylenchus > Ditylenchus dipsaci. The sequence goes on from SADC01000202.1 coordinate 379,582, forward strand.
TAAGTAAGAAAAATGGTTTATTTTTTATTATAAAGAAATTTTAATTTTGTAGGCCATCCAGGTGGACATCCACCTGACCAGGATTTAACCACCACACGTTTTGGGGTTTGCGTGGGTGAAATATTGATTTTTGTCCTGACAAACCTAATCTAACACAAATTTTAAGTTAGAAAAAATGAGTATAATTAAGAAGAATTTTAATGGGAGGAAATAGATATAGAAACCCGGAGAAAGAAAGGGAAAGAGAAGAAAAGGTAGGAATAAGAAGGTCTTTGACACAAAAACAACTACAAAGTGCCTTACTAAAAAAAATTATCAAATATGCCTTTACCAAAAAAATTTTTACCAAATGTTCCTTTACCAAAAAGTTTTTTTACCAAATGTGCCTTTTGCCAAATATTTCTTTACCTTTTTCGGTACAGCTCCCCCAAACAGCCCCCGTACAGCCCCCAAAATACAATGCGCAAAATGAAAATTTTCAGTGAAAATGAAAAATTGAAAAATGCTTAGTCTGCTTGAAAAGTGGAAATTTTTCACTTTTCATTTTCACTTTTCATTTTCAATTTTTCAATAGTCAGCTTCAGAATTTTCATTTTCAATTTTTCATTTTCATTTTTTTCAATTTTTCATGAAAATTTTTCATTTTTCAAATAGTCTGCTAGGCCCCTGGAATACAACTCAAATCCGGCAACCGGACATTTAGCATAATTTGTGCAATTTGTCTAAATGTCCGCGGACAAATTGCACAAATTATGCTTAATGTCCGGTTGCCCTCAAATCCCACTGAATTTTCACTAAAATTCCACTGGATATCCACTGGATTTCCAGTGGAAATCCAGTGGTACCACTGAATTGCCACTGAATTACCACTGGAATTCCACCAAATTGACAGTGGTTCACCCCCAATTTACCACTGGCCGCATATGGAGGCACCGCTGGCAGTTTAGGGGTAATCTACTCGAAATTCGCGGGTAATCCACTGGATTTAAATTACCTGTGCAAATCCAGTTAAAAATAGTTTAAAAAATTTATCTTCTTGCTTTAGCACTTTTCGGTGTTTGTAGTGCTTTTATCGTGCTTCTCATGGTCCGAAACCCCTAGCATGACTATTTACATTCATAAAAAAAGAAAAAAAAATTGCCTTATGCCAGACTCGAACCCGAGCAAAAGTTTTTTTTGGCCGTCCTCTTTCACCACCAGGCCATAAAGACTGATCTGCCGGAGAGACCATTTCTATATGGATTTATTTTTCAAAAGATTAAGCAATTTTTCGTGTAGTTCAAGATCTCAGCTTTAATACAACTGTGTCAAGTGAATAAGTGTTGCTGTAGTTAATGGATGCAATCTAGATCATGCACGATTGCCAAAAATAACTCGCAGATCTTTGAATGCTCTTTCGCTGAGCGTGTTGGATCCCATTACGCCGAATCACATTTTCGCAATAATGGCAAGATTAGGGAAGTTTTAAAATATTCTCTATGCAAAAAATCTTAAAAATCTATATAAAAATCTCAAACGATAGGCTGAAACTAATAACAACTTTATTCTTCGCTGTCTCGGCTCAATTATCAAACCTTCATCTGAATCGTCTTCATAATTCAAATCGTCCATATCTTTAGATGAATAAGATAATAATACGACACAAAAGATCTGCTTATATTTGATTTTGCTTGTGCGCTCTAGGCAAACAGTCGACAGAAAACTAAGCAACACTAAAGCAGGAAAATAAATCCATGTTGCTATATGTTTTAAAATGGTCTCTCCATGAGATGAGTCTTTATGGCCTGGCGGTGAAGGAGGGTAGCCAAAAAAAAACTTTTGCTCGGGTTTGAGTCTGGCATGAGGCAAAAATTTTTCCTCTTTTTATGAATGTAAATAGTCATGCTAGGGGTTTTGGACCGGCTATATTGATTTGGTTTGCACTAAGCTCGAAAATGCCACCAAAAAGATCTTTTCTGCCACCAAAAACCAAAATTCACATTAAATTGACTTTTTATCACAACTTTTTTGACTATTTTGTTTTATTTTTTCAGTATCGTGTAGTTCAAGATCTCAGCTTTCTAATGAGCTATCAATTGACCAGATGAGGTTTCAAAAAGTTGGAGTAAAAATTTTTTAAAATGGATCAAATTTTCGGAAAGATTTGTTATATTCAAAGACCTTTTCATCCAACTTTTTAAAACACCATTTGGTCAGCTGATGGCTTGTTAGAAAGCTGAGAATCTGGGCTACGCGATACTGAAAAAAAGTTGAAACAAAAACTTTAAAATACCGTATAACCTCTATTAATTAGGCACCCCCTAATTCAAAAAACGTGTTCGTGGCATTGTGTTTTTGACCCACTTTTTGGTCACTTCTCTCAGGCAAGTTACAAACCATTTTATAGCTCATCTCACTAGCTACAAGATGAGTGGTAACTTGCCTCAGAGAACTTTCCAAAAAATGGGTGAAAAACACAATGCCACAAACACGATTTTGAACGAGGGGGTGCCTAATTAATAGAGGTTATACGGTATTTAGGTTTTAAGTTTTTGGTGGCAGAAAAGATCTTTATGGTGGCATTTTCGAGCTTTTAGGCAAACCAAAAGATATTACAGTCAAGTCTCGATATAAGATATACCCTCGGGACCGGACCAGGTGTATCTTGTATCGAGGTGTATCTCACATCGAGACTAATTCAAAGGGGTTTATATAACTTGAGGCGGAACCAGGTGTACCTTACCGTATTTCCTCTAATTTCTCCCCGGGGGAAGTAATTAGAGGCATGCGATTTTTTCAAACTTCAGGTGGCCTGAAATTTCTGTTTTCATTTACTGTTTGAGCTGTGTAAAAAGCGCCTGTTAGATTTTTAAAATCCCTCTCAGGCACTTTTTACACAGCTCAAACAGTAAATGAAAACATAAATTTCAGACTACTTGAAGTTAGGGGGAGGGAGTAATTAGAGGGAGGGGAGAAATTAGAGGAAATACGGTATATCGAGGTGTATCTTGTATCGGGGTATCTTATATCGAGACTTGACTGTATGCCTTTTGGACCATGAGAAGCACGATAAAAGCACTATAAACACTGCAAAGTGCTTAAAAAGGCAAAAGAAGCAAGAAGATAAAGAATTTTAACTATTTTTAACTGGATTTGGGTTTCAGTTAATTTTAACTAAAATTCGAAATCAGTTAAAATAAACTATTTTTTAAATTAGTTATTTTTAACTAATTTTCAAAATCCAGTTGAAATTAACTGCAAACCCCACACTGTTCACCTGGTGGAAGGCCGACGATTGCGGGATTTAAGATTGCGGGAATTGAAACTGCAGGAGTTCAAATTGCGGGATTTCAGATTGCGGGAAGTTCAAATTGCGGGATTTTCAAATTACGGGAGTTCAAATTGCGGGACTTTTAGATTTCGGGAGTTCAAATTGCGGGACTTTTAAAGGCTTTTTATAACTCTGTAGAAATCTCATGTTCTGTATACGAATTTTCTTGTATACGAATTATACGAATTGTATACGAATTATGTCGAGTTATTGACAAACTGATCTCTGTTTCTTTTTTTAGAAAAGGAGAGCGCGTTCTATACAGAAAGAGGCAAGATGCTAGGCTTTTGCAATGGGTTTTCGATGATCTTCCGAGGTGTCCGGCATCGTGATGGACTGTGGAGATGGGAATGCTCAAACAGTCGCTGCGAAGGAACGGCAACAAATAAGCATCTTGTCAAAAAAAAAGCAAATCAATAATGCAAAACAAACCTCAATGCCAACCGACTTCGCAATTCTTGACCAGATGGGACCCTTGTGCGTGTTGTTCAAGTACTCCTTGAGAGACTTGTCGTAGAGGCAGCGCTCCTTTTTCACTTCCTGAATCAACTTGACGAGAATTGGATCTGCTTTCGAGTCCTCTTCGAGAGATTTGATCGGCTTCTCCACACTTGTTTTGTCGGCGAAGCGAAGAGCTCATCATCACTTGTAGACATTTTGATCTGAAAAACAAGAAATTCAAGCAAGGAAATATAAGCAACAATATTTCCGCCACACGCTGCAGCCACAGCCACACTTTCAAAAAGGATAATATTTTTTTCTCACCGCAAATACACTGCGAATGCACCGCAAATTATTTTTTTCTCACCGCAAAATACCTTTTTCTCACCGCAAAAATACTTTTTTCCCCCGCAGACCTAATTTCTGTCTAAGACCAACCAAATTTTGTATAATTTGCAAGAATTTGAATTTTTCAGTCAGGAAACAACTTGGATCCCTCAGAATCCCACCCCAGAATGGCCAGAAGCCCCTGAAAGTTGGTTTTTTCGGGGTTTACTAAAGGGGGGTAAACTTTTGCGAAAATTCGATTGAGCGGATCAGATTTCGGGTCCGATGGGCTCAATCGCCCACAACTCCACCCTGAACCACTCAAAACCACCATAAACCTGGAATTCTGAGCGATTAAGCCCATCGGACCCGAAATCTGATCCGCTCAATCGAATTTTCGCAAAAAATTTACCCCCCCCCTTTAGTAAACCCCGAAAAAACCAACTTTCAGGGGCTTCTGGCCATTCTGAGGTGGGATTCTGAACAATCCAAGTCATTTTCAGGCTGAAAAATTCAAATTCTTGCAAAATTATGCAAAATTTGGTTGGTCTTGGACAGAAATTAGGTTTGCGGGGGAAAAAAGTATTTTTGCGGTGAGAAAAAAGTATTTTGCGGTGAGAAAAAAGTATTTTGCGGGAAGATCAAATTGCGGTGAGAAAAAAAATAATTTGCGGTGATTTTCAAGTGTTTTGCGGTGAGAAAAAATACCATCCCTTTCAAAAATATTTGAAAATAGTGTGGCGTTTTTTTGTCGAAAAAGTGGAAGAATCTGCGAGATGGCTATGGCAGACGAAGAAGAGGCATCTCCCCAGCGGAAGCGGAGTTACCGAAGATACAGCGATTGCATCGACCTGGCCTTATTTCGACTACATGACTTGGTTGGATGGAGAGAGCAAGGAGCGTGAAACGTAAGTGATTGTCGACTTTTTAAACAATCTCTCGTCCGTTTTCAGTCACACGTCGACGTTGGATACCGGTCGAAAGCGAAAGATGATGTTTTGGATTAAGATAATGGGCACCTTCAATTTTTCCCATTGTGAACAGAGCGTGGCTGCAGCGTGTGGCGTGTACTTGCAGAGTGTGGCGTGTGGCGACACATTGTGAACACCCATGCAGCTGCAGCGCCACGCCACACGCTTAAGCCACACGCTGCAGTCACCATTGTGAACAGGCCTTAACGCCAAGTTTACAGGCGCAAATTCAAAAATTTATCGCATTTACTCATCAGATTTTCTACGCTTGACATTGATAATCAATTATTGATTCCATTAAAACCGTAAAACGATATTTTATTTTTGTAATGCAAATAATAAATAGTACGGGTAACTGAAAGTAAATATTTTTAACGTCCGAAATGACTTCATAATGGTCAAATGGCAGGCAGAACGCTCATGGAAAACAGTCACGAGAGAAAAAAAGTGCTGGCCCCCGCCTTGATTGCAGTGTAACGCGCTGGTCTGCCCATTTAAATGTTTTTTGACAGCAACGCATTAGCTCTCCCTCCGTGATACTGGCTTCTAACTGCCTTCCACGATGGAAACTGAGAAACTCTCCGGGAAAACGGTAAACTCTCTTAATTTTTGGAATCTTCAGCCAGTCTTTTTGACAGCTCAAGTGCTTCTCTGACTAGCTTCGAAGACTTCCTTTGGATTCAGTTGTGGGTTTTTCGCGAATCTCAGAAAGCCAATGGCTGTCAACACCTTTTGCTTCCAGCTCAGTGGAAGCAAAAGAAAAAAAGCATTCCCATTTTGTTTTTAGCAAGTGTCGGTGAATAGTTGTTTTGTCAAATGTCGTTTAGAATAATTCTTCAAAAAAATGCTCATGACAGGGCATTAAAGGGGCATACCAGCGCGTTACACGGTCAATTTCAAATTTGCAAAAGGCGGGGGACCAGCCATATTCAAACGAGAATTATTTTTAAATGTAAATTTGTTATTCTGTGAAGAGCAATAAGTTATGAAAGTACTCCGTCAGTCTAATAACATGGGTATCTCAGTGGTAATGTGCTGATGTTGTCCGAACGTGATCTAGTTCGATTCCAACACGGTGTATAGCTTTTTGAACAAAACGGCAAATTTGTATCTAAAAATAATTCTCGTTGAATATACCTGGTCCCCCCCCCCCTTTTGTGAATTTGAAATTGCCCGTGTAACGCGCTCGTATGCCCCTTTAACAACATCAGCGCTTCCCCTGTTGAATTACATCTAAGTAACATAACGGATAACAAACGAAACGGTGCTAAACAAAGAAACGCTACGGCTAACTGATAACAAACTAAAACAGTTACAAAGTAAGTATCATAAAAATGTAAATTTCTTTTTTTATAACGGTTATAAATTTTTTTGAATAAATGCGATAAATTTTTGAATTGGCGCCTATAAACTTGGCGTTATACGTTTCCACGAAAATAGTAGAGACAGAAAGTGGGACCAAGCAAGATTCCAAGACAGATTTTCAGCTGAAATTTTGACCAAGACCAAGAGCAAGATTTTTGAGAACGGCCAGTCAAGATCTGGCCAAGATCTTGGCTAAAAACCAAGATTTATACAGGCCTCTCTCGATTTAACGAACCCTTGGGGACCAGAAAAAATGGTTCGTTAACCAAGAGTTTTGTTATATCAAGAGTAAATTTTAGTGATTTTATTTAATTACTGGCAGAATAGGCGTTGAAAAAGTTCGATAAAATTGAGAGTTCGTTAAATCGAGGTCTTTAAATCGGAAGTTGACTGTTAGACAATTTTGGACAGTTTTTAACAGGTGACCATTTTTAAAGCGAACTTGTGGATAGTGTTTTATAATTTTACCACTATGAGAAGATAGTGGCACAAAAAGGTCGCAATACGTAACACCCTTTTTAAAGCACCACCCTTTCAACATATTGAATGCAAAAGCACTCAACAGCAACTCATACATTTTCCAAAGCTAGCAAGGATTATTATCTAGAAATATGGAGCAAGATTTGTAATAGTAATATGAATAAAAAACCAATTGAAATAGCTACATGGGTTAACAGAAAAAATGTTAACATATTCACATACAGAACTTAAATTTTGACCAGTTATTTAAAATTTGCGCAAACTGATTGCAAAATTGATATTCAAACCAAATGTTTACATTAAGTACACGAAGAGCAAAATAATTTTAAATGACGCGATTAACACCCCTTTTGTCGCCGCTGAGCCGTGTTATGCATATAACCCTGTTTTACCAGAGCTAAACACAAAACTCAAACTACCCACTTTGACAAAATATCGACCCGTTTTTGAAAAAAAGTTAAAAATAAAATACTAGATGTTGAGCCATTTCTGACTACCCGCAGCTAGTATTGTCGTGTTACGAACCCTCAATTTGAAAAATTCACTTTTTGTATCCTTGAATGTGAAACGTTGGTTTTTTATATTTGGTTTTTTGCAGTTTTTTTTTGATAACCATCCCGTTGGGTTGAAACACAAGTCAAAAAAATTGAAAAAATGTAATTAAAGTGGTAAAAATCAGATTCACAACTCGCACCTAAAAATTCGAGTACAGGTTGGTCGAAAAGTGCTTGAATAGTACGCAGAATGCTAAACTTTTCAAAACGCCCGAAAGTGTTGTTTTTAGAATTTCAAAACGTGTTTGCATGGCGCAGTGGGTAACGTGTTTGATTTTGCTGTTTTTGGGTCGCATGTTCAAATCCCCTCTTGTTACGTTTGGATTTTCTACTTTTTTATATTTTCTTCTATATTAGCTTGTTTCTACTCGCAGGCTCGAATCCCCTAGTGTGCACACCTCAATTTTTTACCCAGGCTTCGAACTTGAAATTGTAAAATAAAAGGACATTTTTGTGAAATAAAAGTCATGTTGTGATAAAATGCCATTTTATCGAGTGCTTGCCGGGTTTGAGCTCCAAAAAATAAATATTTTGACGTAAAATGTCAAAAACTCTAAAGATTTCGGGTCTCAAATAAAAGAGAATCCGAAGTCCCGAAGCCTTTCGAAGCCCTGGGTAAAACTTTTTTTAAATGGTTTTTGTTTAAAAATCTATCGTTTTTTTGTTAGATTTGCTTCGATTTGTTGAAAAATTTTTCTTGATCGGCTTGTATTTATTGATGTGTGCATAACTGTGAGCTTTTGTTTAAGCCTTTAAAAAGTAAAAACGAAATTGCCATATTTGAGACACTTTTTGATCGAAAAATAGTGCTGGAAATCATTCTAATTTCATTTCGACTGTCTTTTTTGGTAAAAATCTATCAATATTTAAAAAAAGTTAGGGTGTGCACCAGGGCTAATTAACCTAACTTCCTAATTTACTTGAAACCGGTAAATAAGTAAACTGTCAAATTTCTGATATCATATACAAGAAGTACTAAAGTCATAAACGTACTGTTATTGCCGGGGAATGACGATGACCAAAATATTGTACAGTTGTTTTATCTGAAAATATAAATAATAAGAGTATGTGAGAATTTTACATTGAAAAAAACTAGAATAAGCTACATAAAAAACTCAAACAAGGAGATTCTTTGAAAAATACAGTAAAGAGGATGATCAAAAAATCTAAAATGCAAACACTTTCAAAAACCTTTCTTCGCGGTTGGCATTTGTCACTGTATTACATTCGTTTTTAAATCTATATTTATTATGCAGCAAATTTATTATGCAACCCCTTTTGACCAGTGCTCGAATATGTATTCCTTCCCCTTTGCTACTTTATTTAAAATGCATGAAAGGGAAATAAGTGCTTTTTACATATTAAAAAGGGGTGGTACTTTAAAATGCAAGTTTATGAATAATGTGTTTTATTTGATGTGTTACTTTTTGCGACCTTTCTGTGCCACTATCTTCTACTATGTTTCCCTGGGGAACAGGGCCCTGTTTTTGATCGTGTGCTTTTCATATTGTTTGACGTGTAGAGATTAGAGATGCAAGTTCGACATTTTTGGGACGACACGGGACGAAATTTGTATAATTCTTTTCCAGACGGGACACCGGGACAGGAGATTGTCGAAAAATATTCAGGCGTGATTTCGGACGGCGGGCGGGACGAAATTGTCCTTTCCTGCCATTTTTTATATCTTGTATGAAGCCCAAAAACAGAATTCAGGTATGCTATGGCCCTAAAAACGATAAAATGAGTAGTCGGTGTTTTGTAAATTTTGCATACAAGATTGACCATAAAACCAAGACCAAGACCAAGATTCCTAGAAATGATCAAGCAAGATCCCAAGACAAGATTTTCAGTCAAATTGGGGCAAGACAAGACAAAATCTTGGCCAAGATCTTGTCTTGTTTCTGTCTCTAGAAAATAGTTGCAAATGCAACTTTTTCGTGGGAACGTACATACCCCAAAAAAATCACTGACTATTTAATCGTTTAAAATTAAAAAAATATGCAAAATTTGAAGTGAATCAAATGAACAGGACTGGCCAATACCTTAACGAACTAGGTAACGACACCTGGATACCTAATTACTGGATGTCAATAGAAGTACCTCCACCCAGTTTCCACTACCCAACTACCGGGATGCCTTAATACTAATTCTTGGTGAACTTGAATTATAAGTTGTTATTTTGGTATTATCAAGCCGTAATTAGGGTACCAATTTTGATTTAGGGCCGGTTCCGGATCCCTTTCCCCGTAATCCAAGTTTTTTTTCTAGAGTTAGGCATCTTCGGGATGGCGACCTGCAGTTTTTTGTAGGCTACCAATTCTTTAAAAAATATTTTATGAATAAAATCTGAAGAGACCTTTAAGTTTTAAAATTAAGCATATTTGAAATTTTCGCCCAATGAGGTGCCCGTATTAGTTTTGCCTGAATGTGCTGTAACGATCCACCAAACGAAACCCGAATAGGTCTCCAGTCCTTCAGAGCACTCTTTATAAGGCCACAAAATTTCCGCAAGAGATTTAGAAGTAAACTCGCAAAAAAATTATCGAGTGCACATAACACATATATACGATTCAAGTGAACACAACACTGGTTTCATTCTCCTCTGCCGCTCCAAATAGCTGATATTGTCCACCAAAATTTTCCTTTAGAGCGTTTAGCATATTCTCGCAGTCTTCAGCCGTTGGCACGTCATTCACACCTTCAAGAAAAACGTATTAGTTACAGGTTTTTGCAGTTAAGGATGTTATGAAGGGGATGAATGAGGAAAAATTTTACCTGTTTTTAAGCACAACCTTAGAGTGTTCCACAAAGCGACGAGGAGGTAGGATATATCACAACTACTGGCCATCTCTTGAAGCTTGGACATCAACTGCAGGGAATCACACTTCCTAGCAAGTCTTACAATCGATCTAAAAGATACACACTTTAAGAAAATCAGACTACCTCCACTCACTTTCCCGGCAAAGTAGAAATATCCTGAGTTTGGCAAATAAAAGCAACGGTATCCAATGCCACATCGGCCCACGGCTCTTGAATTTTCTGCAATAGGGAAAAACTATAGAATTCTAGTGAATAGGTTGACACACCGAAAGAACGAGTTTAGTAATACTACCCAACAATTCTTCAGTCAAATTAGTCGTCCCACGACCTTGGCTACAATCACTAAACCAGCAAACTTGAATGGTAGCACAGAAGATCTGTAACAATAAACCGTAGAATGAAAAGTGTAGTAGCATTATTACCTACCTCAAGGCAATTCCTATATATGGCATCAATCTGGCAATCAGTTGATCGTTCAGTTTAGAAGAGTCTTCTAACAAGTTAAGCATAAAGATAGTGTAGAAGGTGAAACTGGAGTGCAAGCTTTTTTGCGCGTATTCCTCTCCCACTGCCTGTAAATGATATTCTAAAAAATAGAGTCACAAATAAGATAAAGACCGCTACCTTTACTGCTTTAACGAAGAAATTAGAGAGACTGGATACCAAGAAGTAGCTGTAGTTTGCAAAACACACCTTTATCAACACATTCATCGGAATAGGAGAGCCACTACGCGCAAATTCATCCAGGAAAGTCCATTCTGGCTTGTTGCTCAACTTGAGAATGCGAAGAAGGCGGCCGAATGAATTGGAAGAGTGATAAGGTAGGAAAGCAAAGAAAAGCAGCTCGGCATTGAATCGATGCACCTGAACAACGAGATAGATCAGGAAACAGACAAAGACAAGAATAGAAACTTACTTGGTATTTGTAAACAAACCACTCCAAAACTTGTTTGCAGGCCTGGAGATGAAAGTAGGGCGACAGACGTATGATAAACCTCTCCAGCATTTCATTAAGCTCGATATTCTCCTCTACTCCTAGCAAGGCACGATTAGAACTCAGAGAAGACTTGTCGAACAGATCTGTTTCATACCTAAGCTTATTAAACATTAGTTTGCACAAGGTCTCAGAAGTAGGTTACCGATCAAATTGATCGTCGAATTTTTTAAGCTGTTCCAAACCACTAATCCCTAAAAATAATAGGTAAGTGTCTAACAATAAACAAATGTGACTAACCAAGCTCGTAGAAATCATTCTGGTTGTAGGCAGCCGCTTGCTTGGAGTCGAAGAGCAATGAAGAACGATCTTTGCCGACTGAGAGACTATGAGTTTCTGCAGTTTTCAGTCTTTTAAGTTGAAGAGCGAGCGATGTCATCGTTGAAATTGTTGAAGTCCTGCAATAAAACTATAACTCTATTTTCCCGAAAGAACTCGAAAACTGTCGAGGTTAGATTATAAAATAAGGAGCAGTTCTAGTATACACCCTTCACTCAAGTCTAGTATACACGGCTAGGGGACATTTTTCAAAAACGACACTTTTCAAATGTAGTTTTTTTCAAAACGACATTTTTCCAAGCGATATTTTTCCAAACGACATTTTTCCATTGTTCCGACAATTCTTAAAAACGACGGTTCTCGAAATAGCAGTTACACACCCCCCAAAATTCAAAATCATAATCACTTTCGAAATTTCGCGCCAAACATAAAAATTCGAAAAATGGTCAATTTTGGACCCTAATTGTTTTGTATGTCAGATATGATTTTTTAAAACATTTTTTGTGAAATGCTGTTGACCAAAAATTCCTCATACTCAGGGCTTTCGAATAAGCCATCACGTACCCACAAAACCTGAAGAATTTCAAAAAAACAATTTCGGTCTGTTAAAAAAGTTCAAACATTTTCTTTAACTGGTTGACTTTATTGAGACCCTAGATTATTTTTTTGTCGATTTATTCTCAAACAAAACCGGAGACTTGAGAGAGGAGTAAATTTTCTACATTATGGTACCAAGGAAGTATGCGAAAAATACAAATTTGGGTGTCTCATACAAAAGTTAGACGGAAAACGCAAAAACCCCTATTTTTACTCGGAAAAATGCCACTTGTTTGCTTTAAACGGTCTCTAGTTTTTAAAATTCTGACTTTACAAAAATCGGTCTGACTTTTCTGGTTCCTGAATGTACAGGCTACATTTTGGTACATGGATTGCATTAAAAAGACCGTGGTTTTGCATTTTTTGTCCGTCGAATAAGTCATGAAACTTTTTTGCTATTTTAGGCAAGCCTGATGGTTCAAACAAGACGTGCCGCTAAAGTGAATAACAAAAAATCGTCTTGCCAGCAAAACCATCTGCTCACCAAGTGTCCTTGTCGCCAATGTAAGATGTGCGGTTATGCAGCGGAAAGCTCATCTCAAGGACTTCTGTTTTGCTGGTGGGAAGGATGGTCGGCAAATGATCGATAAGTACAGAGAAGGTTTGTAATAAAGTTGTCATTACTATGAAGATAACCAGTCTTTTAGCTGTGGAATAGGACGACTGCAGCTCTCGCTCTTCAAGATGATTGTGTCGCCATTACCGGAGGCAAGATTCAGATGATTCTCACGGCTGCTGATGTCACTGTCGAGCCGTTTTGGCCTGGTCTATGTGCAAAAACTCTCAATGGAGTTGATGTCAAGGTGGCTCTCCGATATCTTTGCAGTTAAATTATGTTCCAAATTTTCAGGATTTGGTCTCTAACATTGGATATGGTGTTGCAACTGCGCCTAGTGCTGCTTTCGCCGGTGATGGTTCCAAGCCTGAAGTCGCTGCCGCTCCTGCCAAGGAAGAGAAGAAGAAACAAGCGCCCAAGGAAACAAGTGAGGAAGAGGACATCGGATTCATCTTATTTGACTAAATTCTGCCTTTAAAGTGCTCCTCTTCTTCTGTTGTTACATGTTACGAATAAATTTGCTTTTTTCTTAACGCTCTTATTTTCCACAAAAATGTAAACGGATATTATAAGTCACAACGTTGGATGGTGAATAGAGATTAACGAAGGTTTTCATCATTAGGAAATAGACAGAATATCTTACAGAAAATTATTGGAAAATTTTGTGTAAGAAATGTTGTTTTGATTTTGATGTAGAAATTGATGTTAATGTCTATAAAACATTAGCTAAAATTGGTTCTAATTTTGAAAAGAAGTCAAGAAAACATATCCATGTCTTCAAAAAACACGTAAAAAAGGCTATAGCGACAAAAAACTCTTTTGAATTCTTGGCGTTTTGTTTATTTTAAAGTAATTATGATTTTGAATTTTGGGGGGGTGTGGTTATCAAAACCTGTTAAAATTTAGCATTATACAAAAACCCTATACATTTTTTCCATGCATATTCTCTGGCAAAGAGCAAAACCGCTAAAGTTTTCCTCTGTCTAAAACCCTACTGTTTTACCGGCATTTTTAAATTTTTACAGAACCTCGTTATTCTATACCCATACAACCAGACAGATATTAAACGGACACAAATAAACCCCGACTTCGTCCACCGGCTTGAGTTCAGAATCCCCCCCCCCACGGGGACTGATCAGGTGGAAGAGATAACTTCATATTCGTGTTTCTCGACCCCGATTTCATGAGAAGCCACGCGTTTTTTTGATTCTGAGAAAAAAAATTTTTCGAACCACAGGGGAGGTATCATGGTTTTTTAGTCAAAATTTCGAAAATTTGAATTGGCGCCTTTTGAATTTTAAAGGGATAAAGGGCTGTATAGGAGGGGAAGGGAATAAAAGGGGGCCACTAATCATAGAGGGCCCACTAACAAGAAGATGTGAACATAGTTTTGAATACTGGGGCCTACCGCATAAATAAACTCTGGTATGCATGCTTTTTCATGCATCCAAAGTCACTTTCGAGTGATTTGTGTCTAAGGTATGTGGGTATGCGCATCTCAACTCCAAGCCCCTGCGCCCCGAAGGGGGCGCAGGGGGCTTGAGAGTTAGAGATGCGCGCACACACTTACCTTAGACATGATTCCGAGAAGTACACTTGATCATAAAATGCATATAGAGTCTATTTTTGCCACGGCCCAGTTGAAAAACATGGTGAGGCAGACGAAGAATACAAAAATTTTGAACTTTTAACGTTCTGCCATAAAAATGGCCCCTTTTATTCCTTTCCCCTCCCAATACAGCCCTTATTCCCTTTAAAATTCAAAAGGCGCCAATTTAAATTTTTCAAATTTTGACTCAAAAACCATGATGCCTCCCTGTGGTTCGAATTTTTTTTTTCTCAGAATCAAAAAAACGCGCGGCTTTCTCATGAAATCGGGGTCGAGAAACACGAATATGAAGTTATCTCCTCCACCTGATCAGTCCCGTGGGGGGGGGGGGGGGGGGTTCGTCACTGCAACCCGTCCACCAATCATGCTTTATTAATGCTTTATTTAACGAATTAGAGTACTTCTGAATTGCATCTTGGAGTAATCTAATCCAAAACTCCAATCCAATCTTGCGCAATATTATTACTTATCCATCAGAAGTTAAGTAACGAACCAGACTCCCAAGTGTCAAGTTTGTGTGTTAGATTGGACTTAAAAAATTTTTAAGATCCCAGCCGATTTGCCTGCGATCCATCTATTTGCCTTTTATGAACTCAAGGCTAGACTCAGAATACATCATGCAATATAACAAATAACGACCCTACTATAGAATACCCACCCCCAAATTTTTCCTTCTAAAAATTAAGTAAAGACTACCTAAATTTATGTACCAGACCCCGGAAAATATGCGTAAACTCTTTATTAGTCACAACTTCCGTACGCTGGCCTACCCCCAAGCTTAAGGGCTAAGCCTAAACTTGTTGTTTGCAAGGGTAGTTACAGCAATTTTAAAAGGTCCGATTTGGGGGGGGGGCATTCTATAATAGCGCCCAAATATCATATATTATTAAAGTTTTTAGAATTCAAAACATAATAAAAAAAAACACAAACTACCTCAAGTAGATGTCCTGCAGGCGAAAATCATATTTGCTACAAAAAGGAATAAATTTGCCACAAAAAAATTTGCTACAAAAATAAATTTGCTACAGAAAAACTGATGAACCTTTTTTATTCCTTTACAAAAAATATAACCTCTTTTAATTTTGAGATAAAATTGGTAGTGATTGGTTATCAAAACATTTATAAGACGTTTGTTTCAAAAAATAAAATCTACACTATCACGAATATAAGCTTGAAACTGCTTGATCTGATTATTCTCTGGCTCTAAGTTCAAAGCTATATCCAAACAAACAAGTGCTTCATGTTTTTGATTGTTATAAACAAAGATTTTCCTTTGCGAAAATAAGCCTTAATGCATAGAGGATCGATAAGTAAAGCACATTGACAGTCTTCATAAGCTCTTTCATATCTAAACTTTTGGTTCTATATTTTTAATTCCATATCTTGGGAAATAACAAATGTCTTAAAAGTCAAAATAGGCTCACTCTTTTAGCTCTAAGAATGCTGCAGCTCGATTGCTATATACCTCGGAAGATCCCGCTTCATTTAACGAATTAGAGTACTTCTGAATTGCATCTTGGAATTTCTCGTTTACAAAATCTTCATTCCCTAGCTGTCGTAAATTAAGGGCGCGTTCTTCGGCAGTTGACATACCTGGGGCCTATCTCACTATTTGAAGATTAGAAAATGGAGAATGAAAAATGGAAATCGAAATTGGAAGATGGAAAATTTCCGCTTCTGTCTCACTATTTGAAAAGTGGAAAATGGAAAGTGGAAAATTGGAAAATTTTCCATGGAAAAGTGATGACTAGGGCTACGGTCTACATTTTTTGGAAAATTGGAAATTTTTTCTTCTTTTATTAATTTTCTTTTGTAACCACAGAATCTATTTTTTGACTATCTTAAGCCCCTGTCGACTACCTTTAACCACCTGAAATATTCCGTTATATCCCAAATGGAGCAAAAAAATAACATAAATAGATTTTTCATGTGAAAATGGTCTTATGAAAAATTTTCAATTTTCCATGAAAATTGGAAAATGTAAAGTGGAAAATATTTTAGTAAGACAGAAAAGTGGAAATTTTCCACTTTCCATTTTCATTTTTTGTTTTGTAAGACAGAAAATTTTCATTTTTTACTTTCCATTTTCCTTGGAAATTTTCTTAGTCTTCAAATAGTTAGATAAACCCCTGAAAAAGAAAGTTATAAAATTTAAATTTAAGGATATATGTAAAAACTTCCCAACAAAAATGAATAAAAACTCAAAAAATATTAGCTGTTAACACAATGTGAATAATAGCTGTGTTTCATATCATTTAAAAATCTAAAAAAGTTTTGTTATGCTTTTCTTCATTTTGTTATGCTCATCATTTTATAAAGAAAATTTTTTAATAAAAAAATCTAATGAGACGATTTTTTAGAGAAAATATTTTTCTTTAAAATGGTATACAGCATAATAATTTATTCATAAAACTGATAAAGAAGAACTAAACGAAAAATGATGAGCATAACAAAATGTTTAAAGCAATAAACAACATAAAACTAGGCAAATAAATAACGGCCGGCCGTTACATTGAGAAAATACGGTATACAGTGAAAATGAACTGAACTCATAGGCGAAATTATATTAGCGGTAAAAAGAATCTGTTGGTAAAAAGAAGATAATGGTAAAAAGATACCATTGGTAAAAAGAGTTATTGGTACAAAGAATCTGTTGGTAAACAGATTCTTTTTAGAAAGAAAGAAAAAAGGGCGCTACTATAGAATACCTCCCCCCCCCCCAAAAAATCCGACCTTATAAAATTGCTGTAACTACCCTTGCAAACAACAAGTTTAGGCTTAGCCCTTAAACTTGGGGTAGGCCAGCGTACGGAAGTTGTGACTAATGAAGAGTTTGCGCACATTTTCCGGGGTCTGGGACATAAATTTGGGTACTTTTTACTTAAGTTTTAAAAGGTCGGATTTTTTGGGGGGGGGGTCTATTCTATAGTAGGGTCGAAAAAAGAATCTGTTGGTAAACAGATTCCTTTTAGAAGATAATGGTAAAAAGAAGACGTTGGCGAAATGTGAATTGGTAACCTAGAGGCGCACCTAAAAATCGAATTCCAATAAAACGCTTATTATTGTTTAGAAGAACTCGTTTTTTCAGAAGTTTAGGTCTAAACACCCTATATCGACCTAAAATGGACTCAGGAGTTCAAGAAAGACATAATTTTCATGTTCTGGTCAATAGAAAATTTAGTTTTGGGCATTTTAAAATTTCGACTTTTTACCTTTTTTACTATGTTTTTCACTATGGGACTTGGCAAAAAGATCCTCTAAGTGCATTTTCGATCGAGAGTCTCGGGCGGTGCAGGGGACTTGGTTGCTTGGGGTTGAGATGTGCACACCCACATACCTTAGACGCAAATAACTCGAAAGTGACTCTGGATGCATAAAAATATATGCATACCAGAGTTTATTTATGCAGTATTTTTCTTTTTTGTTCAAAATTGGCCTTTTTCAGTCCATTCCCACCCAAATACAGATCTAAATCCCTTTAAAAATGGTCAAAATCTGTGATTTTGGGTGGTCCTAGAACTCAATGTTTTAATGACCAAAACTTGAAAATGATGCTTTTTTGGAACTCTTAAGGCCATTTTAGGTCGATATAGGGTTTTCGGAAACACTTTAAAAAAAGTTGATTTGAGGGGGGGTATATACAAGTAGCGCCATTTTTTTTATAACAATGTTGTGGCGCTAGTGCAGAATCCGTTTCCATTTTTTGCCTTGGTTCCACCTGCGCTTTTTATTTAAAAATGCCTTGGTCCCGCTGTTGATTAGAACTATGTTGCAGGGGTGCGTCGAAATTCCGAAATCCGATACTTTTTGAGTTCCGAATTTCGAAAAAAAATTAAGTTCCGAATACCGACTTCCGAAAAATTCTTGCAAAAAAAAAATGATGAAATTTTAAGTCTTATATTCTGAGTTCGAAAATTTTTCGAAATCCGAAAAAATAGGTCAAGTTCCGAAATCCGATTCCGAAAATTCTGGAGTTCTCTGAATTCTCCCCCAATATACAACATTCGATCCTCAATTAGGGTCGCTCCATTATTTCTACCGTTTTCAGATAACTTATACCATCTTTGTTATTGACACTCCAATTATTTGTAGGACCTTTTTAATGAATCATCCTTAGAGTTTAAACAAAGGAGTCAACAGTCGCGGTATATGCATTTGCGCAATTTGATTTTGGCGCAATTCACATTTGCGCAATTTGCATTTGCGCAATTTGAACATTGCGCAATGTGAATTTGCGCAATTTGATTTTGCGCAATCGTCGGCTGCCCCAAATTGCGACAAAATCAGATTGCAACAATTCAAATTGCGACAATTCAAATTGCGACAAAATCAGATTGCGACAATTCAAATTGCGACAAATTCAAATTGCGACAATTTGAATTGCGACTGGCGATGGCTTTAAGTATATTGTTCTCAGTCTTCAAGATGTATTTCTGGTCTTATTTCTTGATTGATTTCAAGGAATATGACTTTTTTGGCACTTGTTTACATCCTACACTCAATGCTTACTTATACTTGCTGCTTATAAAGGTTGACATTAACTAAATGTAAAGATATAGCCATGATGGTCATATTTTTCATATGATTTATCTTCTTTCTTGATCAGCTCGCATTTTTTTCCTCATGCGCTCAGGCAAGTCACCGTGATGAAACTTATTATGCAGTCTTCATACCCATCCTGAGGCTTCGTGGTACTGTGTATTTCAAAAAAATTTTAGTTGAAAAAACGATGTTTGCCAGCCCAGTGGTCCGATCTATAATAAGAGGTATTCCGACTTTAGGTATTCCGACCAGGCTCTAGTATCTAGAAACTTAGGCGTCTGATATAGGTGGTGCATCTGTATTCATTGAGTAGTCCCTACACCTCGAAGTAACGCAAATTAGAGAAGAAGACATCGCAGCAGTACGAAAATAGAAAGATCATGGATTTTCAGCAAAAAAGCATATCAACTAGGTACTTTCTTGTGATTTAACTCGAATATGCGTAAAAATCTGACAGTTTTTGTTGGATGGCTACGAGCCTGTAGATCACTTTGTTACCAAACTCGGAAAATGTGAATAATTGCAGCTCGAGGAGTAAGTTCGGTTCGGGAGATGAACTGTCAAAATCACGAAACGCATAGGGAGAGAATGTCTAAGCTTAAGAATCTGACCAGTCGCCAACAAGTTTATTCGAGCAAAAGAGACGGCTAATTTAACCAGCGCAGTACTAATAACAGCAACGAAAAAGAAAATTACAGCGTCCAAATTTTTTTCAGTTAGGCATTCTGGCAGTTGAATTCCGGCCAATGAAGATCGCTCACAGCAAAGTATCCCAGTTTTCCATTAAAGTTTTGACGCTACTCACGGCGTGTCAAACACGTCAAATGACCAAATCGGGCTTGGCGTTCTGTTTTAATGAAAATTCAAAATAATTTTTCATTTTTAAATACCATTGACAAAAATATGCTCAAAAATATGACAAAAATATTCATAAAACTGGTTTTTTAAATTTTCTATGGATAATTCTCGTCTAAAAAGTCTGTTTCAAATTCAATTTCCCCTATTTAAAGGGAGGACGTACTTTTATACACGCATTGTCTAGGTCATAGGTTCAAATCCGCCTGGGTGCATACCCTATTTTTTACCCCATTTTAACATGTTTTATTTACAAGTTTAGTGTCAAAATGATCTTCGGTCTCTTGGCTATCCAATAGGGTTGGCCTCCCTCCCTCCCTCCCCCCCCTCCCCCCGCTTTTCGACCAAATTTTCCTTATACCTCCCCCCGCTCCTCCTAAAAAGTGTAAATTTACTAAAACTTGTTCGATCTCCGCATAAAGTGTTCATATGAAAAAACCAAAGATACCAGCAGAAAGCTGGTGAAAAATACTACAAAACTGTAGGACAGATTATTTTTTCCGGGAGAAATCACTGAGAACGAGCTATTTAAAGTTGGCGAGCTGACTCTGCCAACCGCCAATTCAAACTTCTATTTGTTCAAAATCTTTGAATTTCTGATAAAATTAGGTAAATTTTTCACCAATCGATAGAGCGATTCCTGGGCAATCCACTGATTTAAAAATAGCTCATATAGGACACATATAAGCATGAGTTACAAATAAGAATACAAAGTTGAGAAAATATGAGAAAGTTACTACAAATTTAATCGTGTTCAAATTTTTTGTCTTGACTAGAAAAATGTCGATTTGGTGTTTTGACCGATTTGACACGCCGTGTACTGTCATATACCCCCCCCCGAAAAAGCTACTGTAATATACCCCCCCCCCAGATCGAACCTACTCTCATTTTTTGGAGTGTCTAAAAACCGTTTTTATGCAATAATTTTGCCATAAAAGAACCAGAAAAGCAGCTTAGAGGGGATTATGGGCTGAATTGGGAAGGAAGGGAATAATACAGGAGCCACTTTTTTTAGCTGCTTTACCATGTTTTTCAACTCGGGCCGTGGCAAAAATAGACTCTATATGCATTTTATGATCAAGTGTACTTCTCGGAATCATGTCTAAGGTAAGTGCGTGCGCGCATCTCTAACTCTCAAGCCCCCTGCGCCCCCTTCGAGGGCGCAGGGGCTTGGGGGCTTGGAGTTGAGATGCGCACACCCACATACCTTAGACACAAATCACTCGAAAGTGACTCTGGATGCATGAAAAACATGCATACCAGAGTTATTTATGCGGTAGGCCCCAGTATTCAAAACTATCTTCAACATCTTTGCTTTTTCACCGAAGAGCATTTCCCCTCGTTCTACCGGGCCGGGCCAGAGGCCCACCATCCAAAATTTCAGCCTAGCACTCAAAAAGTGCTAGGGCAAGGTGTAAACCCGCGGGGTCCACCCGCCGATCTGCTTGGTCCATGAAAAGAACTCATACTTATGCCTGCACCACAAGTTCCTGGGTTTGAAAGTACATTTAGACGCTTAGAAAATTAATACTCTGAGGATCCCAACCATCTCGAAAACTGGCCCCTGTATTATTCCCTTCCCCTCCCAATACAGCCCGCAATCCCATTTAAATTGCTTTTCTGGTCCTTTTATGGCGAAATTATTGTGTAAAAATAGTTTTTGACCATCCCTAAAAAAAGTCGGTTTTTTGTGTGGGGGGAGGGAGGGTATATGACATTAGGTCGATTTTGGGGGGGGGGTGGTTATATTACAGTAGCGCTTTTGGGGGGGGGTATATTACAGTAGCGCCAAAGTTTTCCATATCTAGAATATCAAACCAAAAATTACAATAGAAACACGTTGAACAGGAGCATATTTAGATGAAGGAACTATTCAAGACTCGGACTTTGAAATGTCGCAATTCGAATTGTCACAATTCGAAATTGCCGCAATTTGAATTGTCGCAATCTGATTTTGTCGCAATTTGAATTTGTCGCAATTTGAATTGTGGCAATGTGAAATGTCGCAAGCTGCTCCTGCCCGCAAATGCAACTTTTTGTGGAAACGTATATACCCCAAACATCAAATCAGTAAAACAAATCAACAAGAAAGAACTTCTCTTAAGTGCATCAAAATACAGGGTGTTTCAAGAAATCCGCAGGATTTGAAATGGTCATAACTTTTTTTCTAGACCGTTTTTCGAATTTCTGTAAACGCCAATCGTTTTCTCTTGACGGGCATTTTTGTTTTTCGGAAAAATTTTTTTTCGAAAATTTTGACTTTTTTGCCTTGGTCCCCCTATGGTCCAAAATAATCAATCTTGTCATCTTTTTGGACCATAGGGGGACCAAGGCAAAAAAGTCAAAATTTTCGAAAAAAAATTTTTCCGAAAAACAAAGATGCCCGTCAAGAGAAAACGATTGGCGTTTACAGAAATTCGAAAAACGGTCTAGAAAAAAAGTTATAGCCATTTCAAATCCTGCGGATTTCTTGAAACACCCTGTACTTCAAAACAGCATCAAAATAGCATCAAAAATTTTGATGCTATTTTGATGCTCATATTTTCAAACGCGAAATTTTGAATTTTGATGCTGAGCATCAAATTTGATGCTTTTGAGAACTATAATGCCCGTAGAATATTCTTTTTTGACCGTATATTCCTTTTTTTCTGCCTGTAGATTTTAAAATTTTGCGGAAATTCAAATTTTATGGTCAGAAAAGGACTTGGTTTGCTCTGAATCCCACCCCAGAGTGGCCAAGTTGCTTTTTTGGGAGTTTATTGAAGGGGGAGTAAACTTTTTGCGAAAATTCGTTTGCGAGCATCAGAATCCTTTTTCGATCGGCTCAATCTCTCAGATCCTAAATTCCACCATTTAAAAGCAGTCAATTTAAAAGCACTAAATCGACAGTTTTCATCGCGCTAGGCGCACATCTATTTTTTTCATTAAGTTTACTGACTTTTAGGGTCAAGCAGCGTTTCCATTTTTTCCTGAGAACAGGGTGAAAAAGCCTGTAAAGGAGACTTACAATCGCTTTTGTAAAAAGCTGTGACATTTTACCGCCTTTTTAAAAAGCGGTTTTACATTATGCATACTTCACAGCCTTTTTTAAAAGGCCAATATTTTTTTATAACTACAGCCTTTTAAAAGGCCTTGAGAATTTTTCAAACAAGCTACCGCTTTTTGAAAAGGCGGTTACTTTTCATTAATTCACTACCACCTTTTGAAAAAGCTGTAAGAGAGTTTCTATTTTCTACAGCCTTTTTAAAAGGCGGTATCAAAAGTTTTTATTTCTGTAGCGTTTTTCAAAAGCCTTTATGGATTTTAATTTTTTTATTTCCTGCTGCTTTTTCCAAAAACCTACACTCACTAAATTTACTACTTTTCAGATAGAAAGTTATGTCGTCGTCGAAGAAAGCGAGCAGGAATACCGCTGCTCCAGTGCCAGCAAAGAAGAAAAGGTCAAACGATGCAACTCTACTCAATGGAGAAGATATGGAATTTGTTGAGCGCTCTAAGCGACACCGTCATCCGATCTGGAAGTGGTGATAGCTCCAGGTAAGATTTTAAATCGCAAAAATGATAGTGTCCACTGTAGTATTTTTTGCGTCTTTGTTAGAATTTGTTTAGAGCAAAATTCAGAGCAATAAGGGACTCATCAACTATTTGGTGGACTGCCTCAGCGTTTCGACTCTTCTTCATTGCAGCGGGCGTTTTCTAAAACTCAAACAGCAAGCATGGAAGAAGTAATAGGACACACGAGCAGCTTCAAATGGATCAACTTCTCGCGTACAGCAAACAATGTTTGACAAAGGAAATTTAGCTAGCGAGAAATCAATTTTATGCCATCGTTTATGGGTCCGCCTCGTTTCCCCTCAAAGTGCGTTTCCCCTCAAGCTCGTTTCCCCTCAAAGTTCGTTTCCCTCAAAGTTCGTTTCCCCTCAAAGTTCGTTTCCCCTCAAAGTTCGTTTCCCCTCAAAATAAGTTCCCCTCAAAATAAGTTCCCCTCAAAATAAGTTCCCCTCAAAATAAGTTCCCTTCAAAATAAGTTCCCTTCAAAATAAGTAAATAAATAAGTAAAGTTTGCCCCGTGGTACCTAGCCGAGGGGTATCCACATCCAGAATCCAAAATTTTAGATTTAGCTCAAAGTAATTGAAAACCCAAGCGATTTAATTCAAAATTGCGTTCTGAAAACGGTTAAATTTGAAATGGGGTCCTCTACTCGAGACTGATTGCACCCAGATGGGGTCGAACCAGTAACCTTGGGAATCAGTATATGAACTTTTACACCACTTAAACACTCAAAATAATGATAAATAAAGGTATGCACCCAGCTGGATTTGAACCATCATCCTAGGCGATGTCTATCCAAGTTGTCGTCCACTTGGATCAAAAAACTTTTTTACGTTTTCGGGTTCCAAAATCGTTTTTCTGAACTGATTCGAGCATGCTGAAGATGGTTTGACAGTGGTAAAATCACGTTTTATCGAGAAATTTTTGAGTTATTGTGAACTCTTAATTTATCAAAATCAAGAATTTACTATAACTCAAAAATTTCTTCATAAACGTTATTTTACCACTGTCAAACCATCTTCAGTGTGCTATAATTAGTGCAGAAAAAGTATTTTAGAAGCCGAGAACGTGAGCAAAAATTTTTGATCCAAGTGGACGACCACTTGGATATTGTATCCGCGGGGATATTGTGGCCCAGGGATATTGTGTCCGTGTCCGAAAAATATATATAGACGATTGAAAATTTTCTATAACACAATAAGAGTGAATATTTTATTTTTGACGTACAAGTGGTTACAAAACAATATTCGAAAAGTTTTTGAGACTAAAATAAAACCAGCGGTATTTCATGCTTTTTGTATTACATTAGTTTATTTTGATCGAATTTTTTTTAGAAAAAATTATTTTTAAGGGAATCGACACTTGAGGGGAAACGACCTTTGAGGGGAAATGAACTTTGAGGGGAAACGACCTTTGAGGGGAAACGACCTTTGAGGGGAAACGAACTTTGAGGGAAACGAACTTTGAGGGGAAACGAGCTTGAGGGGAAACGCACTTTGAGGAAACACCCGTGTCCCATCGTTTATATATGGTTGTGTCTTTGTCAGTTCTGCTCCTTGTTACGACTAATAAAGTCAATTTTTGTTCAGTAATCTTTTGTTCTGTAAATGGTGTGGTCTGTAGTTGATGGTTTTCTGTAATTTGCACCACCACCTGTGTATCACAATCTAGGTACCACCATGTGGGTACTATTACCTGCATACCACCGCCGGGATACTACTACCTGCATGTCTAGACCATGGGACTATCATCTGGGTACGACTATACGGGTATTACCACCTATTTACCTAGGTACTACCTGGGTACCAACACCTGAGCACCACCATCTAGGTACCATTAACCACTCTTCATCTACTTTCATCTACCCATTCTACACACCCACCCAAATTTCATACCTTACCCCAAGATCATCCTCTGTTGAAGCATTCCATCTATTTTAAGGCTAGGAGGGGAGTACCCTAGTGGTGGTATCCATGTGAAAGTACTTAGCTATGGTTATCATTATCAGGCGTACTCATTGAGGACAAGTAATCCAGGTGGCATACAGGCAAATCAGGTGGATATCTATCCGACCAGAAGGTACCCCACCAGGTCTTTTCATGGTTTGAGTTTTTTAGCATACCTCTCCATCCACCTGGCATACCCATCCAACTACTGGGCACAACTGCCCACCCCTGGCATATCTAACCAGCCACCTGGCATAACTATCAAAACACCTGGCATACCTACCAAGCCACCTAGCATATCCGTCAAGGGGACAGCTTATACAAGATTCAAGACTGATAAAGCCTTAAATTGAAGGAATAAGAGTGAATGACTGTGAGTGAATTGTCCTGTGGGTAAATTGGCTTGGGTTGAATTGGCCTTGGGGTGAATGGGCTGGGGGTGAATCGGTCGGGGTGAATTGTCCGTGTCCCGTATTTGTGGCATACCAAGGTATATGTAGCACGCCAGTGGTACTTAAGGTCAGAATAGGTAACCCACTTAAACTCAGTGGAGGAATGCCACAGAATGATTACTATTTATTACGAGTCAACTACAATAAGCATTCAGAAAAAATATTGCTTGAAAAATCAGTGAATTAATAACTGAAGACTTTTTAAAAAGGCGGTAGGAAACCGAAAAATTCTGAAGGCTTTTTGAAAAGGCATGACAGAAATGACAATCGAAAAAATAATTTTACGTCATGTTTCGGCTCAATTTGGACGATGATGATGAAAACGTATGGTTAAACAAACTTCACATTCCTCAGCTAACTTTCATTGAGCTACATTTTGGTATATAACATCTAATCGAAATTACATCAAAATTATTACGAAAAAGACCTCTCGAAAAAAATATCGCAAAAGTATCGCAAGCCCAAAAATGAAAATCTCTTTTGCGATATTTTTTTGAGAGGCTGTTTTCTAGAAATAAAATATTCAAATACGAAAATCCAATAATACCCAGTTGTTAAGCGTTAAAAGTTGTTAAAAGATGTGTAAAAAATAAAACTCTGGCTTAGAAAAGTTGGCTAAAAAATGGACTGAACTCAAAAATATCGCAAATCGGAGTGCGCATCTCTAATCGCAACCATTGACAACACTGCTTTGCTGCCAGAAACTGCCTCAATTTTGCGTATTGAAGCAAATGACCATCAGAATGAAAAAAAGGCCCGAGGGCGTCAATTGATCGTATACCGCAGACAGACCGTTACCACGCATTTGGGCACATCGCATTGGGGCCCCGGACAGAGAATATGTTTTACTTTGTATAGCAAGCACAATAGACGCTTAATTTAGTCTAGTACATACAACAAGAGAATGGAATGTTTCATTTTCGAAGAATTTTTTTACTTCTTGAAGCAATCTCCACCCACAGCTGCTAGCGTCTGATAGTTCGGGTCAGCAGGGCGCACTTCACCTTGTTTGTCAGGCTTCTTGTGATCCTTCTTTCCACCATCCTTCTTGTCCTTAATAATTCTAAGTAAGATTACGAATCGGTTGAAATACTTTTCGACCCTGAAATGGCGCTTTTTCTGCCGGAAATGGCACTTTTCCTGCCGGGAATTTTTAAAAAGCTTTTATTCTCAGAGGTTTCCTCATCATTCTTTAAATTTTTTTGACCAACGTTAGCCAAAAAGTTGTTTCAAAAAGTTGGAGAAAAAAGGCTTTCAATGAAGTAAGTTTCTTCAAAATGTAGTCCATTGAAAAACCGATTTCTCCAACTTTTTGAAACTTCATTCAGTGGGTTAATAGCTTGTCAGAAAGCTGAGATTCTGGGCTACGCGCTGATCAAAAAAATTCAAAAAATGAAGAAGAAACTCCTGAGAATAAAAGCTTTTTTAAATTTCCGGCAGGAAAAGTGCCGTTTTGGCAGAAAAAGCGCCATTTCAGGGTCGAAAAGTGCAATAACCTTACGAATCGTGTGTAATACATACCTCTCCAAATACATTGCCTCCACCAACGGCTGCAAGAGTCTGATAGTTCGGGTCTGCTGGACGCACCTCGCCTGCTTTATCGGGCTTCTTATGATCTTTCTTGCCACCGCCAGCCTAAAAACAATCAAGTTACAATTTAAGCTGTGTCCAGTATATTAACAAATACCTTATCTTCCCCGAATACATTTCCACCACCGACTGCTGCTAAAGTTTGGTAGTTGGGATCTGCAGGACGCACCTCACCGGCTTTGTCAGGTTTCTGATGATCTTTTTTACCACCGCCTGCTTTATCCTGGAAACATTCAGAATAGAAGTTTAATTACGATTAAAGAGAAGTATCCACCTCTCCGAAAACGTTTCCTCCTCCAACGGCAGCCAGTGTCTGATAATTTGGATCGGCAGGGCGCACTTCACCGGCTTTGTCAGGCTTCTGATGATCCTTCCCACCACCACCGCCTCCAGCAGCCTTATCCTGCAAATGCATTAGAAGTCGAAATAATAAAGCAAATACGGGTGATAATTTTACCTCTCCGAAGACGTTCCCTCCACCAACTGCAGCCAATGTTTGATAGTTCGGGTCAGCGACTCCAGCAGCTCCACCTTGATTGGGCATCTTATGATCTTGTCCACCACCTCCGCCAGCACCTGCAGCCTTATCCTGTAACATGACGGGTAAAAAAGAAGAGGCAAAGAGTAAAAAACAGTGTTCCTACCTCTCCGAAGACATTCCCTCCTCCAACAGCAGCAAGTGTCTGGTAATTTGGATCGGCGACTCCGGCAGCTCCACCTTGGTTGGGCATCTTATGATCTTGTCCCCCACCCCCTCCGGCAGCACCAGCAGCCTAAGCCAAGGTAGTAATTGTCGTCTCAGTAAACAGAATGCATACTAGGTTACCTTATCTTCTCCAAACACATTGCCTTGTCCCACGGCAGCTAGCGTCTGGTAGTTAGGGTCATGAGTGCCTAAAAATTCAGAAGAGCCCATTACTGATTTTAGAGAGGTTAATAATGAGATGGCAAACCTGCAACTCCGCCAGCTGGAGGAACGTTTCCTTGAGGTGCATTGTTTCCACCAGCCTTGTCTTGACCGAAGACTTCTCCACCCATGCCAGCCATTGTTTGATAGTTGGGATCGTGAGTTCCTAAAGCCAAATTATTGTTTTGTGATGTGTGAAAATAGCTAACCCACCTGCAACACCTCCAGCTGCTGGGACTTTCGGACCATCATTGCCACCTGGACCACCAATTTGAGTAGGTTGCGCACCCGGAAGACCTGAAAAACTCAAGCAAGTGTTGACACAGCTAAGATTGTCAAATTCCAATAAATTACCTTTCTTTCCTTTGCCCTTGTTACCCTTCTTACCCCCACCGCCACCACCAGATATCGAAAGATCATCAGCCAAATTGTTTTTCCCCTTGCCCTTTTTCTGTAATAGTTTGGCTCAGTATAAGAAAAGTGATTTCATGTGATAACCACTACCTTTTTGCAGATGGCCAACAACAGTGTGCTGAAGACAACGGAGAAGAGAAAGACAAGAAGCTTGTTTAAATCCATGGCCAGAAGACTGAAAGTCAAAATTGGACTACTTACGGATAATTTTCTAAAATTTACCAACAGTTTTCAGTAAAATTTGATATCACGAAGAAAATAGCACCGTCACAGTTTTTGGTGTGAGAAGACAATATGAGCCAACAAGTTTCAAATGCGATACTTTGACTGAATGATCGTTGCTAGAAAAAAGCTTTTGTGAAAATATTTTTTCTTTATCGATATTTTTGCGCACTGAGGCAAATATTATTTGAATTCAGGTACAGTTGAAACTAGAGATGGGAACAAACAATATATTGGTATTGGGATATTGGGGTATTGGGTCAAATAAAGGCGTTAATATTGGTATTGGGATATTGGTTGGTGACTTTCGAAAATATTGGTATTGGTATTGGGTCTAGAGAGGGCCAAAAAATATTGGTATTGGTATTGGGCAAACGCAAATGCCCATCTCTAGTTGAAACTCGATTCAATGAACTTCAAGGGACCGACCAAGTTACCGCATTTGAAACCTTTTTTACACCCATTTTTTCAAGCTTTTGCTTTTGACACATGGTGGGGAAAACCGATAAAATTGCCCTATTTTATCGGTTTTTTATCGGTTTTATCCCTTTTTATTTATTCCTTATTTTTGCTGATTCAGACCCTTTTACTGATTTTTTTTACCAAAACGATAAAGAAAGGTATAACGAGAATATTAGCGACCTATTCTACTGCAAAAAACATCAAATGGCTTTCCTAGTTGATGTTATAAAATAACGATGAAATTGACCAAATTATGATTATTTTATAACGTCAACTAGGAAAGCTATTTGATGTTTTTTGCAGTAGAATAGGTCGCTAATATTCTCGTTATACCTTTCTTTATCGTTTTGGTAAAAAAAATCAGTAAAAGGGTCTGAATCAGCAAAAATAAGGAATAAATAAAAAGGGATAAAACCGATAAAATAGGGCAATTTTATCGGTTTTCCCCACCATGTTTTGACAGTCTGGTCCCAGATATTACAAGGATTCCGATTTTGCCGCTCATTTTTCGGATATTCAAATGGTTTTCTTTTAAAAATCAAGACTCGGTGAAAAAACAGGTTTTTCGTTAACTCGAAATTCGTTAAATCGAGTTTATTTAGTGAAAAAAAAATTTTTATTTCTGAAAAATGATCGGCAAAATCAGAATCCTTGCGATATTTGAAACAAGACTATCAAAACAGAACTGGCAAATTTTCGAAAAAATGAAGGTAAAAAAGTGTCGGACCCTAGGTGGGAACGAACTTGCGACCTCAAATATTCGCTGTATCGAAATTCGTTAATCGAGTTTTGACTGTATTTGAATTTTGAATTATGCTTCTACATCTCGCATTTCACCCAAGAGCAAAGTCGTGAAGTTGCTTTCACGATGCTCCGGTGTCAGCAGCAGGAGGGAAATTCTGTCAGTGTCACCCGTTTATAATAAGTTGGGCTTTATCTCATGCTGCTGACTCTCGAGTGCCTGACTGTCACTTAGTCAGACAACTAACACACTTGCAATTCTATGTTGAACTGCTGACTTTAAAAAATTACAAACGTGGGGCACTTGCTCCATTGATTTTGTCCAGTTCATTGTAAAAATCGAGCTGCTCAATGATTCATTCAGTAGTTTATACTATTTTGAATTTTTTTTACGATGGTAACAACAATTTTACATTTATTGGTTTCCGGTCATTCTCAGAGTTCATTCTTCTTCTTGCGGCAGACTAATAATGGCAGGGAGTGCAGAAAAGTCTGGTTCCTTCTTCAACTTTAACAAATCAAAGGGTGACAAAAAGAAGAAAAAGAACAAGGAACGAGACCCGGTCAGTTTAGACTTTCAGTTATTAACCACTTAAAATAACCTCCAAATGCCTTTAGATAATGGACCATCTTCGTTTGTGGCGTGCAGCAAGTCGTAATGTGCATTACTTGCGAAACAAAGAAAGTTTCTGGCAGAGAACCGAGAAGTTTCTAATTGGGGATCGTGCCAATGCCAAAGATCAGTTCAAAGCCTATCAACAAGCCAAAAGTGTAATGCCTGTTTTCGTCGAAAACGCATCATTTGATCTACCACCTGACGGCCAGTCGCTATATGACAAGGGAATCCAGTCAGCAGGACAAAAGCAGCAGCCAACATCTGACGGTGTTGGTCAACAGCAGCCGATTAATAACGATTCTCCAGGTGTGGTCAATCCTCAGCAGCAGCCAAGCAATAATGAATCTCTGGGTGTAGTCAATCCGCAGCAGCAGCCAGCAAGCTCTGATACAGTCGTAAAGAAGCCATAGAACTCTAATAAATGTCGCTTGTACTCTTGGCGTATAAATTTCCAATAAAGCCTTTGCAGAATACTCGTTTTGGTTTTTTGTAATCTATGCTTCATCGTTTTCCGTGCTAAACTTGTGCAATGTTCCGCCCTTCACGCCCTTCTCTATTTATTTATTATTATTTATTTCTATATTTACTGACGTCTGATCTTTTTAGTTTACTGCGCAAATTCTCGTACCCGACTAATTTTATTATCAAATATCGCTACTGGAAAGATCTGGAGGAAACTTCGTCGTTGGCAACAGGTTTAAACTGAATGAGGAAATAGGAGGAGGGTCTTTCGGGGATATCTATATAGCCATCAATCTGAACACAGGCCTGAAGTTTGCCTTTAAACTTAAATCAATCAAGGACCCGTACCAAATATGACAATTAGTCACTAAATATTTAGTCATTAATAAAAGTGGCCTTTTGGTACTAAATAAAGAAATTAGTCGACTACCGTATTTCCTCTAATAACTCACCCTGCTCTAATAACTCACCCCTTCAACTTTGAAGGCCTATATCTCAGCTCGGAACAAATATTTTGCAAAGCTGTTTATTGAGTTTTCTTAATTCCCACGAGCTCTACCGATTCTAGTTTTTAAATTTAATATTTTCACCCAAAAATCTCGAGATCGACCTCAAATTTTTCCAATTTTCAGCAATCCAAAAA
This sequence comes from Ditylenchus dipsaci, assembly GCA_004194705.1. NCBI lineage: Eukaryota > Metazoa > Nematoda > Chromadorea > Rhabditida > Anguinidae > Ditylenchus > Ditylenchus dipsaci. The sequence goes on from SADC01000202.1 coordinate 411,290, forward strand.
ATAACTCACCCGGGTGAGTTATTAGAAGAAATACGTTAAATATTTAGCCGACTAATTATTTAGTCGGCTAAATATTTAGACTTTAGTCAGCTAAAAGTCTAATTATTCAATTATACTAAATATAAATTAGTGACGAAATTTTTAGCGACTAAATAATTAGCGACTAAATATTTAGTCACTACTTATTTAGCCGCACTAAATATGATGACCAAGGCCAAATAACAAACACATAGCAGACACTAGTTTTTAATGGAATGAACACCTATTTTTATCTCAACAACAAGTCAACACAACCAACACATTCCAATCAAGCAAAATATTCTCTCACAAATCTGTTTCTCTCTTGAATCCCAGTTATTTGACGGCCTTGGTAGAGCTCTTCCTGCGGTTGCTCATCTTCGAATTCCTCTTCATCCTCAGGCTCAGGCTTCCGCAGCTCAATGGCAAGATTGTGTAGAACAGCGGTTGAGAGCACAACATCGACCACATTCTCCAGATTGAGCCGAACTTCGCTATGCAGGATTGAGAATCTTCTTTTCCATTGACCGATTCTTTGTTCCACGCACACCCTTGTCTTCTTGTGCGCCTTATTGTATTTATTTGGGGACCATGTAAAGCTCAAAAAGTGATACAAACAGTTTGTTTTGAAAACGTCCATTTTCTCGACATTTTTCAAGCGAGAAGAAAAAACAGTGATGACATATCGAAAGGTAAAAGTTGGTATAGAAACGTCAACATCAAAAAGTACACCAAAGTCTACAAAAACATGTCAAAAAGAGTTAAAAGTTACGACTAAATAAATTTAGCCTGCCATAGAGCAGTCCACTTTTTTGTTGGAAAAAATTAGTCACTAAACTAAATATTTAGACTTTAGCCTCAAAATTAGCCCGTATATTTAGTACGAAAATTAGTCACTAATAAAAGTGGCCGACTAAAATTTTGGACTAAACGTATTTGGTACCAAAAGTCTAAATATTTAGTTACTAATAAAAAAGTGGACTTTAGCGTCCGTTATTTGGTACGACTACTTTTTGTCCAATTTAGATTTTAGACTTTAGCCTAGAAGTCTAAATATTTAGTGACTAATTTTTATACGGGTCAAGGTGTCAATTAGAGTAGGACACGGTTGGGTAATTTGGCTGAACCCGGTTCCCGGGTGCCCTGGTTTTCACGGACCCGGTTCTCGTTTCGGGTAGCATTTTACCCGGTCGGGTACCCGACCGGGTATGCGGGTAATCGCAACTTAATAGCCCATAGGAAATGAAACTTTATATCACATGTATTTATTGTACGAAAAACAATTAAGCAGCAAAAACAAATCAAACAAAATCAAATATCATTATTTCTCTCCTTGGGTTCGTGTTCCACCTCCTTGAGTTCGAATGCATCTCGTCGAGTGTATGTCGCGAGTTGTAGCTTCTCTAGATTGGCTTTGATCAGAATCTGCATCTCCGCTGTATTTTCGCTGAGTCTAAAATGATGTCCTTATAATTTATTTGAACAGACTTTTAGAAAACTCTCAGCGTGCCCTTTCTACTGAAGATGCTTGATCATATTTTTAAAAACCTCTGGAAGATCTTTGCATTCGAGACATCTGCGCTTTTCTCGCCTTTGACTGTAATTACGTCGAAGAACTTTCAGATACTTGCTGTTTGACACGGCACCCTTACGATTGGGGTTCAGTCCCGGGCGGGGTCATTTCTCGTGGAGGAAATTTGCTTCTACAGAAACTTTCGTGCTACGCCACTGCTCACAAGAATTTGAATCCGGCAACTGGTTTGTGCAATGATACAAGACTAATGGTAGAAACTATCCACAAAGACATTCTGGAATGTAAAATTTTAACAGGCGAGCTAGCAGGAAAAATGTCCTTATTCCAAAAGTGACACTAACCAGCTCAAAGTTTCCTTTCACACGGTACAGGAAGCAGTTCCCCATCAAACCATGCTTCGCCATGACAATCAATAAAAGCCAAGGCCAGACAATTGATTTCGTTAGAATTGACTTAACGGATCCTGTGTTTACCCAAGGAATGACATACGTTGCATTTTCCCGTGCAAGGGCTTGGGAGTTTATCAAAGTTGCTTTCAAATGTGATAGCAAAAATAAAGTTAAAAACAGTGTGTGGAAAGAAAGTTTGCTCGACTGTGAAACTAAACATGTGGATTGAAATTCCTCTGGGCAAACAGCCCATAAATGCCAATCATGCGAAGTGGGTTTACGGCCCGATTAGTACTGTAATGATGTGTTACACTGAACTTTGTTTGCGTTATGATCTGTAGAAGCAAATTTCTGTAGAAGCAAAACATTTATTCGATTTGAATTCCCGCAAAATTTACTGCAATATTTGACTAAAAATTTGAATTTGGTGGGGTAAATTCAAATTTGGCGGGGTAAATCAGTAATTTGGCGGGGTAAAACAATTTGAGCCTTAAATTATATAGTACAGTCGAGTCTCGATTTAACGTACCCCCTGGGGACCGGCCCTAGGGGTACGTTAAATCGGGGGTAAATTTGACGGAGTTTATTATTGGAGGGACCTACCCAGGGGTACGTTAAATCGAAGGGTACGTTAAATTGGGGTACGTTAAATCGAGACTCGAATGTAGCTCTTGCTGATTATATGAAAGAGGTAGTGTGCTTTAAAAAGCTGATATTTTCTGAGTTAAATTTTCATCTTTTTTTTTCGAGTTAAACAGAGTTTTGAGATGCGGTTCATCAAGCAGCGTGGCGCGAGCGGGAGCCCGCCGTAGGCGGGCCCACCGCGAGCTAGTAATATTGTGAGCTAGGTGAACTGGCGCCCTCTCGGCCGCCGGCGTTATGATCGTAAGATCATAACGCCTATGATCATAACGCCGGCGGCCGAGAGGGCGCCAGTTCACCTAGCTCACAATATTACTAGCTCGCGGTGGGCCCGCCTACGGCGGGCTCCCGCTCGCGGCCACGCTGCTTGATGAACCGCATCTCAAAACTCTGTTTAACTCGAAAAAAAAAAGATGAAAATTTAACTCAGAAAATATCAGCTTTTTAAAGCACACTACCTCTTTCATATAATCAGCAAGAGCTACATTCGAGTCTCGATTTAACGTACCCCCAATTTAACGTACCCTTCGATTTAACGTACCCCTGGGTAGGTCCCTCCAATAATAAACTCCGTCAAATTTACCCCGATTTAACGTACCCCTAGGGCCGGTCCCCAGGGGGTACGTTAAATCGAGACTCGACTGTACTATATAATTTAAGGCTCAAATTGTTTTACCCCGCCAAATTACTGATTTACCCCGCCAAATTTGAATTTACCCACCAAATTCAAATTTTTAGTCAAATATTGCAGTAAATTTTGCGGAATTCAAATTTTATAGTTAAAAATAACTTGGATCGCCCAGAATCCTACCCCGAATGGCCAGAAGCCCCTGAAAGTTGGTAAACTTTTTGCGAAAATTTGATTGATGTTGGGTCCGATGGGCTTAATCGCTCAAAATTCCACCCTGAACCATTCTCAACCCTCTTAATGCTCATTTATAAACGTTGTCGTTGGAAAAAATGTTTTTTAAAGGCACTTTTACGCCAACGACAACGACAACGCCAACGAAGACGACAACGACAACGACGACCTATTTATAAAAAATCCAACGACAACGCCAACGACAACGAAAATTTTTTTTTCCAAATAAGACAAATTTTGCATTTTAAGTCAGAATTTCAAGGATTCACAATATTCTCCACACGTTTTCCCTTGAAATCTCGTCTGAGAATGCGAAATTTGTCCAATTTTGAATGAAAAATTTCGTTGTCGTTGGCGTCGTCGTTGTCGTTGGCGTTGTCGTTGGATTTTTTATAAATGAGTCGTCGTTGTCATTGTCGTCGTTGGCGAAAAAAGGGTTTTATAAAAAAAATATTCCAACGACGACGACGACGACGACGACAACGACAACGTTTATAAATGAGCCATAAATCATCCTAAGCACTGATTTAGGGATTTAGATACTGGTTCGGATGGTTTAGGATGGTTTAAGATGGTTGAGAATGGTTCAGGGTGGGATTTTGAGCGATTTAGCCCATCGGACCGGAATTCTGATCCGCTCAATCGAATTTTAAGAAAAAGTTTACTCCCCTTTAGTAAACCACCAAAAACCAACTTTCAGGGGCTTCTGGCCATTCCGGGGTAGGATTCGGGGTGATCCAAGTTATTTTTAACTATAAAATTTGAATTCCCGCAAAATTTACTGCAATATTTGACTAAAAATTTGAATTTGGTGGGGTAAATTCAAATTTGGCGGGTAAATGAGTACTTTGCTCAAAATTTAAATTTGGCGGAGTACAAAATTAATTTGGTGGGTTAAATCAGTAATTTGGCGGAGTAGAATGGTTGTTTCAGATTTTGAGATTTTTTTAGTTATAATTTTTGGGTTTTCGTGAGCAAATCGTCATTTTTTTCGTTCTGGAGTCAAAATCTCGGAGTTAAGTGGTCTGGCTTCATGTAAAAAAAATCGGCGAGAAATAAAAAGTTTAGAATGGGGCGTGGCGAAAAGTATGGAGGTGGTCATTTGGAGGAAATTTGAATTGGGCATTTTTTGAATTTTTTCGTTTTTTGTCTTGAGAGGAAAGTTTTTTATACTGTTTTTAAGCCGTTTTCATTTGTTTTTATTTTTGTCTATTAGATTTTTTAAGAAAGCAAGTAAGTCGGATAAAAGAGTGGTCGGGCTACCTGTAGAGTGCGTAAAAGTACCTGGAAAGCGGGACGGGGTACCTGGAGAGCGGGTAAGGGTACCTGCAGTAAATCGATCTGCAGGTAAATTCATCTGTAGGTAAATTTGATGTTGATGCAAATTTAAATGGGATTTGTCTTTGTACGAATTAATTTTCTATTCTAAGCTAGTCTCTTGTGACTTTGTTAATTTACACTTCATCCTCTTAAGCAGTTGCCTCTTTTCATTTTTCGAATCCAGGGTGGTAGTAACAATCAAAATATCCGCGGATAAATCCGTATCCTCGGATAAAATCCGCGGATACGGATAATTGGTAGTAACAATCAAAATATCCGAGGATATTTATCCGTATCCGCGGATATTATCCTTAGCCTGGTCGGAGCAGGATAAATCCGCGGATAAAAATATTTTCCTATGTATTTTAAAATCGATTACTATCCAAAAACGCGTGAATACGTTTGAATAGGTGTGTACTATACTACTAAAAAAGAGGTTCTTCTATATGGCCTGTCACATACTGAGAGTGAGAGCAAGTTGTCATTGTGAACACCCTTAAAGGGGCATAAACACCTTACTTTCACTCCCACTCTCACTCTCAGTATGTGAACAGGCCATTAAAAGCAGTCTTTTAGCCGTGTTTTTGCTGCCATAAATTTCTTTTTCAAAAATTGTTAAAAATAATTTTTTAACGTTTTTGCACAGAGAAAATGCTTAGCAATCATTGAAACAGCATTCCGAAAACTAATCTATCTGGGTGAAAGTTATACTCCGGATTTTAAAATAAAACTTTGAAAAAGAGCTTCTGCGGTTTCTAAGTGTACAAATGTTTTTAGATAAATACTTTTTCCATCCCTGTATTAAACTAATTGTATCAATTATAAAACTTCAGACCGATTTAAGGGAACACTTCTGAAATATTCTTCGCAAACATGGTGCAAATAAGATTTTTGCAATCTTTTTCGACTTATTTTGTAAAATGATAGTTTGTAACTGGAGAGGGAGTGAGGCTACTTGGAGAGTGGGTAGAGGTGTCTGGAGAGTGAGTGAGGGTACCTGGAGAGGGTAGAGCTGCCTTGGGAGTGAGTGAGAGTACCTGCAGAGTATGTGAGTGTGCCTGGAGAGCGGGTAGGGTGCCATGAGAATTGGTGAGGTATTTGGAGAGTTGGTAGGGGTACCATGGAAGTGAGTAGGGGTACCAGGAGAGTGAGTAATTGTGCCAGGAGAGTGAGTAGGGTACCATAAGAGTGGGTAGCGATGTCTGGAGATTAAGTAAGAGTTTCCGGAGTGTGAGTGAGGTACCCTTACTTAATCTCCAGACATTGCTACCATGCTTGATAACTGTTAAAGTTGCAAAATAGATGCAAAATAGAAACAAGCATTGTGAACACCCGAGAGTGAGAGTAGGAGTGATAGTTAAAGAGGCATGCCCGTGCGTTAAGGCGCGAACCAGCAGTTTTTTTTCAAATTTTTTTGAATCCTCCCATTTTTCACTCTTTATGCGTCAAATCTGATATAGATGACCTCATACTGCTTTTAAAAACTACACAGAAAACTTAAAAAATCTAGACGATAACGAATGTAAAAATTTGCTGGTTCACCCCTTTTCTCCCCATCTGCCCCTTTAAAGGGGCATGCCCACGCTAATAAGAGGTGGTGCCCGGAATTCAAATTTTTTTCCTAATCATTGGACTTCTGCATGGATTTTTCAACATGGTTTCTAACAAAATCACACCTAAAATTAAATTCTAGGCCTTGTTTTGTTAGAAACCAAGTTGAAAAATCCGTACACAAGTTTAATGATTAGGAAATTTTTTGAATTCCCGGGCACCACCTCTTATTAGCGTGGGCATGCCCCTTTAAGGGTGTTCACAATGACAACTTACTCTCACTCCCACTCTCAGTATGTGAACAAGCCATGTATTTTTTCAATCATCTCATTCACCCTTATAGAGGCGAGGCTGTTTGCCGGCAAGCGGGCCTCCGAGTCAGAGAAGTGGGTAAGCCTGCCAAGAGACTCTCTTGAAGAGAGTGAGAAATATTGATTTTTTTTTGTTTTATTTTAAATGTATTATTTTTTAACGTTACACTTGCACCTTGATCGAGGCGAGGGTGGTCCGCCGACAGGCGGGCCCCCGATCTAGTCATGTAAATACCAGCTAATCTTTGCACCCGTAGCTCTTCCATGTATTTTTCCAATTTTTATATGACAATCACGTTTTTATAGTAATTGGCAGAGAGTGGAAAACCGCAAATCGCTGCATGTTCCGACGTTTTGTAGTCTCCACTTTTTGTTTCTCGAAGCAGTTTTCTCTCCTGCGCAGCCTCTCTTCTGTACGGTACACTTCCGTTGATTTTAATCGGTCGGTTTCTGTTTTAAGACGCTGCTTCAGCTAAAATGAGTGGATCCGGCAAAATCAAAGGAGGCGATATTGTCGAAATGCAGGGCGATGAAATGACGCGGTAAATAATATAAGTGATTCTATTTAGTGAAATTCATGTTAAGGATTATTTGGGATTCGATCAAGGAGAAAACTGATTCTTCCATACATCGACCTGAATCTGCATTACTACGATTTGGTATGGAGAATCGAGACAAACAGAGGATCAAGGTAAATTAGCTGTTATTTTGGCTTCTATGTTTATTACCTGATTTAGTGACAATTGACGCTGCTGAAGCCACGAAGAAGTTCAATGTCGCCATCAAATGTGCTACTATCACTCCAGATGAAGCTCGTGTTAAGGGTATTTGATTATTATACGTAGATCTGACGGTTAAACTGTTTTCTCAGAATCAATCTGAAGAAGATGTGGCCTTCTCCTAACGGGACAATTCGCAACATTCTTGGTGGAACGGTAAATTTCGAGACAATCCATGCTTACTTGTAGCCCCTTTCCAAATTCAGGTGTTTCGTGAACCAATAGTCGTCAAAAATATTCCTCGTCTGTGCCTTTGGAAGAAGCCCATAATCATCGGTCGACATGCAATGCGGATCAATACAAAGCCACTGACTTCATAGTACCAGGCAAGGGAACTTTGCGTCTCGTCTTCAAGCCAGAAGTTGGGCAAGAAATCTCTCGCGTCGTTCACAATTTCGAAAGTCCAGGAATCGCTCTGAGTATGTACAATGTGATCATTAGTGGACTTGCGCGTTCTGATTCGAATACTCTGGTGAAGAACTGCCTTTGTATTTGAGGATATATTTGATCTGAGATTCATGGTGAAGTGATTCATCGACTATTTCAGTACAAAGAATACCATACTGAAGGTCTATGACGGCCGCTTTAAGAACAATTCGAGGAGATCTACCAAAGAAACTACAAGGTCGGTTTGAGGCGAGAATATTCGTACGAGCATCGTCTTATTGATGGTAATTATTCTACCACCATTCCTCTTCATCTCAATGTTTCTCATTTAGACATGGTGCCTTACGTGATGAAGTCTGAAGGAGGATACATGTGGCCTGCAAGAACTATGACGGTGATGTCAGTCTGAAACAGTTGCTCAGGTGATCACTTTGTCTATCTTCATTTGATTTTCCTTTGTAGGCTATGGATCATTGGACTCATGGCTAGTGTGCTTGTGTGCCCAGATGGGAAAACGATTGAAGCAGAACTGCGCATGGAACCAGTCACTCGTCACTTTCGACAGCATCAAAGAGGTGAAGAGACATCGACAAATCCTATCGGTATACGACAACTTTGGTTGTTTTCGTCTATGATCGTGCTCATTTCAGCATCCATTTTCGCCTGGACCCGGGATTGTCTCATCGCGCTAAGCTGGATGATAACAAAGAATTGAAGTCATTGCCGATAATTCTGGAAGCTGTCGTATCGAGACCATTGAAGCGGGCCACATGACAAGGATCTGGCTATTTGCATCAAGTCAGCAGTATGTTTCTTAAGCTGCGTTCACTAAATGCGTGCACCAGTTTAAAACCCCCAATCTCACACTCAGGTCGACACATTATGTGAACGTGGGCTTTACTGAATTGGGGCCGTGTATCTCACTATTTTAGGTCACTCGCAGCGATTACTTGAAATACAGAGAGTTCATTGAACAAGCTGGCTGAGAATCTGCGAAGAAACAGAAAGAATCTCAGTCTCAGTAAATGCAAAGCGTATCACCTTCACACGAGCTGTTGTGATGATTTGTGCAATGAATATGAAATACGTATTTTCAATATGAAAAAACACCATGGGGGATTATTTTTAAACCCTAAAAATCAGAAAAATTTGAGGCGATTTCGACATTTTCGGGTACTCAACCATAATCTTAAAACTAGAATTAGAGTGTCGTGCTAATCAGAAAACGCAAAAAAACAGATTTGCAAAATGTATGCCTCTAGACTGGGATATAAGGTCCATATGATGGGGATTATAGAGAGTGAGGGATTATAGAGAAAATACGGTAGTCATTTTTAAAGTTTGCTTTGGTCTTTTCTGTTTATTGGCCTTACCGTGTTTCTGTGCTATTCATTTGAGTAGAGTGTCTCGCGGTTATCGACACCTCGGTTATCCAACACCCTAATTATATATTTGGCTGAGATTGGCTATTATCTGTCAACTGACGCCCCAGTTATCCGGCACCTCGGTTATCCGGCACGCCGCGGCCGGTCATATTACTCCATCTTGAAATGTGCAATACAGACAGCAGGACACGGGTCGTCTTGTCGACGCCTGGGTTTATCAACCACCACATCAATCATCAACGGGTGATTGGTCCTTGGTTGATATCGTTGATCAAATGGTCAGCCGTAAGTTTATTTTGGCAAAACTTGCAGTTTTTTCGGTTTATTCAGCCGTTACTGGAAAAAATTTTCGGTAATTAACCGCCACATCAACCACCAACCGGCTGATCGATTGTGGTTAATCAACCGTTTAGGAAGGGATAGCTGGAGGCCTACCGCGATCAATCGGTTTGATATCGACAGTTGATTCCGCAACTGGATAGTGCCGCCTAATGTTTACCATTTCCTAATATACAATAATATACAACAGCATAACAAAGTTTTAGAAGGCATTCAATAATACAAGTGAATAAATGTCGGTGTAATGTGGTTTGATGAGGTTTAAGGACTTCATTGTGGTTCTATTTTACTGATCTCATAGGTAGGCAAAACGAATACATTACAGAGCCAAGACAAAGGCTTTCTGATGAGCATAAAAGAGTATACTGTACTCAATAGATTCACTGCTCACCAGCCTGAAGAAAAAACTACCCATTTTCAAAAAGTCGCTGTGAGAATTGGGATAAGTAACGACATTTTACTCTAGCGAGGAGATCAACTTCTGCAATAACGTGCTCAGCAGAAAGCCAGACACTTCACTATGAAGGACAGTTGGCTACAATTCTAAAAGTGGACAGTTGGCTACAGACACTTGGCTGACATTGGTTTTTTAAGTACAGTTGGATACACTTTTTGACTAAAAGGTGACCACGTGGCAAAAGGTGTGAAAAGCCAGCTAGAGTGCCAGAGTGAATTCTTCTCGAAGCATTCGGATTAGTGTTGTTCCTTTGGTAGATCATTCCTCATATTGACAGTCATGTGAGTTACAGCTTTTCTTTAGCTTTTCTTCCGATCCTACAGCATTAGTGTCTACGTTGCTGATCGTCAGTGCTATTAAACGTTTCTGCCCTGTCGATCGAATTCGATACACCAATTAAACCAGACGACATCCTCACTTGTCATGTGCTGTGTAAGGCGGCTTTTTTCTCTAATGTAAAGGCGGCCGAATATACACGTCATCAAAAGGAATATAATTTGCTTGGTTTAGTTGAATTTATGGACCAGGGATCGACATTTGTGACTATATATTAAAATATAGTCACAAAATAGTTCAAGACTGTGAATAATTTGAGACTATCGAGACTATTTGTAGGGTTGGGTAATTCTCCGGAAAAGTATTTCTCCGGGTAATTACCCGGGTGATTTCGGGTAATTACCCAAGTAATTACCCGAGAAATAAGGCCGGAAAAGTAATTTTCCGGTAATTACCAGGATAATTACCAATCACCAATCCTACATTTTTGAGACTATTTCTAAAAAAGTTTTCAGGACTATTAGTCTTGAGACTATTTTAGTCTCAAACTCCAAACTTAGTCTCAGTTCCTCATAGATGGAGAGTCTCAAGAGTTCAATGGAGAGTTCAAGGAGGGTACGCGACGTTCCCTGTAAAGCCGTTCCCTGTAATCCGTTTCCCGTAAGGGACGTTTCCCTGTAAAAACATTTCCGTAAAAAAACGCGACTTCAATTTATTTTTAATCCGCGCTTCGTTTTTCACGTTTTCATGTAATTTTCAGTGTAACATTCAA
>SADC01000203.1:0-223467 GCA_004194705.1 Ditylenchus dipsaci
TTTATATGTTCAGCATTAGCATCACACCAGAATTAGCAAATCCAAGAAAGAATAGTTGGTCTTCCTTGAGTTGACTGAGAGGTCCTTGTCCTTGAGGTAGCCCTTGTGGTTTACCAACTGTATCTATCATGGTGGTGAAAACCACGAAAGGAAGCATGTATACCTTAAAAATCATTAGGTGGTCTTTTCAATCTTTCCTTCTATGTTTCACCGGCATTATCTGCAATATTTTCGCCCAACGTATATGTGCCATCAAGACAACGATTCTCTTTGGGATTGCAGAACTTAGAGTACTCGTCTGCTAAGCATTTGCCCATTTCATCAAAAGCTTGCTGTGTTTGTGGCTCTAACCAAGGGTTCAGATACCCTTCTTCATCATAGTTCACTCCACCATTATCTGTAAGTATTAACTCATATTTGCCGGTATGGCCAAATTATGGTCAGGTTTTCCCAGGGTCTTTAGTGACCGAAAATTTCGACATATAAATATTCTGTTTTCTGCATAAGATGAAGCCATTATGTAGTACCAATACGATTTTTAAGAAAAACAAAATGATCGGAACCTTTTACTGAAATTTTTTTCAGCTAAATATGAAAAAGTTGTGTTTTGCAAAGCCAAAATACTCGTATCATGGTGCTAAAAATGATTTGGCAATGATACGCTAAACATGGTGCAAATTGTTGGGCGAAATAAGCACTTTTTAAAGCACAGCTGATTTTTCACTGTAAAAGAATTTTATACATTTCAATTCTCATTTTTAGTTGTAAAAAATAAGTATTAAAAAAGAATTTACCGAATCCCATGGGATATCTGAAAACATATTTTAATAAGTTTTTTAAAAAATAATTCTTAGTGTTTTTAAAATTACTTCGTGCCCAAGAACTAACCCAATAGAACCAAAAAATATATTCATCAGGCCAGGTAGGGCTAAAGACTATTGGTTGTAATATTGCCAAAGGTATGTTTATGCTGTTGGCCTCAGGGGCATAAAAAGCGTTCACCTGAAGTGACACAAATTAGTTCTAGAATTCAATCTTCAAAATTTACGTCTGTAGCATCACAAGCTAATTTTTCTCTGTCAAATTTGGTTTGAAGAAGACTTTCAAGGGTTTGTTGAAAGGCGAATTGTTGCATAGAACTCTCATCAATTCTTAAGCTCCAACTAGGATTAAATTCAAGGTTGTTGTAAGTGTTTAGCAGCGTTGTGTCATCAGTAGCATTCTTTTGGTGCAATAGGTTGACTGTCAAATTTTTGATTTTTTTCTCTGCTGCTTTCCTGGATTTAGGGCTCATCCAGGTCACTTGCTCCACCATCGATTGGAAGCCTTGAAGCACGTAGTGGGTCATTTGCCCGATTTTTTCACGCACAGCTGTTAAATTGTACTTATGCGACTGCTCAATGATGAAAAGTCGATCCAGCACATCTGGCATATATTGCTTCAGACTGAGTCGGCACCTCTCCTATAAATGTGTATTTTGTAATTTATTAACATTTTGTTTCAGAATTTTGACAAATTTTTTTCTGGAACAAATTCAGCAGGTAGAAGGAGGTAGATAGTTTTTCACGAATTAAATATAAAATCACTTTAGGTAATTTGATACATCTAAACGATAAAAAATTGCATCATGCCACTTTTTAAGTGAAAAATGACTTTTTACCTACCAAATTTGCTGTAAATTAGAGCCGAAGTACCTAAAATGAAGATTTTTGTGTGTTCATTGTTTTTTATCCCTTTTCGGCACTTTAGTGTCTGTGTACATCGATTTGAATAATTATGGGAAAATATCCTTCAATCAGCTGACAAAGCAAATGGGTGTCAGGGTGCATAAGTACCAGTCTTTGAAACTTAAAACTTTAAGGGAGGGAGGGGAAGCCATTTAGGCTTGAAAAATTGGCTTCCATGGCGCAGTGGGTAAGCGTTCATGTTTTTGTCCAAAAATGGTGTGCAGGTCGACACCATTTTTGGCACACCATTTTTTGGTTGGTTACTATCCCATGAAAGCCACCTTTTCACTCCTAACTGCCCTCCTCCTTTAAACGTCCTCTTATTACCTCAGAAACATCATCTGTTTTTTCCTGTTGGTCACTGTTTAGTCCAAAATGCGTTGTCAGATGAGTCGATTCCTTGCTGCTGTGGTATAAATAATTTCCAATGTGTTTAGCATTACCCTTTTATGAAAGTGGTAAGAAAAAGCTGTAGGTAGAGCAAGTTAGCCAATATCTTCTCCACATACTTTTGAGGAATTGGTGAGGAAGGAATCGAACGCTCCGAAGTAGCCTATATCACAGTTAATTTTGAAGTCATCAGCAAATACTTTATCTTTGACTTGTTGAGAAGAATTAATGGTGTATTTGTTGCAGAAATTCTCCAATATCCACTGTTTTCAGTGTGCTGTTTGCTTCTTTCGTTGTCAATGTCTCTTTAACTCTCCTATATCTTTTACACACAGCTTTTTCAACATTTCATTAATGAACTTCTTTGTACTGTTTATAGTATTAGTGATGGTTGTTTCAGAGATATTACCACCAGCTTTGTTCCAATCATCTGCAAATACCAAATACTTTTGCTCAAAATTTGGCATTAGGGTGTTTGTCCACTTCTGTCCCCAAATGAGCAAAAGTGAACAAACGCCTTACGTAAGAAACGCCAAGCTTAAACGTTAGCACCAACGAAAACCAAAATTTTAATTCCAAAATTCATTTTAATTCAATTTTAAATTCCAAAAATGTATGAGCGAATTTGAAAATGAGACAAAAATCGACATACGCCTTTGCGCCAATGAAATACATTTCAAGATGTTTCTTAGAAAAGTTCATGAAATAAGTTGAACATACCAAAAAAGTTAGTCAACGGAGCTAACTGCAAAGGGTCTGATTGATTAGAGTGACAGAAAACTGGTGAAAGGACAAATGCAAAGCCATAAGCATCTTCTCCTCTTTTTGGTGATTTCATAATAGTTGCTAAAAAGGGCAAAAAAGAAACTGATTGAGCGGGTTTTCCTTCCATCAATTCCCGATTGCTCGCCCTAAACTGAGCAGCATCAGGTATTGGTGAACATTTGTCAGCCTTATTGTTATCAAAAGCTGGGAAGGAAATGCCTGTTATGGATTGAAATCTTCTAGAACCTCTTGAATGCTTTTATCTGTATTATCAACAGTAGCAGCAGCTTTCACACACTTTTTAAAGAAGTCCTTAGCTATTTTCACTGGTCTAAGCTGAAAAGATTGTTAATAATAATTGAAATCAAACAAATATTTACTTCTTGTGGGCTAGCATCCTGTTTTATTAATTTCACAATCAGCCGGTTGGTTCCATTTATTATGGTTTCAATGGCACTAGTATTGGGAAAGTTTTTTTTGTAATTGCCACAAGCATATTCATAAAGTCAGTGCAGGGATTTTTAGTAGATCAGTAGTTTTGCTGAGATAGTCACCGTAGCTTGAAATGGCTGATCTAATGCATTTAGACAATAAATATTATAAGCCAAAAAAATCACAGGAATTAGTCTGGGTAACATTTGAAAAGATTTTGCTTGAAGCAGACTGATTCATTCCATAACTCACTCCGCTTTTATACATTAATTTTTATTGTATTTTTATAAATTTTATTTTTGAGTCATGCTTTGTTATAGGAATATTACAACAAAGCCATATGTACGAAAAATATTATTTTTAAGGTTGACATATAAAAAGAAATGCAATTTGAAATAATTTTGGAATAAGCGGGCAACTTACAGACATACCGTATTTTCTCTAATAAGCGCCCCGGGGCGCTTATTTTTCAACGTTGGTCCAGAGGGGGCACTAATTAGAGAGAGGGCCTTATTTTCAACTTGTCATCATTGAAAGTGTACTGCTATCTCTTTTTAGAAAAGATTCGTTAATCAATAAGTTTTTTTTATTGAAAAACACGATTCAGAATAAATCCTGCCTTGAATAACATTCACTTTCAAAAATTAATTAATTAATCAATTTTTTCATTAGTATTGTTTTTCATTGGAATGGACTGCATACTTTGCAGACACCTTCTAATTTTTAGGAAATTTTTAGGGCACTTGTTTTATAACCACTAGTTACTTTTTTCTCTCTAGATCTCGTTATGAGCACGGCTAATTCGCTTCTTTGTGTGACGACGAAGAACAAGGAAATGAGATCAAACAGGAAAGAAACTCAACTCATTCACAACTGCTAACAAATTAGAAGCTTTCAATTAAGGAGCAGGCCGTCCAATAAAGTATAAGAATCTCGACAGCCAGGTCTTTATCTGGTACGAGAAGTGTCTCGACAATTGATCCAAGCAGAAAGAACCTTAAACAAAGACCAAGATGATGGTAACTTCAAGGTATTTCAGACTTGAAATTTCAACAGTTCACAGTCTAGCCGAAGAAATCGTTGAAGCGCAAGATGAAGATAATGGTCACATCAGCCATGAATCTCTAGAACTGGATTGGAACGATGAATCGAATGCTCCTAATCCTGAGTTTCACACCTTTTGATTGTTCGCTTTTCAACGTAATTGATAAATTTCATTGAAAATGGATTGTTGTTTTGTGAGAGAAAGTTTTGACAGCAAGATGTCCAAAAAAAGCAAAGAGAGGAGGCTAATTAGAAAAGAAGCGTTTATCAGAAATAGGGGGCGCTTATTAGAGAGGGGGCGCTAATTAGAGAAAATACGGTAATGTAATATTTATAATCATTTGAAACACAAATGCCGGTTCAGAAACTCGTTAATATAGGAGTACAGTCGAAACTCAGTAGAAAAACGTTAATCTGATAAGCATGTTAATTCACGCCTCCACCTGATTTAGGTGTGAAATGTGACTCAAGTTAATGCGTGAATTGACATGGGATTCAGGTTGAGGCATGAATTCACATTTGACTCAGGTTGATGCGTTAATCAATATGTGAGTTCGATGGAGGCGTGAATTGAGTAAGAGTACCTTCTAATAAAGAGTACACGTCTATTTTTCGACCTCAGGCTCCGAAGGAGCCTTGAAATTTTTTAAATAGAATTTTTTACAGTGGCACTTAGGAATAGGAAGACCACATAGAATTAACTCTATTCTCCATTTTCGTAACGCAATAACCCAATACCGTATTTCCTCTAATTGCCACCCCGGGGCGCTTATTTTTCAATCGACCTCTGGGGGGGGGGGGGGGGGGGGGCAATTAGAATCATTTTGGAATTTTCGGGTTAAATTTAAAATCTAAAATGCAGAAGAGATATGAAACTAAGAAAGAAGTAACGGAACTAAGAAAAGGTGAAAAAAACTGTTCGAAAAAAATTCTGGACTGAGATATAATAACTCAAAGTCGAGGGGGGAGGGCGGCAATTAGAGGAAATACGGTATATATAATTTAACACGCACTAAAGCATTGTTGATACACTTATATATGACAAATTCAAGCATGATAAAAATATTTCCCCAGCAGAAAAAATGTTTAATTGATTTTTCGTTCACTCCGAGATGTGATAATAAAAACATCTACATACGAGCAGTCTTTTTTTGAAGAACAGAGTTTAGGAAGCCGTTAGTAAGATCACCTTCATCCAAGTTATCCTTCATCCACGCTTTTTTAGTTGGGTATTTTTTAAAGTTGTCTATGATGTTTAGCTTGATTCGGTTGTATGCCCGCCCCTAAATCGTGATATATAAAAAAATGTGATATGATTTAATGGCCCCCCTCAAGTTCGTTCCCACCTAGGGTCCGACACTTTTTTTAACCCCATTTTCAAAATCTTTTATCGCTTTTTTTTGACAGTCCAGTCGCAAATATCGTAAGGATTCCGATTTCGCCGATCGATTTTCAGAAATCTAGAGTCTAATTTAAATTTAGAGTGCCGTTAAATCGAGGTTTTGATATTTTAAGAGCGAAAACTCTAGATTTCTGAAAATCGATCGGCGAAATCGGAATCCTTATGATATACTTTTATATATCACGTTTTTATTGTATTTTTTGAATTTTTTTGAGTCATGCTTTGTTAGAGAAAAACTATAACAAAGCCATATGTGCGAAAATAATTATTTTTTAAAGCTAACATACAAAAAGAAATACGATTCGACACTCGCAATAAGTGAAAGACTTCGAAACATAATGTAATATTGATAATCATAAGAACACACAATGCCGGTCGAGAATGATGTTAAAAGGGCATCCCATCGCTCATAGGAGTAATTTTTCAAATTAAAAAAGGATACCAGATGAATTCAGACAAGAAAAAAACTAGACGAAATAGAAAAAGTCAAGTAAAAACTATTCTACGACCAACTTTTATTGGCTTCCTCAGTTCCAACATTGAGCTGCTGAGGCCGTTAAATCATGATGATTGTGTATTTTTTATTACTTTACGCCTGGGAGAGTGTCAGTAAATTTGAATTTCAAACATTTTTAAAATTAGTTAGTGCGCTTTTTCAAAATTAAACAAAATATTCCCGCATCCGCTGAAATACTATTTTAAATGCATTTTAACTTAAAAAATACCGTATTTCTTCTAATAGAGCCCCTTTTGTTTTTCGACTAGAACTTGAGAGTTAGGGCCATTTTTGATTTACGATTTCAAGATTTTTGGGCATCCGAAAAATAAAGCCCTTAGGGGCTCTATAAAAGGAAATACGGTACTCTATAAATGGAGTGTAAATTTCTTTGATCATACAATAATTTTACTTTACAACAGCTTTGGTACATACAATTGACATTTTCGAAATTTCTAAAGAATTACATAAAAAGGTAAGTTGTGCGTTGGACGATAATTCCAATAAATATCTAATATATGACTTCTTTCTGACAATTGAGATCCTTTTCATACCTAAAGATCTGTTTATTTATTCGAAATTTATAAGATACCGTATTATCTTTAATAAGCCTCCCCCATCCACTAATAAGGCCAATCATGGGGATCTAGCTCTCAGCTATATGTGCCATATGTGCAAAAAAATATTATTTTTTACCCTAGCTCTCAGCTAAGAGAAAACATGCGTTTTCTTTATTACTACCACAGCTCCTCATTCCAACTTTCACATATTGGTTAAACACGCAAATTTAAAAATTGATCTAAAAATTTTCTGATTTGTAGGGGTTAAAAGATAAAGCCCAATGGGACCTTCTTAGAGATAAAAGCAAAAACTGTCACCTTGAAAAAAGTGATTGCATAAATTCGAAGGGCAGTCTTATGGGAGTCATACAGATCATAATTAGTCGAAACAAAGTGAAAGAGTTTAGGTACTTTAATAGTCGATTTTCAGCTGCCACGGCAAGATCAAGAGCTAAACACAAGTTCAATATACAATTTTAAAAGCAAGGCATTCCAGTATTTTTACGAGAAATATTAATTATTCATGTATAAAATTTCTAATTTTATTTTAATATTTTTTTTACACTAAAAATTTGTTTGCACCAGCATGTAAATGAAAAAAATTCAAAAAATATGTGTAACCAATAAATAATTTAAAAAAATAAGAATTAAAAATCTCGTATATTTTTCCGAGATTCCTAATCGTCCTCTTTAAAACTATTTGTCCTTTTGGCCAAATGTCTTTCGTAGAATATTTTCATTTACAAGCTTGTTAAGATATATCATCACTGCCTCAAATATAAAATTATTGTAAATACCTGTTCTGATGCTGGACGGCATGGGGATGTTAAATATCAAGTAGGCTTCTTCTTTATCCATCTTTTTTAAGCAATTTTTGCAGATAGTTTCATTTTCGCTAAAACAAAAAGAAGCTATATTTTATTCATTTAACGAGGCAGTGAAAGACATTCAGGTTGAAAAATCCCTATCGCTGGCGAAGTGCATAAGTGTTTGTGCTCTATGGCCTAAATCGGTGCGCTGGTTCGACTCCGCCTGGTGGCAAGCTTTTGGTTTTGGCTTGTTTGACCAATTTTACCAATTTGACTTTTTTGCGCCAGATTCGGAATCAGTGACCCAAATAGCCCTTAACAATCCAAAATAAAAAAAGCGTGCCACCATGTGGGATCGAACCTGCGTACCATTTCAAGACGCTTACCCTCTGCACCACCAAGGCCGAATTTTCATACCTAAGTGGCTTTTACCCCCCTTTAACAGGCCTGCTTACTTTATATTTATGGTCGCATATTCCGCCTTGGTGTCTGAATGTGAATGAACGCCATCGTTTAATATTTTTTCATCATGCTTAGAATGAGACTGGATATCTACCAAACATTTTACACAAGGTGTGATAGCTGAAATTTTATCAATAACTTTTTTGAGAATTTCACAGAATTAACCTACTTTTCATAGCTAGAAACCTTAAAGCATCTTCAAACCCCTGTCGACAGATTCTTGAGCAATCCTCCAAAGAAGGTGGGAACAGGGAGACCGACAGACGATAAAAGTTTTGGCTAGTAAATTGGACAGAAGTGCCACAAAAATCTCCTCCGATGAACCTGGAGAAAACAAAATTATTTTTTAAGATTGACTTAAAAATCAGTCATACATCTTAAAATCACTATCTGCAGGACAAATATCTGAGCGCCCACTGTATGGGGAAATCTTGATGGTGTTTCCACTTATCGTAGGATGGTCATCTATATTAATTTGGTCTTTTTACAAAAAAGAATACAATGTACCTGTAAAGCCACCATCTAAGTAGACTTCTCCACCTAATTCTGGTAGCTCAGTTCCCATATAGCCCTCAAAAGCATGCTATTATTCATCAAATATGTAAAAGTGAATTATTTTTACTTACAGGAATGAAACAGCTACAGATCACTGCTTGAATGACCTCCTCACGACTATTAAACTTGCTTACAAGCACGTTTTTGAAGTCTTTTGCTCTGGTCAACGATATAAAAAGCTTTCCAGTGCATCGTAAATGAGCGTCTGCAGGTAAGCACTTTTCCAGACCTGCTCTTAGCAAACCTAAAATGTGGATATGTTTTTGAAAAAAGTTGTATTCTACCTCACCCTGGAGATCAAAATTAGGACTAAGGGCTTTTAGACAACCAGCTCGAGCCTAAAATTATCAGTTAATGACACGTGAAAAAAACCTTTTGATTCTAAAGTAACCTTGCTAGCCACATTTAGTATGATTTCAACAGCATTAGACAGAGAAACATTACACGCCACTGCAGTAGCAATTATTGAGCCAGCAGAGGCACCAGAAATCTTGTTTCTTGCCAAATGAGGAGCATACTTTTGTATGGCTGCACATACACCAAAATCTGTGTGAAGAATTTTTTTTAAATTTAATGCTTCTGGATTGATTAAGGCTTACGATAAATGCACATGAATCCACATCCGGCAAATGACAGATTTGTTTCAGAAATATCCATTGAAATTGCTTAAGCTTTTCACTAAAATATCAGGAATTAATTTAAAAAAAAAACCATTTTGAAGACGTAATATCAAGATAAGATAAATATATAAGCATAAAATCAGGTATAATATAGATATAAAAAATGGTTTTAACATATGATAAATCAAAAACAAAAAATTACACCTTTGATTATAAATTTCAGATAAAATTAACTTTTGAGGAGTCAATATACAAATCTCTCCACTCGGGATCGGGCCACGTGGATCCTTATGTTGTGAGGAAAATATACCGGGTCTGATTGTTTGATTTTTTGTGAAGCTTAACGGAAATCTGCCCAGTTATAGGAGCTGTAGCAATAAGGATGTTTTTATGTCGATAGGCTGTTATATGCAGGAGCTACTTTCAAGTCGATGGATAGAGCATCGATCAAGAGTTACTCGTGATCCTACTCGTCATCTGAAACGAAATCAATAGATCTAGAGTAACTCTTGAACTATGATTCTACTCGTCTGGTCTGAAACACGACTAACAGATCACGAGTAAGTCTTGATCCTTACTCTATCTATCGACCTGAAAGTGGTTCCAGGATTTCATGCACTGTTCAATTTCAATTTACGCCTGTTTTTGTTAAAATAAGTATCACATTTTTAATCACGAGCAGACTCAATAGCTATATTCTCTTATACATTCCTAAAAGTTAGTTCATGCCACTTATTACCACCCCCTGGGAACCTGTGGCGACAAGATATTCCGGTAGCACCAATGTAATATTTAATATTTAATAAGGTGCAAAATAAAATAAAAATTTTCACACGAGGGCTTATAGCCCGCGTTTCTGCGCCAAAATGATCAAAAAGTATGTATTCTCCAAGTCAAAAGAGGCAAAAACCGAGCCTGCGCTTTTTGGGCAGAAAGGGGAGTCACGTTTTTGCTAAATACCGTATTTTCTCTATTAAACCCCCACGGGATTATTTTTCAACCCTTGAAAAATCCGTAAATTGTCAATCAAAAATGGCCTTAACTCTGAAATCTTAGTAAAAAAATGGGGGAGGGGTGGAAGATTATTAGAGAGTGGGGGAGTATTAGAGAAAATACGGTACTGATGTAGGTGATTAGGCCCACGGGAATATTTCCTCGCCACATGCTCCTGTTCCTGTGTTAAAGCTCAAGACTATGAAACATGTTTCCTAAAATATGGAAACAGAAAAAAGTAAGCAGGTGATAAATATATATTTAGGTATAGTAATTCTTTTATATACAATATGTATTGTCAATCACTAATAAAGCACAAACACTGCACACACACAAAGCATAAACTGAGGCAAGGAACAACGTTGATAACAATTTAATGTCTCGGCATTGACTGAAACAATGGCTTAATATTGAAATTTTTGCGAGAAACTACAAGCTAGTTACAAAAAAGCAAAGCTGGCTTACAAAGTATGCTCTATCTACAGCAAATTTTCTGGAAAATGTAATTTAAAGAGGCATGACCGAATCGTTCCCAGCCAATTCAATTTTTTTTCCTAATCATTGAAGTTCTGTACCGATTTTTTTTCAGCTTGGTTTCTAACAAAACTGTAACTAAAATAAAAATCTAGGTAAAGTTTTTTTGAAACCAAATTTGAAAAATTCATACAGAAGATCAACAATTAGGAAGTTTTTGTAATTTCGCGAAGGAAAACGCTGTTGTAGATGTCGATGGCCCTTTAAAAGAGCATGCAAAAAATCAAGAAGGACCAGCCATTTTTTCACCGTATTTGCTCTAATAAGACCACGTGCTCTAATAAGCCCACACCCCCAGCTTTGAGGGTCTATTTCTCGGGGCAGAGTAAATATTTCACTTGAAGAAAATGCATCTGTTTGATGCATTATCTTAACTTCCACGAGCTCTACCGATTCCACTTTTTAGATTTTGGTTGACCATCCGAAAAACTCGAGATTGAATTCAAATTTTTCAGATTTTCGAAGGTTTGAAAAAAAGCCCACATGTTGTATTATTAGAAGAAATAAGGTAATTATTCAATTTTTCACTCGTTTTGCGACGAATCTTAGATTGATTGCCTTATACTACTTTGAAAAACTAGGCAGAAAACGAGAAATTTTTCAAGAAAGAAAAAACTGCTGTTCCCTGCCCTTTTCTGGCTAGGTGAAAACCTGCTTAACGAAAACTTGCTTAATGGCGCGAAATCAAATGTTTTTGCTATATTAGCTACATTTTTTCGTCTGAGCCTTGTTTTTTTACTTTTTCTTCCCTGCTTATCTATATTTAAGTTATGCTTATTAATTTTTCACATCATAATTTTTTTTGCAAACATTTTTACAAACGTAAAGGGAGAACTTTATATACGCATCGCCTTAAGTCACAGGTTCGACTACAACTGGGTGTACACCTTTTTTCATCTTCTTTTATTTACAAATCTGGTGTCGAAACTATCCGCATGCTCTTGTCTATCCAACAAAATCATCAGCGCAGAAAAAGTTTATATAAAGTTAGAGCTGGAATTCGAAAAACCTTTTACGATGTCCAATACCATGACATTCTACCCAGGACTATCCCAGAACTTTTCGGTAGTAGCCTGGAACTGACGTTTTTTTCGCAATATTAATTCAAATACTCATTTGCAACCTTACACTCAAAATTTAGCTCTGGTTCTTGGCGCCACTTTCAGTATATGGTTGCCAGTGATCATACAAATCGAAATTGCAAAAAGCGTCAGTTGTAAAATAATACCGAAATCTTACACCTCAATAGTACTCATTTCTTCCCTGCCAAACATCCGCTAGCTACCTTTTTCAGAAAAGATTTCGTGTGTACACAGCAAGTTTTTTTAGCAAAGTCCAGAGGATAAGCTTAAGACGAAAATGAATAGGAGAGACAGTATTTAAAGTTTGTCTTTCAGTTCAATTCAGCTCTTCAGTAATAATCCAGGATGATGTGCAAAGAGAATATTTTTGTATCACAAAATCCATCCGGGGTGATCGTCAATTATAAAGGTCTAGATAATGATGTGACGAAGACTATCACATTTCACGAAACTGTGGAATACACAATTCATATCGACATGATAAGGCGTGAAAATATTCAATTAGACGTGGTGCAAAAACAGTCGTAACAGGATCTGCCTTTGTGACCACCGTATCACTCCTAAATTCAAAATGGTGTTTTTATCATTGTGTTTCGACACAACTTTCTAAAACTGCTTTTAAGCAAGGAATCCATCGATTTTTAGCTCATCTCACTGGCTACCAGTTGGAGGCTAACTCACATAAGGTATATGTGTTAACAATCTACCATTTAACAAAGTTGCATTCGCCTCTGGTCGAGAAATTAGTGTAACTAGACGATCGGAAGGATTTTTTGTATTCTATATAAAAAACCAGACACATTTCTCAGTCCAATAAGTTTCATACCAAAAATAATCGTCTTGACAGTCAATGTGGTTCGAAGAACGCAATAATCCTTACATAAGATATGTTTTTTTGAGAAATAACTTAAACATACCGTATATTCTTTATTAGAAGGCCCGGGCCGTCTATTTTTCAACCCTAAAAAGTCGGAAAAAATTTGCGTCGATTTTGAGATTTTTGCGTGCTCAACCAAAATTTTAAAAGTGGAATCAGGTAATCTCGTGCTAACTAAGAAAACGCGAAAAACAGATTTGCGAATTTCTTTTTCTAGGCTGATATATAGGTCCTCAAGGGGGCCTTCTATTAGAGAGGGGCCTTCTATTAGAGAGGGGCCTTCTATTAGAGAGGGCCTTCTATTAGAGAGGGGCCTTCTATTAGAGAGGGGCCTTCTAATCGAGAATATACGGTAGTTGTTATAAACATTGATTTTTACACTGAGATTTTTTATAGTAGTAAATCACTACTGCAGTGATCATGGTTACCCAGCCGCTGGGGCTAAAGACAAGTGCCGGAGCCAGACAGTTTTCAGCAGAACTTTTGAGGCTCAGAGAGCGCAGGTGTCGCTGTTTTTCTCAGAATTAGAAATATGCTAGTAATAGTTCTTTTATTCAAACCAGTATCAAAATAAAAAATTTTGTAAATCAATTTTTAGAGATAAGTAAACGAGAGATGTCAATGTTTTCAAAAATATATAGAGATCTCTGAAAAAAATTTACATAATAAGCAGCATAAACAAAAGTGGAAAGTAGCAGCTGATGAAAAAATTGATAAAATTTGTGTCACAGTCAACTCTCGACATAGTACGGTCGAAAAAATCGCACTATAGTGACAGTTCAATTTATCGAGTATTGACTGTATACTAAACAATTTTAGTCATCGAACAAAGCGCACTATAAATAGAGCGCGCACTATAGCGAGAGCGCACTATATCGAGAGTTGACTGTATATACAGGGTGTGTCAGAATTACGCGCAGTTTTTTCAAAATTTCAAAATAAATTTTGACCGCTATGTTTGCTTTTATTGTGTTTAAGCTGCTTATTCATGTTTTTTCAGATAGCTCAAGCGTGCTTTGCAAGGGAAGTGGTCAAATTTGGACTTGGACACAATCAACGAAATCGTGGATGACTTTCCAAGAAAAGTCAATGCCTGTATAGATGCCGACGGAAAACCTTGTGAGTGATCATTCATCATTATGTATGCTGTCTGTTGTTGTTGCATTTGTGGGCAGAATAAGAAGTTTTGAGAGATTCTTGAAATTGTTGGCCTTTTATATCTGTGTCGGTAGATGAGCAAAATGCGTGTCTAGAGTACAGCTCGGGCAAAAAGCTACCTCGCCAAATTTTCTAAAAAAGTGCGCGTAATTCTGACACACCCTGTACATATGCAACATTGCAAACAAATTCTACAAGATTGACCATACTCCCGCCAATTTCAAATTTCAATCAGTTTTTCAATTTCAAACTCCAATTAAACAAAAAAACACTCGTTGGATAGCTCTGAGTCTCCGGTTTTGTTGGACATCAAAAGCAACGTTTTATTCAGCTTCTGTGCTGAGATATGCTCATTTAAAAGAAAAATTTCTTGTTTAGCGAAGTGCATGGTGTAGTGGTCAAGATTTCGAATGTTTGTATAGCACTGTAATAACATCTTAGCACTTCCTTTTAGCGCAGATCAAGAGCTACAAAACACATTTTACACAACATTTTTCAATGTAAAAATATTGAGCTATGGCTTTTTTAAAAAATCTGAATAAAATAACGAAGTTCAAGTTTTCTTGGATTGATTTTTTACACGATTTTTTGTTTCAAAAACCATAGCTGAACACTTTTACTAAAACTAGAAGAAAGTATGCATTATAGGTTTTGTAGCTCTTGATCTGCGCTACAACTTAGTGCTCTGATTTTTTTCGGGAGGCCCAGGGCTTTTAAATAAGCCATAATTTGTTACATCAGAATTTTAAAATAAAAAAGTTTTCAAATTGGCTGGAATATAAAGTCTAGCCTGTGCATATGGCCGAGAACAAATTTGTGGAAAAAGTTAATTAAAGAATAATTGACCGGTTTTGTAAATTTTAGAATAGTTTTTAACCAAAAATTCTATATTTCTAAGAATAGACAAATCCGGGTGGTGGAGGCTGAGGCGGATATCCAGCTCCACTGGCTGTATACTGAGGAGGTGCTTCACTGGCGGTGTAGGTGGCTGAAACACTTTGCTTTGTAATTTTTCATGTGATTTTAAAATTTTATTTACCTTCTCCAGGAGAGTACTTGCTATTGGAACTGAAAAATGAGGTGGCGTGAGAAGATCGTCTGGATTTGCACACTTGGTGGACCACAAAGGCACAACAGCCACATAACAGTAGCAGCACAATTATGGATCTAAAAATTTTAAAAATCTTTTTTATGAAATTTAAATAAAATATCTTCTGCATAGTTTTTAATGGAATTAGGTGCTGCGATATGGATTGTGTTCACTGATACATCTTACCAGCACTAACTGTCTAATTTAAAACATTCAATGGAATATAAAGCGCTTGTCTTAGCAGACTTTTAGTATAGACTAACTAAATCAGCAAAATAGAAAATTTTAATTGTCGGAAAAAATTCTGCCGAAAATAGATAGATCTAGGGTTGCTTAATTGCCATGTCCAATTTTTTTGGTAATCACCATGTCGAATACCGGATTTCTAGTCAAAATATAGAAATTGCTGGAAACCGCAATGACAATTACATTTTAGCAGCCCTAAATAAACCAGAGAAAATAATCAAAAGCTGAAGCCGAAAAAAAAATTTCAGATATTTTTTCACATAGCCGATACTGTTTAACAATAAACAACAAATTTTAGCCTAAAAAGTAGTCTCACACACCCCAGCTTTATTAACGAACGTATTTTGACCCAAAATGTTTATTTAAAATGCTTGTTGTTGGATTGTTGAACCATAAACGACCATATTACATAATCAAATATATATTTATTTTCATAGCAAATTTAGAAAGAAAAATTATGGCAAAGCAAAGAATATGGCATATAATGCACCGAGCGTATCACAATCAGAGGTTTTACAACAACAAAATAAAAAGTGCACAATTCACCAACGAGAGAGTAAATGCGACTAAATTTTAAGCAGCATATTTTTGGCTAGAAACTTTGTTCAAAAATAATGAGTGAGAAAGTGAGCAAAATCTTGAAAAAAAGTCACCGGAAATAGACTTTTCTACATTATAAAATTAAAAACATTCGATTAGAAGATTGAAAAGTTAGCTCAAAATAGCATGTTTTGAACCCACTGAAACTAGTGCCAGTTTACTGCTGAGCAAGCATGCAACGAGATTATGATCAAACTATATAAAGTGACAATTATCAGTTTGTGTGCGTGCATATTATTTGTTAAGTGCTTTTGATTCTGATCCTCAATAGATCGAATTCGAAATTTGGAACAGATAATATTGCTATCCATCAAAGAATTTTTGACCCTACTAGCATCCCCCCCCCCACTTACGATTTTCACTTTTTTTAACTTGAGTAAAAAGTACCCAAATATATGTCCTAGACCCGCAAAAAGTGCGTAACAAAGTTATAAGGACGGACTGAAAAAAGTTTAATTTTCTAATTCTTCTAGTTCGGGAAACATGTTTGAGCACGTCATAACGTGCACTTATGAACATAAATAGCTAAAAATAACCGAAAACAAGAAGCAACTAAAATTGAAAAATCGGTGTTTATGGAGCAGGGCTATAGAGGATAGAACAGGGCTCGTAAATCAAAATTTTAAAAATAAGGACATTTTGTTTCGAAATAAGGATATTTTAGGGTATTTTAGCAAAAACATGCTACTTTATCCAGTGCTTATTGCTCTTTTGGGCTAAAAAATAAGAGTTCCACATGAAATTCTAAAAGATAATAATATTTGGAGTTCCGTAAAAGGATAAATCTTATTAATAAGGATGTTTACGTGCCCTGTTATAGAACCAAATAAAAAACTTAAAAAATTATAAGCAAATTACACGCCCACTCAAAATGACAGCTTGACTTTTTCACTAGGTCCATTTCGCCTTAAGATAGTCCAAATTGAAAAAAATATTTAATTTTCGAATTAAATTTTTTTGCAAGTATTAATTTAGTAAGATACTGAAATTAGTAGAAAAAACCTATGTATGATCAAAATGATAGTGTCTCCAAAAAAGGTTTAAGCAAAAATAATACGACGACCACCAACAACAAACATTAAAACCAGCAATACTAAAGGAGAAGGAGGAGCGTACCCTAGTCCAATGCCTCCTCTGTAGCCATATCCTCCATATCCACCACCGCCAGTGTTAGATGGACAGCATTCGTAGCCGCAACAGTACTCATTGTAGCGGCAGCTCCACACAATTTCCTTGGGACGACCACCATCCTGGAAATATACGTTGCTGAACTGGGAATCGCCCTCCATGGGCATCCTGCACATGTTGCCACCTGGTGGTCCTTGATAGTGATTTTGGCCCCAATAGTAACTTCGGCCACCCCACCTAAAATTTACTGTCTATTTTATTGACAAAAAAGTTCTTCTGCCAATTGCAAATATTTTTAATTTAATTTTTGACATTTTTTTTAAACTTAAGCTTCTCGTATTTTTTTGTTACAGAAATAAAAAAAGTAATTGAACTAACATCATTGGTGACATGGTGTTGCGGATGATTGCTTTGCCAGCTTGGTATGTCAAGTATCCGGCCGCAGCTCCCACAACCATGTTCTTAAAAGTGGAGGAGCGAGACGCTGACCCAATACCGCTTCCTTTGCTGTATCTAAAAGGCGAGATTTTTAGTTACTAATGTTTTTTTATTTTTTAGTGAGATTTACCTGGAGTTGAGTATTTTCCATAACCACCCCTCCTTGGCTGTAACCACCCCGTTGATTAGAAGAAGAGCCAAAGAGTCCACCACTATGTCCTCCTTGGTTGCGATTGTAACCACCGCCACTCATGCCTCCGCTAGTGCCCGTCCTAGCGCCACTGCTCTTACTGCCTCCAAACAGACCACCTCCGCTGCTTCTGCCAGCGGATCCACCTCTTAAAAATAAAAAACTTTATTTGCCAATTTTAATACATTTAGAATAATTTGGGTTTTTTTTTCGAAAAAGTCTATACTCAAACATATGATTGGAATTAAAATAATCATACAGCATATCTTATAGCAGAAAACTACGTTTGGATTTATAAAAAGATAAAATTGAGTGAGAATTTAGAACCTGCTCCCTCCAAAGATCCCTCCTCCACTACGGCCGGCTGAACCACCTCTGTAAAGAACTAAGAAATAATAATGCAGGAAAGTTTCTTTAAAAAGACAAAGACAAGTAACAGCACAAAAGACATGTATTTATAACGTTTTGTTTTCAAATTTATAGACAAAATTTTTAACAGACACATAGTGTTTGAATGGCGCAGTGACAAAGTGATTGGTTTGTGACAGACATCATGCTGGTTCGAATCTTCCTGCCTCGAGGTCAAAATTAACCTTATCCGGCTAATAAAGATAGCGGCAATGATGAGTATAACACAGACCTGTACAGAAAAAGAGATCATGTTGAAAACACATATAGTTCTGAGCCGTGATTTTAGTTTTTAGACATGGACACATTTACAATTTTGACAAGACAGCATCCCAATCCTCCAAATAGTATTTTTCTCTAAGCCATTTATGCTTACCTGCCAAATCCTCCACCGCCACCACCTCTCTTAGCCTCAATCAGTACATTGAGTGTGTCAGTGGACAGTATAGCAACACTAGCAATATGGACAGCCATGTTCGTTTTAGCGAAAATGGCTTAGAAACCATTTTCATGGAGCCAATGGCCCTTGAATTGTTCATAAAATAGTTAGAAAATGTCTTCTAGGTATTCCTTGATACTTACGATCAGTCTAAAAACTAAAATTCGTAAATATGAACAACTTTTAGTTCATTTCAAAGACGGCCAATTGTGAAATAAATGACGTAAATATTTTATTTGTGGATCTGGGTTTCGAGCATTGGGCTATAATTGTGATGAAATAACAAACAAAAGTGATTCACGACAAAGAAAAATCTTCAAAAGTATTTTTGAATATGTCAGCTTTCAAAGAAAAGGAAGTAACTGGGTTGCTGTTTATTTTAAGCAAAAAAGAATTGATCAGTTACATCTGAATGCTTAAAAGAAAATGGGAAAAACAAATTGCTTTGTGATGTGCTAAGTAGGATGCTTTAAAGAGATGCAAAACACAGTAAAAACATTCGAAAATATATTTACACACATTCTTTTTTATGGTGGATTGGAAAACTATTGGAAAATGTAAAATAATTTTTTTTGTTCAAAATTGTACTTAATTTTGTTGAGTGCTGAGAAACACCAAAAAAAAGAACCCAGACAAAAGAAACATTTGACTTCCTTTTAAAATTGAAGACTTTAAAAACAACAATGAGAAAATATTATTTTTCTCAGACTCCGCTGAATTTTCAAGTTTAAAACATCAAAGGGCTAAGGATAAGGTCAACACTTTTTCTTGAAGGCGATAACCGCGAATGTGAAATTTCTACTTTGAGATGTACTCATACCATTTTGTTATTATTTAAATTGTTGGCTTAAGCTAAAAAAAACTTGGGATTTCACTACTCCGTAGAAGCCCTTGACAATGAAAGACAAGGTTACTTACAATTTTTCTTGTGCTAAAAGAATAAGCACATAATAAACTGAGAAAATCGAGTTCACTTCAGTACTTTGGGAACCTTTCATTACAGCATTACTCACAAGCTTGGCTACAAAACAGTCAGCCAGCTTTTAAAGCTTAGCACCATCATACTAAAAAACTATAGCACGCCAAATTACACAGTCTTATAATTTGATGACACATTGAATTTAGTTAAACTAGGGTAAACAGCTGCTCGGGAATTTCGGCCTCGGTGGCGCAGTGGGTAAGCGTTTGTGTTTTTTTCGACTGAAATTGTGCGCAGGTTCAATCTCACGTGGTGGCACGCTACTTATTTTGGCTTGTTTGACCAATATCTATTGGTAATTGGGGTCGCTGATTTCGAATCTGTTGCTAAAAAAATTGAATTAGGCTGTTAAATTGGTCAAAGAAGCCAAAATAAATAGCATGCCACCATGTAGGATGAAACCTTCACACGATTTTGGCAAAAAAAAGGCAAACGCTTATCCACTACGCCACCGAGGCCGAATTTTTCAACCTAAGTAGCTTTTCGCACTCTTTTAACCAAGTTCTACTTCATTGAAAACAGCCATGGGGCATCCAAGATCGGATTGAAAGTATTTCTAATAGAAATTTTCGTCGCTAGTAGCGAATACCGCCTTCCCCAAGAATCCGACCTTTTAAAAATTGCTGTAACTACCCTTTCAAACAACAAGTTTAGGCTTAGCCCTCAGACTTGGGGTAGGCCAGCGTACGGAAGTTGTGACTAATAAATAGTTTACGCATATTTTCCGGGGTCTGGGACATAAATTTGGGTACTTTTTACTTAAGTAAAAAAGGTGAAAATCGTTGGGGGTATTTGCTACTAGGGTCAAATTTTCTATAGCATTTTAAGGACTAAAATGATAAGCTTGCAAATCTATTTTCTGCCAAAAAAAAATTCAGTTTGCCTTGGGGGACCAAAAACAACCCCCAATTTCTAGCCTGGCAGAAATTTGGCAAAACGAGGTTTGGCAAACGTATATTTTGGCAGAGGGCCATCTGGCAAAAACAAGATCAGTCAAGACGAAATTTGGCAAACCGAGATTTTGCAAAATAAGATTTGGCAAGCTTAACTGAGATATGGATAATGGATACATTATGCAATCCAGATCTAAAAAGTTTTTTAGTTAAAAGTATCAATAATCGTTTGCTGAGTCTCATTTTGCCAAATATCGGTTTGCCGAATCTCGTTTTCGCCGAATAACCCATAGCCGATTTTGGATGCCCCACTGAAGTGTGCTCCCGCCTTAAAAACTTCAAGATCTGGCTATGAGACCCTGCCTTGATTGAACTTTGCTTAAAAGTTTTTTGGAGAACTTGTTCAAAGTCAAGAAAGCATTCGAAAAAAATAAAATAGAAAAAATCCATAATACTCATTAAGGAATATATATTCCGTCTCACCTCACGTACTATTCTCACTTATTGTCTCGCTTCTAGAACTAGGCCCTACTCGCTTGTGTTCTCTATGCACACACGTATAAACCAGCTAACCAGCAGGCAAAAACTGCATTAATGATTAGAAATGCATTTGGAAGCCTGACACCAAGCAGCAATACAAAAAAACTCTATGAAGCATAAAAGATAGGGGAAAAAGTGTAGAATGTCCAGGCTGTTTAGTAAGAGAGACGGCAAATGTAATAAAATGATAGTAGTGGCTTGGCCAAGCCACAGCTGTTAGACACGCAGGCCACTACTCCGGATGATAATTTCATGGGTAGAAGCTCTGTGTGTCTAACCCCTTTTTCAATTATTGTTCCACAAGGCTACTAGCTGTGGGCTTGTTTGTTAGCCATGTCTTTGAAAGCTGCAGTGTCTATCTGGATATGTGAATTTGTGGTCTTCTCTAATGCTTACGTTTTCTTGTTTAGGAACTAGGTAAGAGGAAGACCAACAACAGCATATTGTTTTACCCCTGCAGCTTAAAGCCTGAGCTCAGAAAGAATACACTAGCTTGACGTTCAAAAAAGATTTAAAATCATTTAGGAAGTAGAAAAAAAAACAAATGTTGTTTTTGTGTTTTAAATGGTTTATGGTTGTTAAAAATGTAGTTTGTGAGAGAATTTTTTTACTGATAATAATTCTTTATTTAATGTTCACCCGCGAAAATTAAACAAAATTAAAAGTAAGATTTTTTTATTTTGTACAATAGTTTAAATAGATAAAAAAATGTATAGGATAAAGAAGACAAAACAGTAGCAGCAGCAACAAAAGAGCACAAGGAATGGACATATAGCTAGGCATCACATCAGTGGCACAATGATTTTTATTTAACAAAAATTTACAGCTTGTAAAAACTTTTAGCATTATCAAAAACGGAAAATCAACAGTTTACACAGTTTTAGACTTTTTTTATTATGTATCGTATTTCCTATAATAGGACCACCCCTCTAATAAACCACCCGCTTAACTTGGGAGTTCGGTATCTTAAGGCAGAGTCAATATTTTGTAATTCCGTTTATTAGTAATACGAGCTCTACCGATTCCACTTTCTAGATTTCAGCTGAGCATCCGAAAATCTCGATATTGACCTCGATTTAGATTTTGTTAGTTTTTGAGTGGTTGAAAAGTGAACCTATTAGGTTTACTGAAAGAAATACGGTATTAGGTAAAAGTTATCCAATTTTTATCAGATCCTTTGTGGCATTTCGTTTTTACCTGCTTTCTCTTTTTCGACTACTAAAAAGTAACAACGGTATAAAAAAGCTGTAAATATAGTGCTTCTGAATGGCAAAATAGAGTTATATGGTGAAATGCCTAGGTGATTGGCGAAATTTACAATTTAGAAGTTGAACTTTAAACTTTTTGGTTAAAAATTTACAAACAAAAAGAAAAGTTTTTGCTAGCATTTCTTACACATTAGGACTTTTTCTAACTAATATTTTTGTGGCGGAGGTGGGTATGAAGGGTACTGATTTGGAGGTTGGTATCCCTGCTGGGGTAAGGTTGCATGGGATAGCTTTGTTGTTGGCTGGCTTGTCCATAATTTCCTTAATAATACACATATAAAAATATTAATTGCTATAAAAATAAGAAATAGCCAACCTTGTGAGTATTGTTGCTGTTGGTTGTAATTGTCTGCTGGTCCGTATTTAGAATCGTCATAGTAAGTATTATTGTTGGGCTGAGAATTAGAAGGCATGATAAAGTCAAAGGCCGATCGGCAGAACTTGTAAATAAGTAGTCCACAACAGCAGCACATTAGAAGCAGCACAATAATAATGCTAAAACGCTAAATTCAAGGCGATAAATGCTGGCAAATCATCAAAAATAAGACTAACCCAAAAATGATGCCACCGATGCTGTGGCCACCCGAACGAGAGCCTGCATTTTGTGGTTGTTGCTGTTGGTTGAGGGGCGCAGGGCAACAATCAGTGCCACAGCACACTTCTGCGCCTTGCTTGCATGACCAAACAATCTCTTTGGGGCGTGTGCCATTGGGATAAACAACCTATAATTTTTTTGTTAGCATACGTTAAGAGAGGGATGGGAGATCACAGCTCTGTGCTGCACTAATAATAACTTGGTTAATTCGAAATCCGGTTTATTCGAATGAAAGGAAACTCATGCAGTCAGACCTCGTTTAACCGCCACTTTTTTCAATCTGAAGAGTGTTTCAAGAAATTTTCCCCTTTAATATCGGTCATAATTTTTTTTCTATGTCATTTTTCGAAATTCCGTTTTTGCGCATCAATTTCCATATTGATTCAGTATATAATGTGAAAACCACGATTTTTGCTTGGCCCTACTTGAGGTTTGGGCTCTGGTCAGTGGCAAGGCAAACAAGTCCCATACCACAAAGAGGATCAAGCAAAAATCGTGTTTTTCACACTACCGTATATTCTCGATTAGAAGGCCCCTCTCTAATAGAAGGCCCCCTTGAGGACCTATATATCAGCCTAGAAAAAGAAATTCGCAAATCTGTTTTTCGCGTTTTTTTAGTTAACACGAGCTTATCTGATTCCACTTTTAAAATTTTGGTTGAGCACGCAAAAATCTCAAAATCGACCCAAATTTTTTCCAACTTTTTTAGGGTTGAAAAATAGAAGGCCCGGGCCTTCTAATAGAGAATATACGGTATATACCAAAAAATATTGTCGGCGAGAAAAATCAAGATGTGAAAACAGAGCTTTAAAAAATTACCTAGAAAAAAATTATGGCCATTTCAAAAGGGGCGAATTTTTTTGAAACATGCTGTACTTTTTAAAATCTTTTAGCAAATTTGATTCACCAGTCTAGTCTGAAAAATTACAACAGTCGTTTTTCCAAAATCGCTTACCGTATTTACTGTATTAAGCCCACATGGGGAGTTATTTTTCAACCTCTAAAAAATCGAAAAATTTCGAGGTCGATTTTGAGATTTTTGGGTGTTCAACCAAAATCTGAAAAGTGTAATCAGGTAAACTCGCGGCAAATGAGAAAAAACAAAAAAAGATTTGCGAAATGTTCGCTCTAGGCTGAGATATAAGGTCC
This sequence comes from Ditylenchus dipsaci, assembly GCA_004194705.1. NCBI lineage: Eukaryota > Metazoa > Nematoda > Chromadorea > Rhabditida > Anguinidae > Ditylenchus > Ditylenchus dipsaci. Next base: position 23,870 of record SADC01000203.1, read on the forward strand.
GTAAGGTGGGGACTTATTAGAGGGTGGGGAGTTAATACAGTAAATACGGTGATCGTCACCGCATTAAAAAATAATTGGTGGCAGTTATGTAACTTTATTGCAAACAAAAATTGGAAAAAAACTTGCAAAATCAAAATTCTTTTGATTTTTCGGACTAGACTGGTGACATTTCGAAAATTGAGGTAAAATAGTTTGGACCTAAGGCGGTGACGAGCTTGTAGGGTGGCGGTTAAACGAGGTTTGACTGTACGATTCAACTCAGCATTTTGGAATAACAGAAAAATGAAATACGAATTTTCATTGTTTACTAATTTTAAACAACCAATCAAATTGACATAATTCACCTGAGAAAGAAGTTGGTCAGGGCTTGGAGTGGTAGTTGGCGCTCCCTCAACAGGCGCAGCCGGTGCGAGGGTTGTTGTTGTTGCTGGGGCAGAGTTTATCAACTGCTGCAGTGGCATGGAACACATGATAGTGCCTGGCTGACCTTTGTAGTGTTCTTGATCCCAGTAGTAATTTTTGTTGTCATGTTGAAATGGTCGGTCGAAAGAGTGGAGCACAGCTTTGCCTAATTCATAAGTCACCAGTCCACCCACCGCACCTAAGGCAGCACCAGCCAGAGCTGTTTTGAACACGGATCCACGAGACATAGACCCGGGTCCAGAGCCAGAACCAAAGCTGCAGCACAGTTATATTACCACAAAGAAATTTGAAATTACAAAAGCACTTACTTTGAGTGGCCTCCACCGAAACCTCCAGGTCTTTGGTTAAATCCTCCAGCTGGACCACCTCCGAAATGACCTGGTTGCTGTCCACCAAATCCACCTCCTCCGGGAGGAGGATAATGGGGCTGTTGGGGTGGAGGTCTTTGCCCTTGGAATCCTCCACCACTGGGCTGACCTCCAAAGCCACCTCCTTGTGGACCTAAAAAACTTTTCCTTAAATACTTTTAAGGTACTTTATTTGATTAACTAATTTACTTACCTGACTGTCGACCAGCGCTCATGCCTCGACCCCCACCCCCTCCTGAAGATTTCCGACCATCTAGAGGCTGATAAGCCACCAATATTACTAGGAACACGACCTTCCACATAGAATCGATTCAATTTGAGCAATTTTCTATAATAAATGGAGAAATTAAGTGGTGGGAGAAAAGGAGTGTTCACGCAGAGAAAGCTGGACTCTCTTTAAATCATCAACACACAAAAAGAGTGTGACGTCGAAGAATGAACAGGAAAACAGTTGGGATAATACAGGATCGATTTAGTTATAGATTAGTAGAAAAAAATTAAAAAAAGGTGAGAGAAAAATAATTTGGTGTTTAACCATTGGTGAAAAATTACAAAGTTTGTTGACTAGATTATTTTAGTTTTTCACAACAAAAGTGATTTATTAAAAAAGATATATATTTTTTAATTTATGAATTTTTGGTGGGTTAATTTTATTTTGTACCGCTACCTATATTTAGTCATTCTGACTCAAAAATAATCTGCATATTTTCTTGTACAACTACTACTAGATATTCTACAGTTCCCTTTTTGCGTTTCATTCTCGGTCGGAACGTTCGGGGCACTCGCTCTGAGTTAAAATGACCTAATATATTCGACGCGACAAAAACATGCCTAACCCACCAAAAGTCAGAAATTCCAAAAAGTTATTTTGGAAGCAATTTAGATGGTTGAAAATCGAATCGGAAATGAACTAGCATATTGACTAGGAATCTCGATTCTGAATATAATTATCTTTTTTTCTAAAAAAATATAACAAAATAATTTTTTAGCAAACAATAAAGATTTACAGTTAGATTTTCCATGGTACTTGTTATAAAAAGATGAATACTAGAACTTTGAGTTTTCTGCTGAAACAACTGTAACAACAACGAAAAATGTACTAATTTTAAATTGCATGACATAAAAGACAGTTAAAACTACTAATATTACGTACTCTGCAGCACGAGCTTCTAAAACTCTACGAAAATACGATAGATTAAAGTCGTAAGACTTCAGTCGAGAACTTCATCACGCGTTAATAAATAAAAATGAAATCAAAACAATACTGAATCGAGCTTAAACACAAATTTCCACCAAGTTTAGGTCACCATAGCAATTTCAGGTAGCCGACCAGTTAGCAGTGAATATCATTGTTTGCACACCAGCAGCTAGAGAATTCTCTAGCAAGCATATTCTCTTACACACTCACCATCCTATTCCCATTTCAGGTAACAGGTAAAGCAAAGGTAAAATTTATTACACCACAATACGACCTTGAAATTGCCGCAGTGAAAAAATGGATGTCATTACGTAATCAATTACAAGTGGCCTCAATTGAACACATTAATCGAAGTTGAAAATATAAATGCTAAACTATTTAAATAAACCATTGAATAAGATTTATTAGTTGAAAATGTTTACTAAAAAGCTAACAAAAACCAGTCCTGCTCATTTAGCATATAATTTGTTTTGTTAGCTGCCTTACCAGCTAAGAATATCATATGGAGTTGACATATGAAGAAATACAGGCAGACATACATACAAATAAATCATCTGTTTCATGACCCTGCAACATGTATTTCATCATAAAAATTAATTTTGCATGACGTCTTCTTGACATCTTACGTTATTTCCTATAATAAGATCCCATGCTCTAATATAGCCGCAGCTGGAAAGTAAATAGAAGCGCTTTCACCAATCACCATTTGGTCTCTTTTCGATCAATATATCTATCCCTTTCTTGTTTTTCAAAATCTAGTGCGCACCACATGCAGCACAACAAAACAATCTGTTTTACTAGGAACAGAGACACAGAGTCAGACAGGAGTTGTGTGTGTCAACTCTGTCATGCGACTTGCGCACACTCTATTACAAAAACTGTTTTACCACACTTACAAAACCCACTGAAACTGCTTTTTATGTGATACACCTGCAGTTGAAAGAAAAAGTGTGGTTCAGGTTCACTATGATGTGAAAATTGTATCGAAATATATACGCTAAGTTTGCTTTACATAGAAAAAAGTAGATGTCGCCCTGTGGTTTTGGCTCTGCCCTTGCAAAGGTCATCCACAGACTAAGACCCAAACCACCGGAAGAACTATCAATAATTTTTTTTGACATTATATGTGTTAAAAAATTTATATGCAATTCTAAGTTTACAGGATTCGAAAAATAACTTGGAAAAAGCATGCTAAAAAGACATTTTTATCAATAAGAATTCCATAAGATTTGGGGTCTTAAACTAAAGACAAGCCTCATATAAAGGTTGTTCACAAAGCTCGTAGCCCCCTATAACTCACTTTCGTACCAACTACACAGCAAATATGATATTTAAGACCTGTAATATTTTTTCATGTTTAATATGTCGGCCTTGATAAAGTTTGAAATTTGACAGAGAGAGAAAAATTGCCGAAATTTTGACTTGGTGCCCAGTTAGCTCGCAAAAATTTTTGAATTCCCGCCAAATTTTAAAGTCAAATTATTTCTTTTTTTGACTTGAATATTGACTCTAATATAAGCTTGAAGTCATTATAAATGACTGCAAGGTCTTTTCTCTAATCAAAAAAAGGAAAATTTTAATTTAAAGGGGGGTAACTGGGGGTAAAAAACCTAATTTGGTTTTGAGGGGTAACGCGGGACCAAGGCAAAATTTTGGCAATTTTTTTCTCTCTCTCTCAAATTCCAAATCTAATGATACAAAGATAGTGAACATAAAAAATATTATTAATCTTATGGTGCGTAGGCGTTTGTCCCGTTTTGTGAAATTTTTGGCGTTCTGCCCTATGTTCTGTTTTAGCCACTAAGGCCTTATTTTTAAGCCATTTTGCAGTTCTTAAGACATTTTTTAGTCCCGGCTTATCACACGCTGGCTTACCCTGAGCCTAAGGCCTAAGCCCTAAGTTAAAATAACGCCTAAGTGGCTATTACAGAACATGAGGCAGAACGCCAAAAATGTCACAAAACGGGACAAACAAAGATTTTCAATGTAGTTAGGTGAAGTTAGGTGAGTTATAGTAGGGCTACGAACTTTCTAAATAAGAATATATAAGGACAGATCCAAGCACTGATCTAACAAAATCATGAAAACAAATGTAATTTTTTTCTTCGAAAACTTGTATTTCTGTTCATTTAGTATTGTCTTTTATTATTTCATAGCTTAAAGGACCATGCGACTTGATAAACACAACAATTTGCGGAATTCGAATATGTGCGGTACCAACCTAATTTGGTCAAAATGTTTTCGAATTTTTTGGGTGCATTTAAAATTTGAATTTTTGTCTTAGTTAATATAGAACATATTCTTGAAAGTAAAAGCTGTAGAGGAACGGATGCTGCCTAAGTTGTTTGATCAGGCAATGTCGTTGAACTCGTCTAGTGGATGGTTCAAAATTTTAGACATATTTTGAATTTAAACAAAGATCATTGACCAAATTTGATTGGTCCCACGCTAATTCGAATTTCGCAAATTGCTGTGTTCATCAATTTGAATGACCATTTGAAAAATTTTACGCTAGTGTCATATACTCTTCCGGGAAAGCTAGTGTCATATATCCTCCCCAATAATTTTTCAAAAGTGTTTCAAACCAAAACAGGTTGAGAAAAAAGTTATGCAAAAGATTTTGCTAGTAAGGGTCAGGTCCTGAGCCTAAACCTAAGCCTACAATCCAAAGCCTAACCCATTCCTAAGGGAAAAAATTCTTGGGGAAGGGTATATGACACTAGCGCCGAAAATTATAATAGAAGTTATGAATTGCAAAATCGCTAGAATTTTAATTATACTCGTCGTATTCTAAGATCAGGTTCTTTAGGATTGTCATTTTTATGCACAGTATTTTGTTTTTTGCTTGCTGTTTGATGGCCATCTGAAGCTGGTGAGCTTTGATTTACATCTCCTTGGTAATCGCTGTGAACATTTGTACTTTCTCTTTCAGTTTTATCATGACCAAAAGAAGAATCTAAAGAAGTGTTTATATAGTTGGGCAAAAAAATAAGAATTGTGACTTCACTTATTTGTAACGTTGTTAAATCAACATTGCCCCGGTGCTTCTATTTTTCGGACCCCCCACAAAACGGGATATTTCAAATTCTATCTCGAACTTTTTGTGTGCAGTAATGTTTTTATATTGGTTGGTACCAAACAGTGCACTAAACGGGGTAAACGTAACATCATTTTTATTGCCGAAACCAAAACCGGTTACACAGTTATTACATCAGACAAACAATCCAGAGCCAGGTCGTACGCAGTTTGTTTTGGCAGCGTGCTGCGATTCCATCCTTCAGTCGGTATCTCTACTCCATGAGGTGCGGGGATCCAGTTGCTATCGGCCAATTCGTTGCTGCTGCTACCCAAGTCGCGAAGACCAAAAGTTGGAACGGCAGCCAGTTCAGAAGAGCCCGTGTCACATGCACTAAAACTATAATCGCCTACAATATCGGTCTGCCACACAGGCTTCATGCTCTTCACTCCGACAGTAAGGGTGACATATGCCCAACCATTATCCACAATCTCACTATCAACGGTACAGGAATCGGCCCACTTCAACGGTCCGGCCTGATCGGTCATAAATACGGCGGGTGGGCCTTATATCTGCCAGCTGTCGAACAAAAAATTCGGTTGCGGTACATAAGTAAGCACATTTGGGATTTCCCAAATCGCCCTCACCTTACAATGTGCCCAACCAAAGTGCAGTCGTCTGTTTTTTTGAGTCAGAAATAAATTTTAAAAAAAATCCTATTTAGAGGCCCGTTACACATGTCTTAGCTATGTTACTGGCCTGCTAAGCTAATAAAATACCTGCTAAACTTGTAGTTTGTAAAGAAATTGAAGCATCTTGTCTGTTTCATTCGATTCTTTTTCTGTTGATGCGTGCCCTTTTTCATGTTCATCTTTTTCTTGTTTATTTATTATGCTTTTGACATCTTTACCAATTGCACTGTCACTTTTCCATAAATCTTGTTTATTATTTTCATTAAAATCATGTCGCCCTAATCTTCTAGTCTTCTGAGTTTGCCTTAAAAGCTCTACCTCTGCATGGAAACCTGAGTGAAGATCATTCAGATTTGCAGTTTTTAACAAGTTCCAGCGAGATCGTTTACTTGTCTCAGACATGTGCTCCTGCTTTTGACTTTCTGATATTTGGTGTTCAGCTTCGCTCAACACCTGGTCATTACTATGATTTGGGTTGTTTTGGTCTTTTGTAAACGTGTATTTTGGTTGTTTTAAACTCACTTCGTGATCCCCAGGTCCTGGTCCTCCGTAGAATATGTGCCTTATAGGCAAATGGACATCTTCTTCGGTTTTATTATTTTTCGTTTCTTTTATTTGACTCATATTGTCACCAGACAAATTTTCGTTTTCGCTGTCTACTTCTGAAATTTCAGGCGTAGCAATACTTTGCTTAAGATGTTTTTCCGCAGCTGAATTTTTAAAGATTGTGATCGATTTGATATTTTAAATTTATTGTTGAGGCTGTTAAAAATTTCATTTTTTTCCACCAAATTTCCCCGCTCAAGACTTTTTCTTAGAGCATTGTTCAGGTGTTTTTCATGGTAGACTTTGTCAAATTCCAAACTTTTAATCGTTCTTTTTGATTCTACATATTTTTTAAAGTCATCTTTTATTGGAAACGAAGATTCTTTTTGTTTATCACTCATATTAGCTCCAGGTTCTTTTGATGCCCGTACTTCTAATATGTTGCTTGAACTTTTAAGCATTTCATTTTCTATTGGTTTTTTATGATTGCGAACTTGCATGCCATTTGTTGCCTGCTCTTCTGGACTAATAACCTTTTGTTTTTGTTTCGCAGACTGATTGTTTTTCACTGAGCTATCATATTTTTTGGGCTCCAAATAGTTTTTTATTTTAAAATTCTCTAGACTTTTTGTTTTAGCTAGCTTTTGGCGCTTTTTTGTATAAATTTCTAAACTTTTCACACCATATTTTCTTTTTCTAAGCTTTCCTATTTCTGTAAGTAAGTTATGGTTATGATTTATGCCCATCCCATCTTCTTCTGTAATTTGACTTACTTGAGATTTATCTACTTGTTTGTTTAAGGACGCATCAACTTGAACCTGATTATGACCTGCTATAATTTTGCATTAAAAACTTGTGGACCAAGTTTTAGATCATTTCCTTCATTTACTTTCATTTCTGATGCTCTTTCAAAGCTCATTCTTAAACTTTTTTTATTTTTTTCAAAATCCTTAGTATTTTCTGTTTCAGGTATTTCTTGAAAAAAAGATTGACTATTTTTATTAAAGTGCTCTAGACTTTTCGCCTTAGCAAATTTATGACGCTTCTTGCTATGAACTTCTAAACTTTTCACGCCATATTTTCTGAGTTTTTTTATTTCCTGCAGTAAGTTGTGAGAGTGACCATGTACATCGCCACCATTTATGCCCTTCCAATTTTCTTCCGTGATTTGACTTACTTGTGGTTTATCTATTTGTTTAGAGTTCAGTTCCGGAACTCGACCTCCTACACTTTGTATATCCTTTACTTGTCGACTGAGCTTAAAATCTTTTTCTTGACTCATTTTCCGTCCTGTAGTGCTGTTAAGGCTAAAATAAGGTTGAGCCATTGTTGAATCATTTTTACTTTTCTCAAAAACTTTAGAAGCTTCTATTTCAGGTAGTTCTTGAAAAGCAGGTTGATTGTGTTTAATTAAGAGCTCCAGACTTTTTGTTTGAGCAAAATTTAGGTGCTTTTTAGAATGAATTTCTAAACTTTTAACACCATTTTTCTTTTCCTAAGCTTTCCTATTTCCGTAAGTAAGTTGTGACGGCTATGTACGTCGCTCCGTACTTCGTCACTGTTGATGCCTCTCGAATCTTGTTCCGCAATTTTGTGTTTTTTATCTAGTTGTTTGCTTAATATGGCATCTATTTTAGGTAATTGTTGAAAAACAGAACGATCGCGTTTACTGAAGTGCTCTAGACTTTTTGTTTGAGCAAGGTTTTGGTCCTTTTTAGGGTGAGTTTCTAAACTTTTTACACCATTTTTTCTTTTTCTAATCTTCTCTATTGCCAGGAGTAAGTTATGTTGACTATGTGAATCTTCACTTTTTAGTCTGTGCAAACCTCGGTGCACGCTGTGACTTGCTTCAGATTTATTTATTTGTTGGTTTGTTAATGTATCTACTTGATTTTCTACTTCATGATTATGGCCTTCTATATCTTTCCCACCAAGTTGTAATTTTATATTTGCAGTGTTTTGTGGAAAATCTTGATTTAAGAATGAAGTATTTTCAAGACTATGAAATCTTTTTGCGTTTTTTTGAGTATTAGAAAAGTTGTTCTCAGTCAAATTCTCTACACTTTTTGCTCCGCTGACCTTTTTCCGATCTAAATAACTATTTTAAGGGCAATTTTTGAGACAAATATATTTTGTAAAGAAAATTTTACAATTTTCAAAAAAAAAGAGTTTGCTCCGCAAAAAGTATCTTTTCTGCCAAAAGAAGTATATTGGCCACCAAGAAAAGGACCTAGAATGTTTTTTAATGCCAGTCGTCTACAGTCGACTCTTAGATCAACTACATCCCAAAAGCACCGTGTATGAGGTATCGTTAATCCATGCTGGTGTTGATGTGGAATGCCTTTATTCGAACGGTTATCTTTTTCTGTCCCAAAAAATAGGACCACAGATGTAGCTAATTCTCTTAATCTGCGTTTTCGCTAAACCGAGCTTCTGCTGCGGGTTTTGTATCATTTTTTTCGGCGTTATCGCAGATTAAAACTCATAATTGTGCTGACCTAGCTTGAATCTAAGGCTCCGCTTAAGAGAATTGGCATATGAAAAATCGAAAAGTTTTACATAAATAACCAAATGCCCTGTACAATTTTTAATTGAAGTTGCCAAGTAACGCATATTTTTATTAATCTCCCACTCTCTAATGAACTCCCTCTCCCTAATAATCCCCCACCACACGGACCTCATATCTCAGCCTAAAGTAAACATTTCTCAGATCTGTTTTTTGTGTTTTTTTTTAAATTAGCACGATCTCTCCTGGTTCTACTTTTCAGATCTTCGTCGACTGCCCAATAATGTCAAAATTGACCTCAAATTTTTCCTATTTTTTAGGGGTTGAAATATTAATCCCTATGGGCGATTAATAGATAATATACGGTAGCTTAAAATAAGAATGCATACCTTTAACATGCTTGTAAAGCCGGTCAAATCTCGGATCACTTACTTCTAACTTTTGTGCTTCGTGATGAGCCAGGGAATTCTGATTTTTATTTTGGTTTATGAGAATAAGTGGACGGTCTGAAGTATTAAAATTTAGAAATATTTTTATTGTAGAAGATGAAATTTCAACATTTTTGTACCTGTTAAATTATCATGTTCAATAATCTTTATTTCATCTCCTATTTTTTTCTCATTCAACTCATTTAAGGTCTTGTCTAACGCTCTAACAGGCGCTTGTTCTGCACTTGTAACAGAATGTTGATCGGCCTGAAGGGTGGAAGCTGTATTTACTTGATTTCTTTCTTTTTTATTATTTTTGTATTTTATGTTCACTCATTGCTTTATCTTCTATGAAATTGTTATTATGAACTGGTAGGTTCACATTTTCATGAACTTGAGTTTTTTCATTTTTTGATTTATGTGGCCCATAGATATTTGCCCTGAACTCAAATCGTGACTTTTTTTATCGGAGTTAGATGACGCATGAGAAGCAGTTAAATCAATTTTGTCGGATTTCATTGGGATAAGAGTTCCTGCTGGTTGCTTTTTTCTTTGTTGTCTTTCTTTCCGATTGGCTTTCAGCTGCTTTTTTCGGTTATCTATAGCTGTTTTCGTACTGACTTGTTTGGCATATGGAGATTTGGGAACAGTCAAAGGGTTAGTTGGTGATTCTAACACTGGAATATTTTTCGGTGCAGCATTTTTACTTTGCTTTCCTTCTTCAGCCTTGCTTTCTTGCCAGCATCACCTTCATGGACTTGGCTAATAATATAACAACAAGTAACAAATAGACGACTTTAGACATGTCTACACTACTTAAACATTCTAAAAACGACCTAATATTAGTAAGCAATATTTGTTGTCTCCTTTTACTTTGTCAAAGTTTGCAGTACGCTAAAACACATTGAATTATGCAGCTCTAGACCAAAAGTGCGTTAGTTGAAAAATTATTAGAAACTTTTTGAAATATTTTGGTAATACAATGCATCAAAAGAAGAGGTTACAAGAACAATATTTGTAACAAATATTTTAAATATTGATAGCTTGTTCACGTTGTTCGAGTTCAAGTTAAAGTTTGGGTTCGAGGTGTTCATGTACTCAAAATCTAAACTCGAACTCTAACTTGAAGGTGTTCTCGTACTTCGAGTTTGAGTTCAAGGTCGAGCTTGAAATTGCTTATGTAGTGGTCAAAAGCCACTAATAGTTAGTTTTTGGGGTTTACTGCAAGGCAATCCAAATTATATGCATGAACACCTTACAATTTGACCTCAAACTTGAACTGGAACTCGAGGTAAGTGAACACTTTCGATTTAGAGTTAGAGTTCAAGTTCGGATCAGAGGTGTTCACGTAGCTAAAAACCCGAACTCTAACTCGAACAACGTGAACAAGCCATAAAATAATTTCTTTAATTAAGGTGATATGTGTTGAATTGTGCAAATTGTTGTCTCTTCCATTTGCCCGAATAGAGCAATAAAGACGAAATCATATATGGGCATAACGAAAAAATAGGTTAAAATACTTTTTCACAAATCTCTTCTGATTAGGAAAGCTGGAATTCCGTATTAAATAAACAAATACTATTGTCTTACCAACTGTGAGACCCGCGTAAGCACAGAAAATCGATTTTGTCAATCCACGTCCTCGATTCGTTATAAGCATTTGCGCAATGTACAAAGGCCACTTCGCATCTATGCTTATTGATTTTCACAAGGAGGAAGAGAAAATTTTCATAATGTTAATTTTGAGTAGCAGAAAATTACGCCATACAATGTCTGAATAAAGACTTCTGTTCTAACCTTTCATGTCACAGTTGACAACAACAGAAATTACGTTTTAAAAACTTGTTTTAAACGGTGATGTTAGAGCTATCATTGAAAAAGTATGCTGGATTAGTAATACTGGAAATTTGAATGAAACTTTTCTAAGATGTGGAAACCGTATCTTGAGAATTTTTTTCCACTTTTACGGTTCGTTTCTCAGCCTTGTAACCATAAAAAATAGTCGACGATTACACATACGAAATTAGAAAAAATTAGGCGAATTGCTTTTTTATACGAATTGACTCAGGGCAAAATCCCTTTGCACTTTCTACAATAAAGTCGACTGAAAAGGCCTAAGCAATTTGATAAAATCTTTTGCTTTATAGGAGTGAAAACCTGATTTCAAAAATTTTTTGGCTTGAAAATACTCCAAAAAAATGTTTTTATAGCTACTGAATGAAATAAATTAACACTTCAACTAGGTTACAGCTTCCTAGTATTTCTCATGTGTGGTAGCAAATTATTAGCGAAGCTCTCTTTACACTCTGCTTCACCCTCCCACCACTGCACTATATTTTCTATTTGTTGTTTTCTTTTCTCCACTGCCCATTGACACAATTGACATAGTGGATTAGGCGTTCCCCACTTTTGTAATATTTTGTCCATTCAAAATATCTAAAATTTGTGATCATAATACGGGAGGTTTTTTTAATTAAAATTATTGTAGTATGTGAAAAAAATTTGTTCATACATTTTCGAGAAAGTTTATGCTTGTTTGAAAGCCCTCACCAAAATGTTGAAGTCTTAGTTTTTGGTTTTTTAAGAAAAAATTATCTTTGTGAAAAGTTATTTTTAAGAATTCAAATATTTTGGACAAAGGATTACCATTTTCATCACTTTAACATGTGGCCTACCGTTAACTGGCGCCTACCGCATAAAGAAACTCTGGTATGCATACATTTTTATGCATCAAAAGTCACTTTCAAGTGATTTGTGTCTAAGGTATGTGGGTGTGCGAATCTCAACTCCAGCCACCAAGCCCCCTGCGGTTAGACTCACTTATCTTAGACATGATTAAATGCAATATTCTCGATCAAAATTGCATAAAGAGGCTTTTTACCCAGCTGCAGTAATTAAAACGGGGTAGAATAACATTATATATGGTAATTCTTTGTTTTAAGGGTATCTGGATGCCCTTTTAGGTTGGTTTACTTTGGTCATCTAAGACAAAAAGTCGAATTTTGGTGAAAAAAATTTTTGTTAGAAAATGTCTTTTCGTGCACTAAAACACGTTTTCCATCGTTCAGACAGTCTAAAACTGCGTTGGAAGTAGTTAAAGCCCGATTTCGGCCAGGTATAGATAGTGTACTCCGGCGTTTCAAACAAGCGTGAACTTTCTAAAAAGTGTCTGAACAAAAAAATTTACAGACTAAAACAATTTTAATTTAAAACAAATATACCCTGTACATAAAATTTGTGTAAGGGCCGCTTACAATGGGATGTCGATGTGGATGTCGAAGTAAAAGTGGTGTCTAGATCTCGCGTTTTCCATGGGAAAATGCCAAATCTGATATACCGTATATCTTCTAATAAGGACCCATGGGGCCTTATTTTTCAATCCCTTCTTGGAGGTGGGACCTTATTAGAAGGTGGGCCTTATTAGAGTATACCTTTTGGCCTTATTAGGCCTTATTTGAGGTGGGGCCTTATTTTTCAACACCTCTCAAGAGGTGGGCCTTATTAGAAGGTGGGGTCTCGATAGAAGGTGGGCCCTTATTAGAAGATATACGGTAGATGACCTATACCTGCTTTTTGATTTTAGGTATAGGTCATCTATATCAGATTTGGCATTTTCCAATGGAAAACGCAAGATCTAGACACCACTTTTACTTCGACATCCACATCGACATCCCATTGTAAGCAGGCCCTAATTATAAATACTTACTTCATATATTGTGCTGGATTTTTTTGCAAAAAAATTAAGTGTTGAGAGAGCTGTTGAGGACTATCAAAGTCCTCTGCAGAAATAAACGTAGATTCAGGAATGCCCAAACCTTTGAAAGGTTTCCTACTGAGCACTATTGGAACTATGAGGCGTTTCATGTACCAAAACTTCTCAGTTACATAGTGCTTGCAGATGGAATTCTCAAATGCCAAATAAAACATGTGTTCATCTGAAAAAGAGTCCAAAGAATGTGTTTAAAGGGCATGGTAGCCTAGGTAAAAAGATATATAATACGCAATTTTACTGCTTATTATAGCTTTTCTCAATAGTTTTTTTTAATTATGATGCCGATGCCAATATTTTGAGATTCATAGCACCGGTTCAAACACGGAAAAGGCCATGTTACAAGTGCAGTTCTTTTTGTTCAGAATTTTATGCTGATTTAATTATGTGCCGATAGACTTTTAAAAATTTTTGCTTTTTAAGTCTGATGTAACTACGTTAGAAACATTTTTGCAAAACCAATTTTCTGACACCGTATTTTTTTTTCACCAGGGTCATTATTGCCTCGAGTGTGATTTGAAATTTGACACTAAGCTTTTGAAATTAAGGAGTAGTTTTATCAAAAAATCGAAGTTGCAAAACATGAATCCGGTGTCAGAAAATTGGTTTTGCCTAGCAGCAAAAGTGTTTCTAAATAAGGTACACGGAACGAAAGAGCAAAAACCAACACCAAATATCTAAGGAGGCAGATAGCAGGAAAATAAGAAACAGGCGTGGAGCGACCCGGTAGGCAGTGCTAGCAATCCGCTCCACCCCGGCTCCGAGCCGGAGTCAGATCCGGAGCAAGAAATTTCGCATCCCGGAGCTGGGAGCCAGATTTGGAACGAAAATTTGCCCTAATAGAGCCGGGAGCCAGATCCGGAGCCGGAAATTTTGAAATGCCAGCACTACCGGTAGGTCAGCTGGTTTGAACACACTGACTTGCAGGGAGATCGCGTTTTCGTAGGCCTGTACAAAAGCCGTACGCAGCCACTGGTGTACTCTTACTAAAAAGAAAATTCTTTAAAAATCTATCGGCACAGTATGACTCAGCATGAAATTGTGAACAAAGCGATAATCTTGAAACAAATGGCCTCTTTCGAGGTTTTTGAAAGTTAGGGCAAATGGTTTTTTTTAAAAGGCTAATCCTAAGGCAAATGGATTTTTTTAATTTTTATAAGCTACAGTCAAACCTCGATATAACGTACCCCGATATAACGTACCCCTTGATATAACGTACCCCTTGAGACCTTTTGGTTGGATTCATTTCAAATTAGAATAAGTTCACCCCCGCTATAACGTACCCTTGATATAACGTACCCCTTGCAGGTAACACTGATATTTACGTTACCCTCGATATAACGTACCCTTGTAAAATTGGTGTGTTATATTTACTAATCCAATACAGTTTTTGCTCCTTTTCTGCTTCTGCAACATTTTCTGTAGTCAGTCAAACCTGGATATAACACCACCCAAGGGAGCGACCATAGGGTGGTGTTGTATCGAGGGTTCATTTGACTACATTTTAGTCAGAGCTGACCAAATTGGTCCGTTTTTTAGTCGTGTTATATCGGGGCGGTGTTGTATCCAGTTTCTACTGTAGCACAGGAAATTAAATATTATTATTGTGCATTATTTGGGAAAATATAGAGCAATTGAGTGTGCTTTCAGAAATTTAGTTTTGGTTTAACCGACCCCCGTTAAAACTTACCCTATACAGTGTTTCCAAAAATGACACTGACATCGCCACAATGACATGACATTATGACCTGACAATGACACTGACAATGACAATGACATGTCAGGTCATTGTCATTCTGCTAAAAAAGTCATTGTCATTGTCATTCTGCTAAAAAGTCATTGTCATTCTGACAAAAAAGTCATTTTGACTTGTCATCGTGATTCCGTCGAAGCCAGAGCCATCTATCACAAGCAATTTATTTACTTCAGGTTTCTCCAGCGATGTCACAATCAGAATCGACGACTTCTCTCAATCGACGACTTCTCTCAATCGACGACTTCTCTTGTCAGAATGACAATGACTTTTTCGCAGAATGACAATGACTTTTTTGTCAGAATGACAATGACTTTTTTGCAAAATGACAATGACATGTCAGGTCATTGTCATTCTGCTAAAAAAGTCATTGTCATTGTCAGTGTCAAGTCATTTTAAAAGTCACCTAGAAAGTCAGGTCATCGCGAATGTCATTGTCATTTTTGAAAACACTGACCCTATATCTAACCGATGGGTATATTCCTGCAATCAAGTTCGGTATGTCCCCAGCACTCAAAATTGGTATACCCCAGCACTCAATCAAACAACAGGAGGGACCAAGGAAGACAAACCTTGATATAACGTACACCTGTCATCTATTTGGTTTCTGCCCTCGATATAACGTACCTTCAATATAACGTACCCTCGATATAACGAACCCCTTTACCCGGCCCCAGGGGTACGTTATATCGAGGTTTGACTGTATCTGATCAAACTTTTTACTACATGGTAAAATAATGAGCTTACCAATTTTTTCATAGAGGCAGCCATCACCTGGACATTCATTTCCACTGCAACTGCCATATTCCGTCAGACTAACATACTTTTTCAGTTCAGAAGTGTAAATTTCACGAGCAGAGTGTGTTTGGCAATTAGAGACTAGCTGAAGCACAAGTTTAGTTTTCTTTACCACTTTTTCCAGAATCTAAAAATGTCTTTGCATTTTTTTCTAAAATATAATTATACTTCTTGTTCCTGCCAAATATTTTCTGGGGGTGTTTGGTCAGGGATGATCATTTCAAAAGCGTCATTAGGCCAGTAAACATCACTGTCGGCTCTGTAGGTCACTGTCATGTTAAAATAGTTTGGCGGCAAATTTCGATACACATTTCCTGAATGTGCGGCTGATTCTATCAGAAAAAATACATTTAAACGACTGTGATTTGGTGGTGGCAGATCAGTTAAGTCACGAATATGAAAAACAACCATCGACGCCTTATTCACCCTAGAAATAAAAATTGTTCAAGCTGCAAACTCACGGATGTATATGCCCTATACCATGTATCTTCAAATAAGGCCTCAGGGGGGACTTACTTTTAATAATTTTCCAATTCAGTTCTCCAAAAGTGTCGAAGATTTGGGAGTAAATTTCGACATTTCTGGGTGTTTAATCAAAATCCGAAAAGTAGAAACGGTAGAGCTCGTGGTAGCTAAGAAAATACAAAAGAAAATATTGGGAAAATGTATGTTTTAGGCAGAGATATAGGTCTTCAAAGTCGAGGGTGGGTCCTTATAAGAAGGTAAAGCCTTAATAGAAGTTGTAGAGTATGCCGTGATAGGCTCTATAATAGAAGCGGGTGCGTTTTTTGACTTGGTCCCCCTGTTGTTTTTGTGTGATTTTTCGCCTTGACCCCCCCTGCTGTGTAACATCACTTTCAATTATATGCCTAGTATGTTGAATGTGGTTCATGAACATTTTTGTTGTTGAACGTTAAAATTTGAAATAAAAATTTGTAAAAACAACAGGGGAGACCAAGGCGAAAATGAAGAAAAAACAACAGGGGGACCAAGGCGAAAAGCGCACCCGCTTCTAGTATAGGGCCCTTTCTAATATAAGCCTCGGGGCTTATATTTTCAACCCTTTGAGAATCTGACACCGGATTCATGCTCAGTGTGGTTAATTTACTAAAAAATTTAATTGTTCAAATAATAAATTTCGATTTTTTCTGAAAATCAAATGTTTATTGTCCTAAAGGGAATTTGAAAGTTGAGGGTGTATTCAATATTTAAAAAACAGTTTTTTAAGTAAATTGACTACACTGAGCACGAATATGGTGTCAGACTTGAAGATTTCATAGATGTGAAAACATCTGAAGAAGTTCATAATACAACTTCAGAGCTGTTCTACCCATTCAAGTCTCTAATAAGCCTTGATGCCTAGCTAGAGCATTACAAATATTAAATTTTTGATTTTTTTGTAAAAAGGGCCGTTTTCTTACCATTTTCTGTCATCACTATACGCGCACTCAAATGGACATTGAGTCTGATCAAATGGCTTTAATTTCCGATCATCGCCATGCAAAAATAAACCATCCATAATTTTCATACCGAAAAATGATGTCCAGGCTAAAATAAGCGGCTTTGAGATCGGTGGCTCTCGACTGATAATTTTTCTTCTATAATGGTGTGTGTTCAATATATTTTTCAACTAAATAGCATGCCCTATTAAATTAAAATATAAAAGAAAGTTTTACTTAAAAAAGGTAAGCAAAGAAAAAATAGCTGCAGCCGAAATAATTACAGTAAGCTGTAAGACTCGTCGATAACTGTAAAGTCTTGAATAGCGGAACGATTTCATTATTTAGCAAAAAGTTTAGACAAGACGAAATGTGTATCAGCAAAGCTTGAAAGGCAATAGTAAACACTGTCCATGACTATAGCGCAAACTCTTGATATGTTTGTTGTGTGACTATGAGCCTCCCACCGATTATGTTAATATTTTTCCATTTTATTTGTCCAAAAATAGGGTCGTCAAGAAAACCCGAAAACAACTCGATGATAAGTCTGTCTTTCTCAGCCGTGGCCTGATATTTTTAAAAACACTTTTTAGCATTAGATTTGCTAGATTCACGGGGCTCAGATAACAGGTTACACGATGCATATCATAAAATATACATATCATAACCAATGAGTGGAAGATAAGTCTGTTCTTTAGCCGTGCTCTGAATTTTTTTTCAATTTTTTTACCATTAGATGCAATAGATTTAAAAAACAGGCCATAATTCATATCAGATAGCTACTTAAAAAGATATACCGTATTTTCTCTATTAATGAACCCCTATCTAATAATGAACCCCTCTCTAATAATGAACCCTCTAGCAAGAGGTTGAAAATAATGAACCCCTCTCTAATAATGAACCCCCCTCATAACTGAAAGAAGACGATTGACACAAAGCAGAAATTTCTATTCATCCACTATCAAAAATCTCATACACCAACAAGAAATTCTACATCATCTTGAAGATTATCCAGATTAACTTCGTTCTCATCATCAGACATTCCGGCTCCTTTCTCGCCGCTGCAACTATCTTGCGCCAATTGCTTCGATTAAATGCTTTGAGAAGCTCCAGACTTCTAGTACTGAATGATCCCTCCGCCTTGAAGCATGCAATTTTGTCGTCTCCTGATCTATCCGTCGGTATCGTGAGCGCGCTCACTGAAAACACAAAATAATCAAAGCTCACACTATACCAAATATGAACCTTTAAAAGATTTGATAATCATGTTTTTGCTGAGGTCCTGTCAAGCGCTATCTACTTAATCCAATACCACTTCCAATAACGGTGCTTCCGGGTTTCCTGCAGCTGTGTATTCTTGCCGATCTCCGTTGCTCATCCGAGTGGCGTAATAGAGGCGAATCTTTTCCTTGAAGGGATTGTTCCATCAGACATCTGGGGCCTGGGAAAGATAACAATTGAAGAAAGCATTAAAATGAAAAAAGGTGCCTAGATGAACTTTGCACATCCTCCTGGGATGTAAGCCGGTCCCGGAAAATTTTCGTAATACGGTATTAACTAAAGAAGTGTGTACTTTAAAAAGCTAACCTCTTGACCACCGGCATCCTGTCCTATTTGCTCTTCTTCATCTCGCAGAATGGCCTCGCGCTCCAAGTTGTTGTTTGACTCCTGCATGGCCTCCCTCTGCGCTTGGTGATCTTCGTTTAAGCTCATCTGAAAGGAGCGAGATGATCATGGAATGACAACAAAGTACACAACAGCTATTGAACAACAGACACAACCGTACTGGTGAAAATTATTAGACAGTCTGCGCAACACTTTCGCGGCTCGAAATTTTTCAGTGACTTTGCGGTTAGTTGTTTGTAAAATAATGAAACCCTATCTAATAATGAACCCCTCTCTAATAATGAACCCCCCTCCGAGAGGGGTTGAAAAATAATGAACCCGGGTTCATTAATAGAGAAAATACGGTATGCAATTTAAGTCGATTTTGAGTTGTCTTTTAAGTTCTTCCGAAATTGGACTCAAGATTAACTTACAAACCTAATTGCATATAATTTTTGAGTAGCTATTAGATATGAATTGTGAAC
Source organism: Ditylenchus dipsaci (assembly GCA_004194705.1). NCBI lineage: Eukaryota > Metazoa > Nematoda > Chromadorea > Rhabditida > Anguinidae > Ditylenchus > Ditylenchus dipsaci. Next base: position 42,896 of record SADC01000203.1, read on the forward strand.
TTTTTTTCTAAATCTCGTGAGTCTAGTGCATCTAATGGTAAAAAAGTTTGAAAAATTTTCAGAGCACGTCTAAAAGAACAGACTTTTTTTCCACTCATTTTTTGCTGACAACCCTATTGAAAACCCTAAGCCTATGAACCACCAGGGGCCTGAACCATCAGAAAAGTACCGGAAGAGTACTTTTCTGGTGAGGGTAGCCAGGAGGGGCGAAAGTACACAGCAAGAGGTGATCAGGGGGGCATGAGATGAATAAACATTTATTAAAATTTCAAAATACGATAGAGGAGCCGATAGGCGCCTGCTGTCCCTAGTTGGTGTACTAATCTGGAATACCGAAAATCGCCATCAAACTCTTGGTACGGGTTTAAGTCCGAAATTAGAAAAAATCGCTCTTAAAATTAACTTAACTAAAAAAAGGCTTAACTAAGAAAGATAATATATCGACCTAACCATATGTAAATTGAAATTCGCTTGCAATAAAATTTGCTTGAAACAACCGAAGAAGGGTCAAAAGACGGGAATTAAAAAATGTTCAAGTTTTCAAGACTCATTCTGTGGACTGTAAACTTGAACTATAAAATACTTAAAAAGTCAAACAAACTCATTAAATGTAACTTCGATTTTTTATTTCAAATAAAATATAGAGTCATCGATAAAAATCTACAATACGAAGTATTCAAATAAATAATGTATCGAAGAACTGGAAATTTTATTTAATCATCAGCTCATCGGCAGTTTCTGGATGGATGGCAATACACAGGTCAGAATCCTGGAAGCACAGCTTGCAGGGGCACTGCCCTTCATCTCCCTTGGTTTGCACTGTCAGAGTGTGCTTGGCATTCATATCTTGCATCCACTTGGTGTAGGCGGTCAAACTCTTCACAAAAGTCTCGGTTTTCGGGAAGAAGTACCACTGAAAAAAGACGTCTAACTTTACAGAATCTTTACGCCTATTGTTTTTGCAAATAAAAATTAAAAAAAAAGGAAAAAAACAATAATTACTTGTTTTTGAGGTTGGCAAAAAGTACAATTACTTAAATAGTTTTACATAGCTTTTTCAATTTAGTTACTTAAAGGACCATGCCCGTCCACGTGCACGAGTTTAGTAAGTTTGAATTGGCAGGAAACAGCTTTCTTACTCTTACTCCGAAAATGCACAAAAAAATTTGCTCGAGGCACGTGCCCCTACTCCTGTCAGATTTTTTAAAAAAAGATTTTAGGCGAAATAGGTGCATTACGTTTGACCGCCACCAATTTGAAAGCCCAGAGGTTTCATAGTAAAGACGAGAGATTTCACTGCTTCAATGCAAATTTTAAAAAGCCGGAGAAACCATTTTTAAAACTCGGAGATTTCGCAGATTAGCAAGTGTATATGCTGGGGGTCGAAATGGTGTCTGTCAATTAAAATGGCGGCTAAATTTGGCTGGCGGTCAATTTGTTATGGGTCAATTTGGTGGCGGTCAAAATTGTGGCGGTCAAACTTACTATACTCGGTTAAATGGCTTGAAAAATTCTGGTGCCCCTCGTCAGAAATTTCTGACTAAGCCTATGAATCCAAGTAATAAAGGGATTTTTTCATTGTGGTCAGTTTTCAAAGGTTTTCGAATGTTTGTATTCATGGATTGTGTAATCGCGAAAATTCGGTAATTATTTATGCCAGAATATGAAAACTTAGAAATTTTTGGTTCAAGTGATGTAAATATAAACTGTAAATATAAAAAATATGTAAATAAACAAATTCCACATTGTATATTATAAAGTCTTACATTTGAAGACTCATTGAAGTAGGAGTGCAGAATGACTGCATCCCCGTCATCCACTTTGCCATCATGCAACAGACGTGTAATATGATGTTGTTGGCTGGCAGACATCTCTTCCAAGAACACAGCCAGTTTCTCCAGACCCACCTTGTACACAGCTATTTGGTTGGAAGCATGGTTGAGTAGACGGACAAGGGCTGAGAAGTCGGTCACGGGAGACGAAATGGCTAGAAAAAATAAAATAAGCTTTTTGGACCGAAAAGTAGATCCAATAATCTTACCGTAGCACTGCAAAAACAAGAATTTTTCGTCCTGCATATTCGAAGAATGGGGACGACCGTAGGTTAGGCCAGCCAGCAGCAAAGCCATACAAATATAGTTAGCAAGAGAGAATTTCATATTGATTCAGGAAAAAACGACAATTGGGATGAAATGAATAATAATGATCTGGACTTTTCAGGCGTTCCTTATCATATCTATAACTGGATGATACGGATATAATTTGCTTAGTTTTTTTATCTTATATTGTGGTTTCAAAATAAAAGCCGTTTTTTCAAGCACGAAAAAAGTTTGATTTATAGTCTAGCGCTTCAAAAACATCTTTTCACCATGTATTGAGATAAGTCCTTTTAGAAAAAAATCTATTTGTTGAAGAATGACCAAAATCCGGTAAAAAATAATGACTTTTTTCTGGTTTGTTTCATATGTTTCATACAGTCAAACCTCCCACCAACAATCACCCTAGAGACCGGCCTCAGGTGATCGTTAATGGGAGTGGTCGATAATCGGGAACTCAGTTAAGGTAGATCAAACAAAAGTTTTTTCGGTGATCGTTAATGGGAAGGTGATCGTTAATAGGGGTGACCATTATTGGGAGTTTCGACTGTACTTTGGCTTTTCGTGCCACTTATAGCGTGGTTTCAAAATAAAAGGCGTTTTTTCAAGCACGAAAAAAGTTTGATTTATAGGCCAGAATGTGCCTAAGCCTAAGCCTTGGGGATATATCATAGTAGCGCCAAAAGTGGGCAAAAAAATTTGGTGCGCGATTTTCTGGCGCGCAAATTTTGCCCCTCCCAAAAAATGAGCGGTAGCGGCGGGTCAAAATTACATCGAGAAGCATGTCCAAGACTGCGTAAGACATCTTTTAGTCCCGTGTAACATACGATGCCCTAGCTGAGTCTAAGCCTAAATACAAGGGTAGCAACTTTTATAATGGCTCGTTCACGGACTACGACTTAGACTGAGACTGAAACTAAAAGGTATTCATGTAGCCAAAATAGTCTCAGTCTAAGTCTAAGATGTTCACGCACCAAGACTTAGACTTAAACTAAGAAGTCACTAAGAGCGACTTTGTTTTACATGTTCACAGTGCAATGTCCACAATATTCACCATTTTTATCAATTTCTTTGTTCAAATAAATTTTTCCTGAAAATCTTTGCTAACAACACCATTAAAAGTTTCGACAAGCTTTGTTCTTATGTCTTTTGCATTGGCCACTTCTTCGGGTACACCGGTGCTTATTCCACGCCAATTACAAAAATCTGCCATGGCTCTGCCGAAGTTCATTTCCTCCTCCATCCCTTCAGTGAGGACATTGTGAAGGACAGAAATGGCTTCAGCCATCTCATGTGAGCATTTGATCACCTTTAACAAAATCCTTCACTTTATTGCAATAATTCCAGAGCAGTTTTCCATACCGTTGCGTGCTCAGCTTAGATGGCTGGTCGAGAAAGAAAGCATCCAATAACCCTTTAAAATAGTTAAAAGAAAAATTTGATCCTGTTTTTCATATTTTTCACATGAAGAAAATTAGTCTTAGTCTTAGTCTCAGTCTCACTCTGTGAACACCTTAGACTGAGACTAAGAGATGTTCATGTAGCCAAAATAGTCTTAGTCTAAGTCGCAGTCCGTGAACGAGCCATAAGGAAAAGTTCATAGGGGTGAGGTATTCTAAACTAGCGCCAAAATTTCTACAAACTGTCAGCAAATCATGGCAATTTAAGTCTAATTCAGGGCTGTCAGATTTTTTTTTCAAAAATAAGGACATTTGACCAAAATAAAGACATTTTGGGTATTTTCGCCAAATTTGCTATTTTATCCAGTGCTTTTCGCTCTTTTGCTACCACAAAATAAGTTTTTTTGACTAAATTATTATGACTAAATTATAAATTATTATTGACTAAAAATTTCGAACAAAAATAAGATTTTGAATCCCAAAATAAGGACAAATCTTATTAATGAGGACGTCTGGCAATTTGGGTGTACCGTATATTCTCTATTAGAAGGCCCAGGCCTTCTATTTTTCAACCCTAAAAAAGTCGGAAAAAATTTGGGTCGATTTTGAGATTTTTGCGTGCTCAACCAAAATTTTAAAAGTGGAATCAGGTAAGCTCGTGCTAACTAAGAAAACGCAAAAAACAGATTTGCCAATTTCTTTTTCTAGGCTGATATATAGGTCCTCAAGGGATGCCTTCTATTAGAGATGGGCCTTCTAATAGAGAATATACGGTAACTGCTAAATAATCTTTGTCCTATTAATAATATATGTTAAACGGAAGACTACAATGCAGATTTTTTAAATTTTATTTGTTTTCAATAATAAATGAATAAATGCAATGTCGACAATCTCAACTCGTTAAAATTTTATTTGTAAAGTTTTGCATACATTTACCATCCCGCTCCCAGAAATTAAAAATATTTTTTATTGTTTTGGTTTTCTTTCTATGGCCATTTGACAAAGCTTGCATAAAGGATCTTCGGTCGATGAAGTCTTTTTGTAAGTTTTTGTCCAAGATAATAATCTAAACTTAAAAATTGAAAATCTGTAAATTAATTTGAGTTAAACCTACTTTATATATTCGTCTGGATTACTTTTAAATAAATCAATCTTTCAGCCAATTGCCGAGCACTTGGAAAATCCTCCGCAGCAATATAAGCATCAGATGGAATTTCTAGACCTTTAAAGGGCTTCCTACTCAGCACAACAGGGACAATAAGGCGTTTAATATTCCAAAACTTTTCGGTGATGTATTGCTTGCAGATTGAGTTTTCAAAGGCTAGGTAGAAAAAGTGCTCATCTGTAAAAATTAAGATTGACTATTTTTTATACCAAACACCATTAGAAGAACATCATCATTTTTTTTAGTATTTGTTGATTTATTAACTTAACTAAGGTCGACTCTCGATATAAGATACCCTAAATCTTGAAAAGTGGTATCTTATATCGAGAGCCGCGGATCAGTTAAAAAAGTGTCTGACCCAAGGTGGGAACGAACTTGAGGGGGCCGTTGAATCGAGGTTGACTGTACTAATATTTATGGTCTGATTTTGATATTTTAGAAGCTTTTAAACGTAAAACTTTAAAACTTTCATAGTTTTTCTACAAAGTTGAAAGATATCAGGTAGTGACAATATGGCTCGGGTAAAATATTTCTTTAGTCCAGTTACTTCCGTCAATAAAGCATCATTTTTTGTTCCGCATCGGCCATAATAAAGGGTTCTAATAAAACCCAAAATTGTTTATTAATCGAAGACTTTGGTGCCAAAATACCTTCGATTATTATTTGTTAAATAATCCATCCAAACCGCTTACCTATTTTCTGATCTCTACAAGCATTTCCTGGACATGAGATGTTGCTGCATTTGCCAAACTCAGAAATATTCATGTGCTTTTTCAATTCTTCCACATATTTTTCTCTCTTGGATGAAGTGTTGCAGTTAGAGACTAGTAAAAGAGCCAGCTTAGATTTTTTCTTCAGCTTATCAACAATCTAAAACAAAAAATTTAGATTTTTGAATAAGTCATAGGTTTACCTCATTCTCTTGCCAAACTTCTTCAGCCACTGTTTCATTAACAGCAATCTTGTCAAAAGTGTCGTAAGGCAAAAAAATATCACTATCTTTTCGGTAGGTCATCGTCAAGTTAAAATAATCAGCAGGCATTTTTTTATAAGAGTTTCCAGAATGGGCTGGGGACTCTTGCAGAAAGAATACTTTGAGCTGGTTAGGATTTTCTGTTGGAAGGTCACTTTGATTTAGGTTTCGAATGTGGAAAATAATCACAGATGCGTTGGTGTTGTACCTTTAATGTGTAAAAAAAATTTGAGGTGAACCATATTTTTGATAATTTTTAAGTAGTTAAAGGACCATTGCCGTTGATGACAATGACAATTTCGAGTTTTTTTATTGGCGGGGGACAGCCAAAAACACAAAAAATGTTTTTGAATTATTTTTTTATTTGCAATTAATTTTTATATGACCAGGTTTATCGAGTGTCAGCCAGGGATGAGATTTTCGCCCTTTTACTTTTTGCGACTTTTTGAAAAAAAACTTTATTTTTCGGCGATTTTACTTGAAGTTAATTTCGAAGTTTGGTCTCATTCGATAGCTAAGATTCTGGGCTTATTTTAATATAATTCTTTCTTCGACAAAAATTTTCGCAATAAAAGAGCTGTCCAAGCCAATTCGAAAAACTCAAAATTGCCATTGTCATCAACGGCGATGGTCGTTTTAAAGATAATCTCCCATATGATTGATGGTTTCACGCTATATTTATAATTTGTAAAAAATTGAATTATTATTTTTAACTTTCAAAACCACACTTTTGTTTATCATCTGAATAAATGCATTTGTAAGGGCACTCAGGTTCATCTGCTCCTTTAAGTAAAGCTTCCTTGATTAAATTTTCCTCAAAAAATGTTGTCCATGCTAAAATTACTGGTGCAGTTAGAAGGGAATCAGAAGAATTAGAATAATTGAGGTATGGAATAGCCTGAAAAATGCATACTTTTAACTTAAAATTTAATGCAACTAAAAAATTATACTGGTGTTATAAGTCGTTTGAAAACCAGATGCCGGCTATCAATTTTGCATTGGTTGTCCCACTCGAAACAGCCAAATAAATTAAACAGGAAGTAGCAAAGAAGGCAGCTAGAAGTTTCGGGTAAATTTTTGTAGATTCACTCACAATTTGACAATGATTCAAATCCATTTTAATCATTAGACATGCTGAAATTTCATCAATAATAAAATAACATATAAAAGTCTGCTGCTCTTTTGACATGAATACAGGGGCTTCATAAAAAACAGCCCAATTTTTGATTTCTTTCTTGCAACTTTTCTGAATTTTTTTCGCTGTGTTCTTTTGCTCTTTTTCTGTTCAAATGATGATGGGTTTAAATGACAGGGGACCTCACATAGTGTCTGTAAGCTACTGAAAAACTTCAAATACCATTCTATAGGTCTTTGAAAATCCTTAGTTGACACCGATATCCGTTTTCGCTCCTGGCTTTTTGAGGGCAACTTTTTTTGTCGCACGGATGAAAGTTTTATTAGCCCACTTTTTTGATTGCCCATCGAGCTTATTTTTCAGAACCACCTAATTATTACCGAGAGGAAGTGGTTCTGAAAAAGCCAGCTCGATGCATAGTCAAAAATTAGGCTAACAAAACTTTCATCCACGCGACAAAAAAAACTTTAAATCTTTTTTGTCCGCTTCCCTTTTTTAGGTTTCCAAATTTCGTTTAAAAATTCAGTAGAAGAAACGCATGCTCAATGATAAAATAATACTGTAGAACCAGTGCTCGTCAATCCACCGCTCTTTGACATCGAGATCGGCTCCGAGATTCTCCGCTTCGAGCCAAGATCAGGATGGAAAGTTTCAAAGCCATGAGCCAAGGCAGGAGCAAAAATGTTGTAATGCCCAGCACTGTGTAGAACATCACCACCCGTTCCCATTGCTCATTTTCAAAAACTATCGAGTGGTATATAACCTTTTTTATAGCTTACGGACACTATTTGAGGTTCCTTTGTAAAATTTATTGGTTAATTTTAATCAGCAACAAATATTTGCATCTGGTTCTCCTACAGCCGAGAGAGCAGTGCCGGAACATTTTACACATCGCAACTTTCTTCAAGCTCGGTTAGGGTACAGTCAGCGATGCTGTCGAAATTATTGAAAAAGAGGAATCGATTCGAGAATGCCTGTTGAAATTTGCAATAGGAAAAAGAATGGCCATTTATGGTAGGTGATTTCTTGTTAGTTTCTTTTCTATCACCTTTCTTTTATTTTTTTCAAAAACATGGGCTTATTTTATTCTTGTGAATTATGTACCGGCCCGCTGAAAATTAATTCATGATATTTGAAATTTCTCATATGATTTTTAAATTTTTTTAATTTTGTGAACAATAGTCACCTACAATAAAAATATAAAAATATTTTGCTTATTCATCGTGAAAAGACACAGAGCTTTTGTAGTCTCTGAAATTTTGAAATATCAGGATTTAATATTTCAAGTTTTTTTGATCGAAAAAGCGGGAAGTGAAGTCAAACCTTATTCGAACAATTTATTTTAAAAAACCATAAGTTATATAAAAAGCATAATATAATTATATAAAAAAGCTTACGAATTAGTCAATTTTAAAAGTCACAGCTGCGCTGAATAGAATTATAATATAAAAAGAGACCGAAAAATATGAAAGTCAATTTGTAGAGGTTTCCTCGTGTTATTTTTTGCTGAACATATTGGTCTTCTTCAATAAATCATTTTATGTTGGTTCTCTTTTCATAGAGTTAAACAAAAGCTTTCTTATGTGTTACAAGCAGTAAAGTATTTTAAATTACATGAGAAAATGGACAAAGAAAGGTCGATACGTTTTTATTACTTAACATACATAACTAACAGGTTGTTCACGCTCTATAAAGCTTTGCAATCGATTTAGTTTGCAGCTTGAATAGACAGAGAAGAATGAAAAGTAAACAATATTTGTGCCGAAACAACTATGGCATTACACTTTGCTCTTTTCTTACCCATTGTTCTCTTAGTACTGCAACACAAAAGGTTGTTTTCCCTATGTTTAAATACAGCTTTTTTCAAAAACTATGTTGTGTTGCTTTTTTGGCAGAATGTGCAAAAAAAATTAGATTACTGTTTTCGGCCCTATCCCTCAAAGAAGGGGGGTTTACACTGTTCTTTTTCGACCCTTGGACAAGGTTGCTCAGGTTCGCCCAGTTCTAACCTTAAATGAACTTAGATATTGATTGCTAACTTGAGCAAGTTCTAAAATGAAAACAATCCGAGACAATTAAATGTCATGAACCTGGGAACGCTATGGACTCAGTTCATTGTAAATAAAATGTTCAATAGAATAAATAAAATGGTTTAGCACAGACGAACGCCATAAGTACAATGTTGAGCATGGTAAAAGAAATTGACTGGCTAATTATGAATGCCCTCTAGTGAAGCAGAGGCGATTGAATACAGGCTATCACACGACATGAACATCCCAGAAAAAATAAAGAAGCTAAAATTTAGTTTTGTTTAATCTCTCATAATGTCACTTCTATGTCATTTATTTTGTTATAAAATATGCATATATTATGTACATAAGTAAAAGTTATTAAAAAGGGGACATGACTGTACTAAAAAGTTATTATCGAATTTATATATGGTTTTACATATCAATTGACTCATTTGTCGTGTTTTGCTATAAGAATAACAGTTAAACGGTTTTTAAACCATCTTTTATAAAACAGGGGTCAAGCGAATCAAAAAATATAGTATTTATATATATAGATGCCGAAAAGAAGGTTACGGTGTTTGTGGAATGCACCAAGATCTGTAAGTGTGAAATCCACAAAGCATTTCACCCATCAACTTCAAAGATCTCCCATGTAACACTTCCACCAGAGCAGGAGGTCGATGACTTTACTATAGATCCTGCCGAATTTGATCCTGTACTAAATGATCCACAAAATATTGAGTCAGAAAAAGAGAAGAATTTGCCGAAAAAGAATCCTTGCTTCTTGCGCTCAGTCATTTGACAATGTTAAACTATACTCAGCAAGGCAAGCAATGTTTAAAACTTATATTTTACTTATGCTAAGCATTTTCGATCTGAACCACATTTTCTCTCTGGTTGAAACTTTGCGAAATGGACAAATATCTTCTTTTGAACTCCATCAATCATTGTCTGAACTAGAGAAAAATGCTGCAGTCAAACAAATAAAGATTTGCCGCAAGTGTCGCTTTCCTTGGTCTAATTCACAATCCACATGTGGAAACCAAAACTGTTGCCTTTACAGGTTTTTTTTTGATCAGAAAATAACTTAATCAAAATTCTTTAAGGGAGGCTAACATACTTGACAAGAAAAACGTCCTGTAACTCTGGTCACCTGCGATCTTGTTTGTCAAGTTAACAACTTTTTGAAACTTAACTTTCAAAGTATTTACGCCACTCACAAAAAATTCATGACCAGTCATCTCAAGACATGAGAAGTGACTTCTATTTATTTCCTAGTTGTCGAAATGCAATGGAATCTGATGAACAGTTCAAAAAAATTGCCTTACTTCGCTCTTTGTTGTAAATTTTGATGGATTTTCAACAAAAGGTCATTTAGTAGGTGAAGCATGGCCTCTGCTACTCACATTAGTAGACATTCCATTACATGTTCGGAATAAAACAAAGGCAATTTTTGTGGCTGGAGTACTATATGCTGAATCAAAACCCAACCTTTGGATTTTAATCTTTTGTTTAACTCTATAAGGCCACAGTTGGATAGTTTAGCAAAGGGATTGAAAATTTCATGCGATGGCACTAAATATTTGCTAAGCTTTAAATTACACACTGCGTGCATGGACATTCCGGTATGTACATGCTACAAAAAAGTAACTAATGTGAGTTTCAGGCATTTGCGCTGCCTTTAACCGTGTTTCACATAACAGCGAGTATGCTTGCGAATTTTGCTTAAGTAAGGGCACAACTTTAAATGGACTGAACCGATACTGGCCACCTGACAACAGTAAAAGTAAGGCCAAAAATATTACGAAAGAGGAAAAATGTTGCTTTAGTGAGAGGCCTGGATAATGATGCACTACTGCAAAACGCTCAAGAAGGCGTGCTGGGTTTTAAAAGCCCAATAAAAGGCCAAATTTCTGCTCTCTTGGAATACATAAATCCTGCTATCAACGTTCCTGACTTTTTACACTTAATTGATCATGGTGTCTCCTCGGATTTTCTTCACGGTCTATTTAAAAGTCATATTTATGCTATATTTTGCTAACGAAAAGTTGTAGATATTCTCGGAGGCCAGTTATTGAGTCGAAACCATAGATTTATCATTGATGGAGAATCCTAACAAGTCTAAAAAAAGGTGTTAGTCAATGCCATCTTCCGGAAAGAAACCTAAGGTCTTTGGAAGAATGGAAATTGTTTACTGCAACGGAAATAAAATGGGTATATACCCCTTAAAGGACCATGGTTTTTGCTCGCTTTGTGTCTCGTCAATTCGATTTTTTCCTAATCATTGAAGTTTTGTCTAGAATTTAGAAAGCCTAGAATTTAATTTTAGGTATAGTTTTGTTCGAAATCAAACTGAAAAATCCGTACACAAGTTTAATGATAAGGAAATAATTTAAATTTGAAATAATGAATTGGCTTGTTTTGTTGATATTCAGAGATAATCGCTGCGCGCAAAAACCATGGTCATTTAAATTCGTTCCTGCCGTTATATGTCACTTTTTCACCAATGATTTCAAAATAATTTGTCATATGACACCACAAATCACATATATATGTGATTTGGCATTTAATCCAAAGAAAATAGAAAAATTTTGATTTTACCAGTTGTTTATCTTTGTAGACGGCGTGAAATTTTCGAGTTCATAGTGATGGTAAAACTGACTTAATTGATGAACAACGACTGACAAAATCTAATTTTTTATATAAGAGCGCCTATCGTAATCTTATTTTACTTAATTTAATTTTTTACAATTACAAGTTTTAATTTTGATTGAAAATAGACATTGGCAAGAAGGAATTTAAAAAAAAAGATGATCTAATGTGGTTATTATTTGCAGCAATTCTGCACTACTTTCTTGGCTGCTGGCTTCTCATCTTTATGTCGCAACCATGTGGAATCTGGATTTTTAACTCTTTATTGCTTATTATTGCGTATCTTGCTAGATCCTGCCCAAAATCAATATTCTGTGGTTAAATCTATTGTGTGTCTTCTCCGTGAAAAATGGACCGCATTAAGAGGCTTTTCTCGTTGGACCATAAAAAGCCATGTAATACATGTGATTTTTTTTAGCTCACTTTGAATAGTTCAGAAATTGCTATGCCACTTGCCTTATATGTTAGACAGTGTTGGTTCACCTGTCTTTAATAGCTCAGCAGTTTTTGAGTCTGAAAACCGGCTGCTTGAGCTGAATATCAACAAGATGAACAAAGTTGGTTTTTTGGAAAAAATGCGAAAAAGGTTAGAGCCAATTTTTGATAGTAATTTTTTGATCATATATATTCAAGATGCATCGTGAGAAAACAACTGCGAGCACTAATTTTGGATAAAATTGATGACACTTCTGCTAGACACTATTTTTGTAATGATGAATTTGTCGCTGAGAGTGATTCACAAGCATTTGTGTAAGAATTTCGGAAATATGAATTTTCGCGCAGTTTAATTAGTTCTAAATAGGGATCATAATTTATATGTTCTGACCAAACATGAAGTGTATTTGCCTAGCCTATCCAGAGCCACTCAAGATTTCTTTGCATCTAGGCCTGAATGTCAACCTACTGCATTCTATAGTCGAGCCAGTATCAGAGGTCAAAGTTACCATTCCTTGGACAAGCAGAGAAAAACATGAGGCACCAGCACTCACTTGTCGTTGTTTCACTTGATAATGGGCAAGCTGCATTTGGAAATATTCTAGTATTTTTTGAATTAAATAATGATCTTTTTTGTCTACTTCAATTGTATTATCTGAATCCAGTTGAAACTAAGCTCTTGCAACAGCTGAAAAAAGACGCTAGTCTTACAAGTCGAGATATTGGAGCATTAATTAAGGATGTGTGCCAAAAAACAAATTACATTTTTGCTATTAGATTTCCTGATTCATTTATACAAGCTCGTGTGAAAGCCTGCAGAATCTTATCGCATGCTTGCTTGTTTCTCCCCCAAACTCTTATGTCATCTCACTGAATATGATAAATATGCATACATGAAATCTTTTTTTTGGACAACAAGTACTCTCAAAGTAAAAATTTTTACTATACTGCCTCAATGAAAAAACATTCAAACTAGATAATTGAAACTTAAAAAATATGGAACAGAAATAAGCAAAGGGGTAGCGTGAGTAATATGGTTCAGTTGGTAACACTTTCAGTTGTACTTGTGTAAATTTCAGATGTCAAAAGTTCGAATCCGGCTGGGGAAGTTAGCAAGGTTCGTGGAAGGTTCGAACGAACTTCGGAAATGCAACAGGTCAGGTAAATTTAAGGTAATCTCAAAGGTTGAGCAAGATTGGCCAAGGTTTGTGATGGGTAAATTGTGAGGAAAAAATGAAAATTATTTTTTTCCTGTCTTCCTTTTTCAATGTTCAAAAGAGGTTAGTGCAAGGTTCACGCAAGGTTGCTGCAAGGATCATGGAATGTTGATTTTAGGTTCCTTTGAATGTCACCCAAGGTTCATTAGAACCTTGAGTGAACCTTGGCGTAACCTTGTAAGAACCTTGCCTAAACATTGTACGAACCTTGAGCAAAGATATTTTTAACCTTGTGAAAATTTTCTACTCAAGGTTCATTCAATGTTTAGGCAAGGTTCTTACAAGGTTACGCCAAGGTTCACTCAAGGTTCTAATGAACCTTGGGTGACATTCAAAGGAACCTAAAATCAACATTCCATGAACCTTGCAGCAACCTTGTCCAAGGGTCGAAAAAAGAAACAGTGTAGCCTTGGTCCCCCTGCTGTTTTGTGGTTTTTTGCTATGACTCAGGCAAAAGTAGGCCAGTGTATGTTAGGACGGACTCAAACATATATAATTGTAACATACGCTTTTTTAACATACAAAATTGTAACATACGCTGACCTACTTTTGCCTGAGCCTTAGCCTAAAAAGTTACAAAACAACAACATCACAGGAACCAAGGCAAAAAAACCACCCATTGAGGGACAAGGCCATTTGTTCACTAAGAAAACAAAAGAAATATGAACAAAACTGACTTTTTTTTAAAGTAAGAAGTAAACAAATTGAAACGATTTCTACAAATCTTTTCAAGTCCAAATGTTTAACACGAGAAAGGCGGGTGGTGACTTTTGTTGCTTCTGGTGCAGAAATTCACGCTGAACACGATGGTGCAATTAGTTTTTGAAATTATAAATTAAAGTGAGGACATCCAGGCAATTTAAAATTTCCAACAACGGGACATTCCTGATCATCGAATTTTTAACTTCTTTTAGGTGTTTCTCACTTTGATGTATCCACTAGTTATGCAAATAATGTCTTAAAATAAAGAAATACATCAGGCTATCGAAGAAACACAAACATTTTAAGCATGGATGAAAAAAATAACCCTAACCAACCATTTTTCTGCCAAAAGACGTATTTACCAAAACAACGTTTAAATCACCAAAATGCTCGTAACTTTTTGCACAGGTTATTTCACGGTATTATCTTTTGCAGATTCTTGTAGCGCAACTTGAGAGCTTTCGAATGAGCACAAACACTTCCATGTTCATTAAGAAAAAATGCTGAAAAATTGATTTTCCCGAATAAAAAACTTTATGCATGTACGAATCTTTGAACAGACGCGCCTTTAACTTTTACCAGAGAAACTATTTGGCTAATGGAAATTATTGCGATCTGTAAAAGGTTCACTTTTTAATAGAACACTGGGTACAAATAACTGGATGACTTTGCACCTGATGCTGCACACATACTTTTGCAGAACAAATATGACAAGATATGACTGGCGTACTTTTCTGGCAGATTTCGCACCTCCCTTTTATCGGCGTTGCTGGATGGGCACGTGTGGTGCGACTTGCCGGCTGGATGATTTTTTTAGGCTTCTTGTGCACTGGAGAACCCGAATCTTTGCAATCGTAGCAGAAACGTTTCATAACTGAATGGTTTGCGCATGTCTTTCTACCACATCTCTAAAAATTATATTTTATCAGAACACAAATTACACAATAATTAAATCAGTAAACCTCGCAGATTAGAATAACATCGTGCTTGACACTATGTTTTCCTACTTGACACTTGTAATTTTCAGATTTTGCTTCCCCCATTGCTTTTTGCTGCAATTTCTGTTTCATTTCGTCTATTTTCTTGGTTTGATCAAGCAGCCAGCTCGGAGCCCTGCAGTCTACATGCGGTTTGCGCAGCTGGTGACTAAGATGTCGAAGAAAGTCCCTTCGATTTCCGGCGTGCGATGATATAATTTTTTTATGCTTTTGATACACAACCCAAGCATTGAGTGCAGCAACATTAACGAGTCAGAACATTATCTAATGTGAGAAATATATAAAACCAATGAAATTATATAAATTTAAGATAAATCTCACCTTTATTGGCCAACGTCTTGTCGCAGGGTAAAAGGAAAGATCCTTTATCATTTCATCAAATTGGTCCACTCCACATTTTGCCTTATTGTAGTTTGCAATCATTGTCGGTTTCTTACCGGGGATATTGAAAGAAGCGCAGTGGTGATGCGTCGAGTAAACAAAACCGATTTGTTTTGCTTCACTTGCATCTTCATCAATGCCTCGTTTCCTCGAAAAATGTACTTCGTGCGCTTTACCTGAATGTAAAATCGTAAAAAATCAGTAAAACTCATAATTGGTAAAAATAACCACCTCCAGATCTTCTTTAACAAACTCTTTCGGTACTCCTTGTCTATTGGATCGAACAGTGCCCAGAAGATACGTATTTCTGGAGAGAAGAGATTTCCCTAACGCTGGTGAGGTGAAATAGTTGTAGCATACAATAATACGGCTGTTGTTCATTAGACCGTTTGTAAGATGGTCAACAATCTTGAAAGTTTTCGATTATGATTTCGAATACCGCAAAAGACCCACTTACCTCTTCTCCTGAAGCCATATCACCCTTGCCAAGATGAACTCTAGCATTGTAGAGATATTTAGTTTGGGAGTCAACACACGTCCAGATTTTAAGGCCATATTTCTAAAACATTCGAAATGAACAGCGTCCTCGGAATCCGAGCAAAGTTTCGTTTAATTATTGTGTAATTTGTGTTCTGATAAAATATAATTTTTAGAGATGTGGTAGAAAGACATGCGCAAACCATTCAGTTATGAAACGTTTCTGCTACGATTGCAAAGATTCGGGTTCTCCAGTGCACAAGAAGCCTAAAAAAATCATCCAGCCGGCAAGTCGCACCACACGTGCCCATCCAGCAACGCCGATAAAAGGGAGGTGCGAAATCTGCCAGAAAAGTACGCCAGTCATATCTTGTCATATTTGTTCTGCAAAAGTATGTGTGCAGCATCAGGTGCAAAGTCATCCAGTTATTTGTACCCAGTGTTCTATTAAAAAGTGAACCTTTTACAGATCGCAATAATTTCCATTAGCCAAATAGTTTCTCTGGTAAAAGTTAAAGGCGCGTCTGTTCAAAGATTCGTACATGCATAAAGTTTTTTTATTCGGGAAAATCAATTTTTCAGCATTTTTTCTTAATGAACATGGAAGTGTTTGTGCTCATTCGAAAGCTCTCAAGTTGCGCTACAAGAATCTGCAAAAGATAATACCGTGAAATAACCTGTGCAAAAAGTTACGAGCATTTTGGTGATTTAAACGTTGTTTTGGTAAATACGTCTTTTGGCAGAAAAATGGTTGGTTAGGGTTATTTTTTTCATCCATGCTTAAAATGTTTGTGTTTCTTCGATAGCCTGATGTATTTTCTTTATTTTAAGACATTATTTGCATAACTAGTGGATACATCAAAGTGAGAAACACCTAAAAGAAGTTAAAAATTCGATGATCAGGAATGTCCCGTTGTTGGAAATTTTAAATTGCCTGGATGTCCTCACTTTAATTTATAATTTCAAAAACTAATTGCACCATCGTGTTCAGCGTGAATTTCTGCACCAGAAGCAACAAAAGTCACCACCCGCCTTTCTCGTGTTAAAAAAGCTCAGCTTTAAGAAGGCAAAAATAATTCGGGTTCTCAGTTAAGTCACACCATTTCGTTTCTAATCCCTCAATAATTTTGGAATAATTCGCCACCCTCTCGACGCGAAGAAAGTTTTTTTTAAGACTTATAGTGAGGGCTCTTATATCCAGTGCTCTTATATCGAGATAAACTTTGTGCACTTTCTTTTCTGGCCAGCCAATTTTTTAAAGTGCTCTTATATTGAGGGTGCTACTTATATCCAGGTTCGACTGTACAGTCGACTCTCTCTACAACGTACATTATATACAGTTGGACCTTGGTTATACGGCACCCCTAGAGACCGAACTCGGGGTGCCGGATAATTTCAGTGTAAGTTGACAGAGAATAAGCCGATCTCAACCAAACAAGATGTTTCTGTTTTTCCCTCTTTTTCGAGCATAATTTGAGGGAAAGGGCGTTTTATTACTTAAAGAATACGCTTTTAAGTATTCCGTGAACAACATTAAAATAAGGTAGGGTCACATTTCATTTCGCGATGTTTCATTCGTTCATTCAAGCACGGCTCAAAAATACCATTTTGTAGCCTGAAATCTTAGCTGTAAGATAGTAAAAAAATTTTTAAGTCTAAAAAAAGTCAGAGTAAACGAATGAAATATCGCGAAATGAAATGTCTTGACGTGAAATGTCGCGAAATGAAATTTGACCCTACCTATAGCGTACCTTCTATGTGACGTACCCTTCTTTATAAGTTACCCTTGAAGTTGGTTTCGAAGGTGTATGTTATAAAAAGAGACGACTGTATATGGAAAAAAATCATGTCAAGCAAGAAAAAATTCTTAAAAACATTTCTATACCTCTGATTATTGACTCTGCATTAGTTAGACTTTTTAAATCGCTTTTTAAATTTGTAACCAAATTTTCGCATTCTTACACCTTAAAGGCACCTCTTTTTTATTTTCTTTTTGCTAAAATGCGTGTTTTTCCAGAAAATAATAGATAGAAAAGCCAGTAAACAAATTCAGCTAATAGTTTATAGATTAAAGAACATAGCCCAAGCGCAGTAAACATTTTTGTTTTTGTCAATAGCCTCTCTATTCTTCAATGTTTTTTTGCCTCTTGCCCTCCCCTTTCACTGTAAACAATATTGTTAGATAAAAGGGGTGGAGAAAACCAGAATTTGTTGTTAACCTTTAAGCCTTTATATCTGTTTATAGTGTGCTACCACAATGTTTTCAGTTTTTCAAACAAACTGTTTTCGAAATTTATTTCTAAATATTTTTGATTTGTGGTTTTTGCAGATTTTGAACATGCTTTTAATACAGATTTTTTAAACAAACTTTAGAGTATTGTGCATATTATTTAACCTATAAAAAATCTATTCCACAGCCTGTTTAGAGGGTAATACAGTCTACTCTCATGATAACAAATCCTGCAAAGCTTATTTGATTGCTCCTTCTGACACTTTTTAAGCCCAATTGTTGGAGTTATTAGCCATCCTAGTCGGAAAAATGCGAAAGATTTTGATTTTGCCTGTTGTTTTTTAAGTTTTTCAATTACAAACACCTAAATCATCAATAGGCATCATTATTAGGAGAGCTGGGCGTGTAGATGGCGAAACTATAGTGTTCTCTAAAAAACGGCCTAATCAAAATTAGTGCTATTTTTCGAACTAGAAATAAGCTGTGAGAACGACTAAAACAGACTTAGGGTTAAAACAATGTCAGACCTGGTGGAGCAACGATCTTTTCGGGTGCTCGTTATTTAGAAAGTCTTCTCTCTTTTGTTCCTTTTTTCAGCTCTCGGTAAGATTAATCTTGCCCTCCCCTTTCACTGTAAACAATATTGGTAGATAAAAGGGGTGGAACCGAGAGCTTTAAACCGAGAGCTGAAAAAAAGGAACAAAAGAGAGAAGATACCTAAGGCCAGAGCTAAGGATGACAGCATCAACAAAGAAGAGAGCCAAAGTTTTTAAACCGAGAGCTGAAAAAAAGGAACAAAAGAGAGAAGATACCTAATTGATAAAAGCTAAAGCATCAACAAATTGGCGCTAGTGTAATATATCCCACCAATCCTTTTTTAACCTAATTTTGTCAATAATGTTTTGGAATAATTTTTTGTTAGCATTTTAAATTTTTCCAAAATTTTGAACCATCTACTAGCTGAACCCCGTAAAACGCTTAGTGCAAAAATAATTAAAAATGATTTTTGACTAAATTAGGTTGGTGCCGCGCGATTTCAAATTTCGCAAATCGCTGTGTTTATCAAGTTTCACGGTTCTTTAATACAGTCAATACTGTCAATATTACATCGTAACTCTAAGTGAATGGTTCTGAGTGAGCGGAAGCTTCAAGTTCATCACAGTTTTTCGGTTATGGGAGTCTTTTCTGACTAAACTGACCAAATCAATTTTTTTTGTCCCTTCTTAAAAGCAAAAATAATTTCCTAGGGCAAACGCTCCCTTGTCAAACCTACCCCTCTTCTTCCGATAATTTTCCACTTAAAAATATTGTATAACATATAGCTTATTTTCAACAAATTGTAGTTGAACACAATTAAAATAACAATAATTTGTTCATTCTAGAATTTCTACGCAACATAGAATACTTTTAAAAATATGGCATCTGCGACAGTGATTCGTCGTGAATATGGAGATGAGTCCAAAAGTCGAATTTGTGGTCAAGATGCTGAGGTTGGGATTTTCTGCTCACATATTTAAATATCTCCGAAATTTACAGAGATGTGCCATGATTGTGGGCATAATCGGCGCTCTGTTATCTGCTGGTACAGCAGCGGTGTATTTTATTATGGGCGGATTTCAATTCTGGCTGGGCATCATGGATGTGATTGCAGTGATTATGTTTATCACCCTGATTATAGCTGCTAGCACACACAATAGTTTCTGGTATCTTCCTTTCCTTATTTTCATGGTAAAAACCTTTTTTGGTCTTTACTCAATGATTCATTTGTTGCTTTAGGTTTTTAAATTAGCAATGATGTTCGGCTATGCCGTTTACCTAATTGTCATGCTTATTCTGATGCCTAACTACTTCTTGAATGACATGCGACCCTATATCATGGAAAGATCTCACAGAAGATTGTCTGAGGATGATTTCCGATCAGGTATTTTTTACACTGCACAAGTTTTGATAAAAGCTAAAGCATCAACAAATTGGCGCTATTGTAATATACTCCACCTATAATTCTTATTCAGGATTAGTCTGAGGTCCGTAGGCTTAGGTTCAGGTTTACGGACCTGGCCATTACTAGTGAGCGCTTTTGCACAACTTTTTTTTTCAAAAATTGTGGTTTTAGGTACCCTCCAAAAACTATTGGAGAGGGTATATTACAATAGCATCAAAAAATCATTAAGCGTTCTGAATGGCTTATGAAACTTCCCAAATTGTGAAATTTTTGTGCTAAATACATGAAATCAAATTGCTCTGTTTTGAAGCTCTTATATCTTTTTTGTAGAACGCGTTTTTCGAAATTCTGTTTTTACTTAGCTTCTTAGAATTGATTTATGCTTATCTGCAATCACATTTTTTTTCACTTTTCTGTCATGAGGTCCCTTTTGTTAAAAAAAAGCAGGGAGGATAAAGGCAAAACAGTGGAAAATCATGATTGCACTCAATGTATAAATCAGGAGCGCATGAGATTTTGAAACATTTATAGGAAAGATAATTACGAAGACGCGTTTTTACAAAAAGATATGAACATTTTAAAATCGGTGTATTTTTTGGCTCACACTGTACTAAAAACACCTCAAAAAGGTAAAAATGAGAACTTTATATATCTAAATTTATATATTTTAGACCTGCGCACTTGGCTGGCCGTCTTTGCTTTGCCCCTCCTCATTCTAGCCTTGCTGATGACCTGGTTCACAGTCATCGCCCAGCGTGCATATGAAAACAGCAAGCACAGGCCCGCTCGCACCACTGGTTACACTGCTTCTCATGCTTAAACCCACACTATTGAAAATGGAAATAATTTTTTTGTGTCTGTTTCAAAAACTATGGTTTGCTATTTGTTATGTTAAAGGCAAACTTGTCTTCTATGACGACCACTCAAATGTATATTTTGGATTTTTATACAGCAACTATTTTATTTTTGACTTTTAATTGTGCAAAACAAATCCTCTGATAATAGCTTATTTTTGATGCTTACCTGCACTTTTGCAGTTAATTTGTAAAAATAAATAATGGATACAGTTTGTTTATTGTATATTGAATAAATAATTTATTTATTATGATCGTTAAAGAAGTAACTTTTTAGCAAAAATATTGAAATTAACGAAAAGGTTATTATGCAATAATTGGATTTTAAGGATTTTAAGCAATAAAATCCAGCTTTTTACTTGGTTGATGCTTCTAAAGTACTTCGTGCAATGACATGCCGATAACATCCACTAATATATTGCACTGATATTTTAAATTCTTCACTGGTATTTAAGTTCTGCACACGTTCTAGGTCAACTATTGTGTGATCATAGGTAACCCAGATAAACTCAAAAGCATTTGGCTTCTTTGAATCCAAAAATTTCTAAAAAAATGTATTCTGTAGATTTAAGAAATTCCAGATCCACTTTTGAGTAATGCTAAGCTGCTATCTGCAAAAGAGTTTTGGCCGATACTTGGATGAAACCCCTCCCCACATCAACTTTTGCTAAACTTTTCCGAATAACCCATATCGAATCAAAATCATCTCAGTAGCACAAAAGGGTATTTTTTGGGTACTCGCCAACGAAAAGTTTAGCTTGTAGATGTACCTTCTTGGCACTTGATCGGTTGAAGGTCCCTTCGGAAAGTCCTACTTTCTAGCAATTCTAATTTGTCTTTTTAAGGTTGAGGCCTTAGGCTTAGCCGGAACTGAGAAACGTCTTGGCACTTTTTCCAAAGTCTCCGACTAATATTCATAGTTAATGAAAAAAATGGCCCGCAACCAAAAAAGTTTAAGTTAACACGGGAACGGCTGTACGTCCTGATGGTATGTCCTTGTGCAGAATTTCACGTTGAGCAGGATGGTGAAAAAAAAATTGAAAAAAAGGCTACCAGACAATTTCTAATATTTTTAGAACTTGTCGCGCAACATTTTCTAATATTTTTCGGTAAATTCGGTTGTTTTGTCCCGAATTTACCGAAAAATATTAGAAAATGTCGCGCGACAAATTCTAAAAATATTAGAAATTGTCTGGTAGCCGAAAAAAAGTAACTCTACGGTGGTCAGCGGCCTTTGTGAACCATCAATGTCACGACTTTTGACAAAGACGACAAAGAGGTAAAGAATGCCACTGTTTAATATATTTTTTATATTTCAAGTAAGTATATTTCAAGTTTCAAAAGTATATCCCAAAAGGCATCTTGACCTGAAACTTCAATTTTGCTACATAAATCTGAAATTCTGACACTTGATTCGAGTTCAGCATGGTCGATTTACTTGAAAAACTGTCAATTGATTATCACAATCCTTGTCAAATTTCAACTTCCGCGCGAGACAAAAATTATTTAAATTCAAATTTTTTCAAATTTCAAATAATTTTTGTCTCGAGCGGAATTTGAAATTTGACAAGGATTGTGATAATCAATTGACAGTTTTTCAAGTAAATCGATCATGCTGAACTCGAATCAAGTGTCAGAATTTCAGATTTATGTAGCAAAATTGAAGTTTCAGGTGAAGATGCCTTTTGGGATATACTTTTGAACCTCTGCTAAACACTCGAAAAGCTTGATTGCAGGCTACTTTAAAGCACTGTCAGGTGCAGTTTTTCTCGCTCTGTCAAACAGTATCAACCATAAACTTAAAAACGGCGTTTCCACATTTATTTGGACATATTTTGTATGAACAATGTTTTTGAAAAAAAAACACAATGGTTTCTGTGAGCCAAAAAATTATCATATGATTGTCATAAATACCTTTACAATATGTCATTTGAAAGCTCGCAATCTGCGCTTTCTTTTGCACATGAAATATAAAAATATATTAAAACAGTGGCATTCTTTACCTCTTTGAAGTGGCATAGTCAAAAGTCGTGACATTGATGGTTCACAAAGGCCGCTGACCACCGTAGAGTTACTTTTTTTTAATTTTTTTTCACCATCGTGCTCAACGTGAAATTCTGCACAAGAACATACCATCAGGACGTACAGCCTTTTTCGTGTTAACCATGTATTGCAGAGCTGTATAGGTAAGGATTCGCAGGCTGTCATGTCAAAGCTTAAAAAAGACATTTGGTTCAAAAAGGACGATTTGATCTTGGACAAAAATTTCGAAAAAAGTATGGGGCGCCGAAAAAAGACAAATGTTTTTGAAACAGACAGATGGCAGCCCTGGATTGAGGAGTGCATGAGGAGGGGTTCTATACTTAACTGTAAATCAAAAAAATAATAATTCAATGGAGTATATTCAAGAGCTTATTTGGCCTTATATAATAAAGGGTGCCTTGGTCCTCCGATTGTTTTTTTATTATTTTTCAGGCTTAGGTTTAGGCAAGGATAGGCCTCTTAGGACGGACTTAATTATGAGTCTGAAATATGTTTGAGTCTGTCCTAGCATACGCTGGTATACCCTTGCCTAATCCTAAAAGTAGCAAAAAAACATTAGGGAGACCAAGTCAAACCCGCCCCCTCCCTCTTTGTTGGATAGGACCGCTTATTTATTTATCTTACCTCTTTTAGCAGCTCAACAGTTTCTTTTAGCTCTTTTTGATTGCATTTTGCTGTGAACAGTTCAAGTTTTCTGAGTTTTAGTTCGTTTCTACTCTCACATAGCCAATCAGCTAAACGTGGAACAGGTAGAACAGGTGTGTTAAAAGGTAGATCTTCATACTCTGTTTCTGTTAGCATAAGTTTCAGAAATATATAACCAGGTACAAATTCATGAGTTAATCTAGCTAAACTAGTTAATGAATCTTGAACACCATGAGAGTAAGTAGAGGGATTAGAAAATGTGCATTCTAGAGTCTTGCCTGACCACACATGACAAATGGGTTCAAAGATCTGTGTGTCAGCAAGTGCCAAAGAAGCGGTCAAGGCAATAGAAGTATGCCCGACCCGGAGATACTTTTGGTATTCGACTATTTCTAATAGTTGTTGCAGCTCAGCTCCTCGCACTACTCGAACTGAAGAACCTATTGAAGCACCAATGAAGCATTCGCCATTCACAAATTCCATATAGACAATAATTTGATAGGGACTGTGAGAGAAGCATTTAGAGATCATGCTACTAAAGTTCTGATTTACTTTTGCGAGTTCGTAGAGATTACCTCTACTAGAAAAGGCCAAAACCTGGTGAAGGATTTCATTAGCAATAGGAAATGGATTCATTTTAGAAATATTTGTATTATGTGATAGTTAAGCAAAATATTGTTATATTTTTATTTGAAAAAAGATCAATGCCATTTTAAATAATTTTTTGATTAAATGTCAATCATTTTGGTTTAATAGATGGTTATTGTTTTTTCGACTTTAAATTATTTTTTACAAGATCTGCAGAGCAAGGGCTTTTAGATAGCATTCGACTGTTTACATTCTCCATCTGCTTCCATGATAAGTTGATAGGTGGTTACCTAGCTATTTCTGTAGTACTCACAAAGTTTTTATTTGTGTAATTCTTGATTGAAACATCGCTTCGATTACGCAGTAAGCAATGATTTTCTGATAAATAATTGGCGCTAGTAGCAAATACAAAGCCCCCCCCTAAAATTATTTCTTTATAAGAATCGCTGTGACTACCTTTTGGAACAACAAGTTTAGGCTCAGGACTTAGGCTCAGGTCCAGGCCAGCGTATGGAAGTTGTGACTTATAACTCTCTCACATATTTTTTCTGGGTCAAGTACTTTTCATTTAAGTTTAAGTAGGAAAAATTTTTAAAAGGAGTATTTGCTACTAAGGTCTAAAAATTAGTGGAATAAATATTTTATCAATAAGACCATTATAAAGTATCACGTGAAAAACAAATTTTTTTCGTCTCTTATGATTACTAAATTTCACACCTAACTACTTTCGAGTGGTGCAACTGTTTTCAATGTTGGCCAAAACACCGGGAAGGAGTTTGAAGAATTCCTAAAAAACGTCATTTCTACAAAACTTATTCACTTTTTAGAGCTTACAGAGTAAAGTTTAGTAGCCTGTTCAATAGAAGACACATCAGCCAACTCTCGAATAGAGTGCATGGCCAGTTGAGGGCAGCCCACATCAATAGTCTGCAAACCCAGGCCGGTGGCCAGAATAGGACCAACAGTCGAGCCACACCGGGAATCATTCCGAACAATCATTTTCTGAAAAAAAAACATCCATTTCCAAAGCCATGTGAATGGCGTGATTTCTAAAGTAGAATAATTTTACCTGAAGCGGAACCCCAGCCTTGTCAGCAATCACTTTTAGAACAGCATGTGTAAGGGCAGTTGTTGCATAGCGCTGATTAACATTCACTTTAACTACCACTCCACCATGAAAGTTTGGTTTGTGATTGTCCTAAAAGAGTGGTTTGGTCTAAAAAATTTCATTGTTAGCTCCATATGAAAACTTGCCTCATGCTTGTTGCTATAGTTAGGGTGACAAGCATGTGCTTGGTCAGCACTAATCAAGTAGGAGTTGGCAATAGCTCGTTCAAAGCAGTTCTCACTATTTTCGCAATTAGCCTGGATTGGAGTAGCCAATCGTCTCAACAACCACTCGGAGAAAGCGGAGGCAGCTCCCTGTGCAGAATCGCTACCCACCTGCAAAAGCCCCGCTTTATTTGAAAGGAAGCAAAAAAGATATTGCTACCTCTTCATTATCGTAGCAAGCAACCATTCGAATGTTAGTGTCAGATGTAAAAGATTGATCATCGGCCAGACTGTCGACTAGACCATTAATTGCGGTGTAAGTGCCGACCAAATTATCCAGACGAGCTCCTGAGATGAACTCTTCCTTCAGACCAGTTAGTGCCTAAATCAGAAACCGGATAATGGTAGTTTTGCATAGTATTTATGATTGAACTGCTTTTTACATATCTAAAAAACATATTTTCGAGAAATTGTAAACCTTGTTAATTTTATTTTACTGCAACAGAAATTTTTTTAACTTGAGTTCAAAAGAGAAATTACGAATAGACCCGAAAAAGGTCAGCCCACGGTTTTTGCATAACACATAACATGCAATAACAAGCAAACTGAAGCTTACAGCGGGCTGAACATCATACAAGTACAAATCCAGGTCGAGCAGCTCATCCACCTGACAACCCGTCTCTTTTGCCACTGCTTTGAGCATGTCTTCATGGTGTTCCTCCACAATCGAACTGTTCAATGTACTGTTTATAGCCGGCTTCTCCTCTTTGGGGCAGCTTTTATTCTGATTAGACATAGCAAGAGTGCCCATAAGTGGAGTCAAATGTGTCTCCTTGTTGTAGTCAAATTTGCTGGCTGAATCCGCCTCCAAATGAATGGCCAAGTTGGGGATGTTGAGCAGAGGGCGCTTCAGATCTACTAGTTTGTGCAAAATTTTGTCTTGATTTCGGGGTTTGTAGACAACTTGTCCAGCCATGCTGAGGTCTCGATCGAACCATGTGCGCCAAAGCCCTCCTCCATAAGTCGACACACCTACCTTAATTTAAAAATATTTTTTATTTTTTCTGTCGTGAAATGTACCTGTAAAAACTTTTCAGAACAGCGCTTAGAGACAGGCTTAACACGAAGACAGGGCGAATCAGTATGAGCAACTACAATAGAGAAACCATTGCCAGTGCAACCAGGCTGGTACTGGCCTCCTACTGCAAAGGCGAAAATTGTCGACTGGTTTCTGAAAAGTATAAATTTATTTTTAACCATATCATCAAAGCGAAAGATGTATCTCGAAGCCTGATTTTGTCCCTTGTAGTTCGGGCATTGCCCGTCCAGAGGCCATGGACAGACCAGTAACAAAAAGATAGGGAGGACCAAGTAAAAATCATGTTTTTCACATTACATATTGGATTGATGCATAATTATTAATCGTTTGTTAGCTAATGTTTAAGCATAAAAATTATTTTAAA
This sequence comes from Ditylenchus dipsaci, assembly GCA_004194705.1. Taxonomy (NCBI): domain Eukaryota; kingdom Metazoa; phylum Nematoda; class Chromadorea; order Rhabditida; family Anguinidae; genus Ditylenchus; species Ditylenchus dipsaci. Next base: position 69,576 of record SADC01000203.1, read on the forward strand.
AAATTATTCCTAATACAGTATTTTGTAGCTCTATTATTCCTCTTTAAAATGTGCTATCGGTATTTTTCGGATTACTTTACAAAAGTCGGCGTTTAAATCCAAACACTAGTGACGTCACTTTGAATACTTAACACGTATTTTCATCACTTAAACTAGTCAAAATTTCAATTCAGGAATTTAGCGTTCTAACAAGCAACTAAATGCTATCTTGTAGGGCAGCTCAAGAGCTACAAGACCCATTTAACAGAATGATTTTTGAAAATCTGATTGTGAATATGGACTTTAAAGAAAATCAATTTCTTTTAAAATGACAAAAATCCAAGTTTTTCTACTATTTCAGATTTTCGGTCTTTTTACAAAGAAATTGATTTTTTAAAAAGTCGAGTTTTAAAAAACGATTGATTATTATGCATTAACCCAATACCAAAAAAAGCTAGATTTAAAAGTGTCCGAATTTCTTGAAACCTGTATGGGTGCTTAATTAAAATTTTTGTAAAAAGTTTGCAACTTTTATCGCCACAAATGTGCAAACTTATAATCATAATATAAAAAATATTTTCAAAATAAAAAATTCTACTTTTTGATGAAGCATTTGTCCCCTGGCTTGACTTTGAAATTGTCCTTCTCGCAGACTTCTCTAAATCCTGCCTGCTGAAGAATCTCCTCACAAGATTGTACAGCTCAAATGTTTCTGTTTATTCTCTAGATTTTTTTGTTCAAACCGAAAGACTTACCATGAAAAGGTGTGACTGACTTGTTCAGAAAATTCAGGAATGATTTAGCTGCACATTTTCCAGAAGAAGATGTCGTTGATACCATAGTGTATTATAGATTTTATAACAATTACTTTTACTAAAAAATACGAATGAAAAAATGAAATATACTAGTGTGAAAATTGAAAACAAAAGTGGACAAAGATACACAGCGATTTAGCTGCTTTTTTCTATTGGTATTTTACAATGACTAATTTTTTGGATCATTACAAAATAAAAGAGTCTGCACTGACAGCAACAAAAATGGATGATTAAATTTGCAGAAAAAAGTTTTTTATCCATTCAAACTAATTGAATGCCAAGGGTTTAAAATTTCGCCAAAGAGACTGTGTGCGAAAATATTATTCGAAATATGTAGGAGAGCTAGCTCGGAAAAATATTTTTGCGAAATATTTTTTAGCAAATGTAAAAACTCTTATTTCACAAGGAGGAGCCTGCCGGTGCTGCCGTGAAATTGAAAAAAGGGTTCCGAAAATTAACAAGCACTGGATAATATGGCCTCTAAAATTTCTGTAATCTCTTTTTGCGGTCATAATCTGATAATTTTCTATTTTATTTACGTATTATGTGTGCAGAGAGAGCAACTTACAAAAATGGATTGATTTAATACCGTCAAACCATCTTTAGAATGCTCGAATCAGTACAGCAGACAAGTTTTGAAACCTGGAAAACACGAAAAAATAAGTTGCACCAAATGCATGACCACTTGGTTTTTGGAGCATGGACAGTCCGGCAGGACTGGAGACGGTGGCTGTACGAACTTTCGTAACAAGACAATTTCGTAAGAGCGAAGTTTCGTAAGAGCGAACTTTCGTAAGAAACATTTTCGTAAGAAACAGTTTCGTAACAGCGAAAATTCGTAAGAAACTTTTTCGTAACAGCGAAATTTCGTAACGAATTTCTTTCGTAAGAGGAAATAATCGAAATTTTTTTCACTCTTATTCAATTTTTCTAATTCAGGATTTCATCTAATTCATTTGTTTTGGCCTTTCTGTCACTGTTTGACACTTCTAACAGTTAATTATATGACCATTAACGGTATGAGCACAAAAGTCGGTAAGCATAGGTCATATGACTGAAAATTTTGGTAATCTGTTGACCGCCCGATTTTTCATCCGTTAGGAGATCAGCAGAAATACCCCAAAGCATGGTGAAAAACTCCGAGCTAGAATTCATATATTATATACTACGCATAGCTATTTCCATTAGTGGCATGTATGGTGCAGTAGGTAAGTTGATGGAATAAATTTTTTTCGCCAGTGGTTCGATTCCACCCTCTGACTGTTTCATTTTTTTCTTGACTATATTTGGTCAAAACATCACAGAAGCTATAAGAAACATCAAAGGAGGATCAAAAAGCAAAAAAAAGCAACTTAACATATCACTAATGTTACTGAAAACCGCGTTACGAAAAAGCTTGTTACGAAAATTCGCTATTACGAAAAAGCTTGTTACGAAAATTCGCTCTTACGAAAAAGTTTCTTACGAAAATTCGCTTTTACGAAAATTCGCTCTTACGAAATTGTCTTCTTACGAAAGTTCGTACAGCCGAGATGGTTCCTAATGAAACATTTAGAATAACAAGGATACTTTTCAAGACAAAAACATGGCGAAAAAATAATCTGAAAAAACCGGTGCCAACTGTCCCATGTCCCTCTTTAGGCGTGTATGCAGTTTCCTGACAGTACACACGGCCTTTCCCATATTAGCTCTAGTCATGTGTCGTCTTTTTCTCAAAAAAAAAACTCAGAATTTTGAGTGAGATTGATAGACAGGCCAATAATCATTTTTATTGATTATTTTTTATTTATCTTATAAAATGATTATTTTTATTTATCTTATAAAATGATTATTTTTTATTTATCTTATAAAAACGCCTGATTTGCACTTTTCATTAATTTATTTAATACAAAAGACTTGCGTTAGAATACTCTCTTTAGAAAAAAAAGATCCGGATTGTTTTACATTTACAGCTTATCGTATTTTTTAATGGCTCGTTCACGGACTGCGACTTAAACTATTTTGGCTACATGAACACCTTTTAGTCTCAGTCTGACTCTCAGTCTAAGTCTCAGTTTAAGGTGTTATAGACCATTACTCAAAAATAATGCCTTTTTAACTATCTGAGGTGATTTTGAGTCGATATAGGGTGTTTGGCATTAGCTTTAAAAAAGTCTATTGGGTAGAGGGCGTATTCGCAAGAAGCGTCGGGTTTTTTTTACCGAAAAAGCTTACTTTTTGAATTTGTAAATAAGTTGACTGTACACAAAATTCGCAAGTGGGGTTTGTTTGAAGCAGCTTTCTGTTTCTGTAAATTAATAACAAAAACATATTCAGCATGCTTGTTCGTTCACTATTTTGCGTCTTTCTGACCACCTGCTATTGGTATGGCCTTTACAACACCAACTCTGCCTATTCGCTTTCTATATTTTCTGTAGCCCTATTTGGGCATTTATTACTTTTCCATGTAATAGGCATCACAGCCTTATTATACACAGTCTTAACTGGAAGTAACATAGCGAGTAACACTTCAAACCCTGCTTCATTGATTGCTGTGATCTCTAAAAAGGTACTTTTTTAGCATAAATGGGAATCGCCGGTCCACGGAAGCCCTTAACAAAATGTTCCAAAAATGCTCCAGTTTTTGCTGGACACCCTGTATAAAGGGCCGCAACTTGAACTTTCTCAAGGGGGGGGGGTGTAATTTGCCTAATTTTCACTGTAGAGGGGGAGGGGGTAACGTATTTCCAAAGGAGGGGGGGGGTGGTGATTACCCCTACGACCACCCCCCCCCCCGAATTGCGGCCCTGCCTGTATACAGAGTATTACAAGATTTTTGCAACTTCTGTTAGGTCAAAAAAATTTTAGGGGATGAATTTAAAAATTCTGTAAGCGAAGATCGATTTAGAATCGAAAATCAATTGCTTTGATATATAATATCAAAAGCTTTTATTTAGTCTTTTTGTGGTTTGAGCTTTGATAATCTTAAAGGGGCAGGATCGTGCCCGATGGGGAGAAAAGGCGCAAACCAGCAGTTCTTTTCTTTCTCGATAAATTTTTACATTCGTTCTCGTCTAGATTTTTTAAGTTTTCTGTCTGATTTTTAAAAGCAGTATAAAGTCATCTATATCAGATTTGACGCAGAACGAGTGAAAAATGGTACGATTCGAAAAAAACTGCTGGTTCTCGCCTTAACGCACAGCCATGCCCCTTTAAGTCTGCTACAGACCAGGGCCCAAACCACAGAGGGGACCGAGAAAAAATCTACCGAAAATTGATTTTCGTTTATAAGTAAATCTGCGTTTACAGAATTTCTGAAAAAATTGTTGCCAAAACAAAAGTTGCAAAAAACTCGAAACATCCTGTATAAAAAATTGTAGCTAGAAAAGTTCAAGTAAAAAACATCACTATTATTAGAAGAAATTAAAAATGTGTTTTTGCAACTTCTTTTGCTACTAGCATTGTTATTGAACAAAAATTTTATTCGCAAATAGTATTCTTTTTACACACAATTTTCGTTTCGGTCAGATTGATGTTAATCAGTTTTATTAAGTTCTAAAAAAGTCTTGTGACTAGATGCAAACTTAAAAATGCTGCTAACACACGTCTAAACCCATGTTTTTCAATAAAAAAATTAAAAGCAAAAACATTTTTATTTTTGTTAAATTGAAAAATAAATAAAAATATATTAATTATAAAAAAATTATGGTTCTTGTGAGTTATTGGGACGTCACTATAAAATAAGTTGTCAGTTTATGATGAGGTCCCGATAACTCACAAGAGCCTAAATTATTTAGCAATATTAGTATAAATATAACAAATTTAACAAATAATTTTAGATTTTTACATTTGCCACTAACATCTGTGGACTACTTTTATCTATGGAATTGTTTATGAGTGGAGCTGAGGTGTGCTCTCTCGGTCGAGTAGCTGGAGTTGAAAAATGTACATGTCTAATAGCTCTCTTTGGATTAAAAATACTGTGTATGAAAATACAGCTACATATCAATACCGTCAGAGAACAGTCAACAGAGGTTACTAACTTGGAAAATCAGATAGAGTCATCAGAGCCCACTCTTCACATTGAAATTGAATTTTGATCGAGAGTTCATTTTTAGTTCACACAAGTATGTTACACCTGAAGCTTGATATCAGATCACACCTATGTACTTGCAGAAAAAAATTGTATAATTTCTTCCCAGTTTTGTTTTCCAGATGTCTGGGTACTATCGGGTGTGACGTAATTTCGTGGCGGATTTTCAGATCGTTATATTTTATCAATTTTGTGATCATATCTTTTATCTGTTGATACCATTTTGTAGCCTTGAATCTCTTCTTTCAAATGGCGCATTAAAATTAGCTTGGATGATTTTGAGTAAGTCACCATTTAGCTCCGATCCCTTGCAAGTCATTTTAGAAGGATGACAACCGTTTTTATCACTTTCAGTTATCAAATTTTATATCGTATTCAAAGCGTCACGACAAGATTTTATCATTATGTTGTAGCGGAGCTCAAGAGCTACAAAACCAATGTCACCGATTAATTTTTTATAATCTGTATGTTGAGATATAGCCTTTTTCAAACAATCGGTCTCTTTAAATTGATCAGAAACCGAAAATGTTCAAAAAACTTGGATTTTGGTCAATTTAAAACAAATTGATTTTCTGCATCTCTACACTCGATAGGTCTGAAAAATTTCTGTAATAGAAAAATCGGGTTTGTAGCTATTGAGCTGCGCCACAGCTTGATGATAAGATGTTGCCGTGATGCTTTAAATTCAATATAAATTTGATTACTGAAAGTGATGAAAACGATTGTCAACTTCCTAAAATGACCTCACAAGTGTTTGGAGCTGAATGGTGACTTTCCAAAATAATGAAGTTTACTTTAATATGCCATTTGAAGGAAGAGATCCAGGGCTACAAAATAGTATCAACAGATAAGAGATATGATCCCGAAATCGACAAAATATAATGATCTGAAAATCCGCCACAAACTTATGCCACACTCGTTACATCGGTTTAAGGGTTTTTCACTCCATGAATTTCGTATCTAGGGGTGATTTCACGTGCTGCGTTTGAATAATGCGTGAATTTTTAACTTTGCTTTTTTGTTAACAATTAAGGATCGTGTGAGAACTGTGTGTGGTTCAGGGGCGTAGCCAGAAATTTCTGACGGGGGGGCCAAAATTTTTAGGCTATTTTACCTACACCGATTTTCAAATTTTTGAGGCCATTTTACCTACACCGTTTTCGGAAAAATCTGACGGGGGGCACCAATAAGGGAAAAATCTGACGGGGGGGGCACCAATAAGGGAAAAAATCTGACGGGGGGGGGCACGTGCACCCCTCACCGCCCACCCCCCCCCCCTGGCTACGCCACTGGTGTGGTTACATATTGAACACCATAAAAGAGCACAGACTTTAGGGGGATGTAGGAGGGGCGGTATTTTAACTAAAAATGGAATTTTGCGACCTTAATTTAGTTTAATTTTTGTTTTAAACACCTAATTTTTTACAGCAATCAATATTACTATGAATGCAGCCGACAAAAAAACATCAGGCCGAAATTTCGGAAGAATCATTTTTTCGAAATAAATGCCCCTGGTCTAATTTAGGGTTATCCTTGTAATTTTCGAAACTGTTTCAGAACTTACGTTTATATCGGTGATATAGTGAACACGATTATACACAGTTTTGTACTCAAAATGACGCCAGAAAGTAGGGCTAAATTTTGAGTATAAGTTCGTATATGACAACATCGCAATATTTGCGAAAAAAATAAAAATTTGAGAAAAAAATTCCAGGCTTTTGGAAAATTTCGGAGTTTTTTTTTAAATTTTTTCTCAAATTTCGCAGGCCTATTTATATACAACTTTATATTCAAAATATAGACTTGCTTTAAATCGTCATTTTTAGTATAACATTGTAGATAATAATGTCCACTAGAGCATCGATAAAAATTAAAGTTCTGAAACAGTTCCGAAAACCACAAGGACGACCCAGAATCGGACCAGGGCAATTTTTTCCAAAAAAATTTTGGAGCACTTTACCTTTACCCCCACCACTCAATTAACCTTAACCCCCACCAGCAAATCAGCTTGGGGACCAATGCAAAAAAATTTCCATTTTTTAATATTAATAACTTTTTTGCATAAAAATAATCAAAAAGTGCAAATAAATTGTATTTGAGACCTGTCTTTTGAGATTTTAAAATGTAAAATTTCAAGTGAAAATTTTTTTGCCTTGGTCCCCCTAGCTGATTTACTGGTGGGGTCAAGGTTAATTGAGTGGTGGGGTAAAGGTAAATTTAGCCGAAATTTTGATCCGATGTGTTTGTGGTCGGGCGGATTGATGGTAATATCGATCGCTGCAAAAACAATTAGGGGTTAAAAAAATTTTTAGTGTATAAGTTTGATTCAGTTGTTATATTTTACGTATTTTTTATCGATAGGATCATAGGCTTTTTTACTTTTAAAATCAAGATAAATCACCATTTTTGTCACTTTGCGGATTTTCTACTGTATGAAATAAAAAACTGTTCATATACTTTTGATTTTCTGAAACTCTTATTGCGGTGAACAATATTGGTTTTTCAATACTTTTTTTGTATTCACAATATTCACAAAATAATTCATTTAAGCAACAAAATCGCGAAAAAAAAATAAATTAATGAGACAAAGGAGGATACTTTAGTGTCGGCAAAGAACTGTCAATTTTAGTTCTTCTGAACAGATCAAGCAGTTTGGAAACAAACTTTTTGTATGGTGAAACAGGTGCGTAGTCGTTTGGCGGTTGGCGTGACAAATGTCACAAAAACCGCCAAACGTCTTAACAAAACGCCAAGCTTTTGAAATTTGAATTTAATTATTGTTTTTTGTGCGGTCGTGTGTTTTTTTACTGTGTGTGTGTTCTCATAATATTTTACCCGATATCCCCGATAGATTCTTACAACTTTGTAAGGCTTTTTTTCATTGTTCACCTTGTGTTGTTCATTTGTTCATCTTGCTTTCTTAAGATGGAAAACTTCAAGTGGACTAACGCCAACGTGACCGAAAATCTCTTGCATCTCAAAAATAAGAAAGCTACGCTAGAAGATGTGGCCAGCTTCTTAAAGCAGCAATACAACAAAACATGCGCTGCAAAGACCATCTACCGCCACATGCCTAAAGAAATCACCATTGATCCATACCTCAGCGATGGAATTGTCGTGTAAGATTTAACATTCCCCCTAACGTATTTCTGTTTACGTTTATTCTAGGCCGCTGCAAACAAAATATGCAAATGAAATGCTAGCTGTCAAAGAAGGGTCTAATTATCGTGTCTACAAGAAGCAAAAGGATATCTTTGAATGTATTGACTGCTTCCAGTACTTTTTTTGATTTTCAGCTTGTTAACTTACATATTTTTACATATTTTCAGTGCCAAAATTCGTTCGGCTCCGCTTCCTACGATCAAACAAGTGCAGGGCCGTTACATGCTCAACAAAGGAGTTCACGCCGGAGAATGTCGCCTCCATCCAATCAACAAGCTCATCGCAAGGAAGAAGCCGAAGCAAATGCACTGATGAGGCCAACAGCACGCCCTTAAGGCACGTTCACAATAGCGCTCAGAACCACAGCCACACCAGCACCCACACCCACACTCTTTATGTGAACAATCAAATCTCACACCCGCACCCACACTCGCACTAGTCACTTTTGACTAGTTAAATTTTATTGTGAACACGAGTGTGGGTCTGGGTGGGGGTGAGATTTTGGGTTATGTGAACTAGAGCTGACGATTTGGCTTGTTGCGATATATTTTTGCGATATTTTTGTTCACGATCAAATGCGATATGCGATATGCGATATATCCAAAATGATGATGCGATATATCGCTGCGATATGCGATATTTTTCCACAGAGGTGAGCAAAGCCTTAAAAAAATTCTGCGGCGGCCAAGTCGCCGCAGAATTACTATTTATTTGTGACTAATCAAGCAGACTAACTCCAATGAACAATTTTATTTAACATTATTTTTCACATTTCCACCTTGCATCCATCATCATCCTCACATAACATCACCTAATACTTAAAATTCAATTCTTTCAGATTCTTGTTCAAAAAGAGCAACATCTCCGCATTCTGTTTCAGTTTCCACAGTAGGCTCATCTAGAAATATATGCCCTTAACACGCTGCCGACAAACATCAAAAGAAAATTGCACAGAAGAGAAAAAATCACAGACGCAGAACAGCACAGGACAATAGAAATAACAATGCGGCGACACTAGGCGAAGATTTCGCCAAAATTCGCTCAAAAACAAAAAAATTCGGCAAAAAATCGGGCGAAAATCTAAAATTTTCACAAAATCGTGTGAAATTTTAGGCGAAAATGTCAAAATCGGCTTGCGATATATCTCACCCGATGCGATGCGATATGCGAGATTTTCAAAATGGCCGGTGCGATATTTGCGATCGATATTTTTGGCTAAAATTTGGTGCGATCGATCGATATTTGCGATGCGATATATCGATCGTCGTCAGCTCTAATGTGAACGTAGCTTTAAGGTGACCAAACATGCTGGGCAAACAGGAAAGGAGCCGGATTCGATTGCAATTCTCTTTCCATCTTGAAACAGCGTCCGCAATCAGTACTATCGCCGAAGGAAGATGGCGGCAACTAATGTGAAGAATCCTTACGAACCGCCGGAGATGTACGAAAACACTTATCGCGCTTTTGTTATGAAAAATGAAGAAAGGTTGGTAGATTTTTGATTATACTATATCCTGTGATTACTCGTTTGATCTGCAGATGGCTTTCGCTGGCTGATCAAAAATGTGGAGTGGTGATTTTCGCTTCAGAAGATGACTTCAGGGCATCTGCTCAATGCAACCTTTTGATGGCGGATGGGACTTTCGATTTGTGTCCGATTGGATTTGCGCAGATCTTCATTATACATGGGCTTGTAAGATTTTTATACGGTTAAGTTATAGACGTGTGTCAGTTCTTGTCTTTAGTTCAAAGGAGAATGGATTGCAATCGCAACATGCCTTATGGAAAATCGTTTGGAAGCTAGCTACAATGTCATTTTCCAGCACTTGCAAGCGAAGTGGCTCTACTAGAAATCAAGCCAATCTTAAAGATCATGCGAAGAGTTTGCCGAGAGAAAGCATTGGGGAGCACCCAACAATTTATTCTGGCCGCCCGTCGTTACAGTCGCAATTTCATCGTGTTCCAGCCAAATGAAAGGATGAGTGCTCGAATGCATAATCGAGTTGGTACGAAAATTGGCCAACTTTTGGTCCAAAAAGTTGGCCAATTTTTGGCCAGTTTGACCAAAAATTGGCCAACTTTTTGACCAAAAATTGGCCAATTTTGGTACTGCTTTGGATCTCAATTTTTTAACAATTTTGTACAAATTTTGGACCATTTTTGGTCCAGTTTTATTTATTTACCAGCTTGTTAAAAATATACACAATTTCACTGAAAATGCGAAACGCTCGACATAAAAGAAGACTAAATTGATAGTTGGCAGAGTCAACTGGCTAACTTAAAATATTGTTTTTCAGAATTTTTTTTGAAGGGGGACCGTTAAATTGAGAGTTGACTGTCTATATATGTTATATTTTATTTACATAAATTCAAACATGTTTCAGCTCAGGCTATCCTAGATTGCATGTAGAAAATATGATTTGCTTATACCAAAAAATTTATTTTTTTGGTGTTTGAGAAATACAGAATTTTTTGACTATTAAATTTATAATCTACATTTTCAATATAATTCTTTTTCGATTTTGATTTTGAAAAAACTTTTTTTATTGATCTGTTTAACAGATGTCATTTTAGACAGTTCATTTTTTTGTATTTTTATGTATTTGAAAAAATCCTCTTTTAACCGCTTGTTTAAATATCTTTCAAAGCAAGTGAAATTTAATTGCTGTTTAAATATTGAATATATATAAATATATATATTAAATATATATATTTAAATATTTGCTCAAGGCTGAGATATGAGATCAATAGGGTGGGGAGTTATTAGAGTGTGGGGGATTAATAAAAAAGTACAAAAGGTACAATTTTTTGTGTGGAAAAGTGTTAGAAAACAGCTTTTTATCGTTTTAAGCACATAAAAATTACTTAAGAGTCGTTTATACACGATTTACAAAAATTTACAAAATGCAAACAAGATATCATTTATTGCATCATCTCTAAAAAATTTAACACAAAAAGGGGAAAGTATAAAGCAAATCAGAACAACGATTTGCTTCATACTTTTACCTTTTTGTGTTGAATTTTTAAAAATTTGAAAAGTTTAAATTGGCGCCTTTTGAATTTTAAAGGGAATAAGGGCTGTATTGGGAGGGGAAGGGAATAAAAGGGGGCCACTTTCATGGCAGAACGTTAAAAATTCAAAATTTTTGTATTCTTCGGCTGCCTCACCATGTTTTTCAACTGGGCCGTGGCAAAAAAGACTCTATATGCATTTTATGGTCAAGAGTACTTCTCGGAATCATGTCTAAGGTAAGTGCCCTTCGGGGCGCAGGGGCTTGGGGGCTTGGAGTTGAGATGCGCACACACACATACCTTAGACACAAATCACTAATAAACTCCGTCAAATTTACCCTCGATATAACGTACCCCTCGATTTAACGTACCCCTAGAGCCGGTCCCCAGGGGGTACGTTAAAACAAGACTCGACTGTATCTACAATATTAATAATTATAATTGTTAAATTAAGAATCTTCAAATATCTTTTTCGGCTAAATTTACCGATAGTCCCACCACTCAATTAACCTTGACCCCCACCAGTGAATCAGCTTAGGAGACCAAGGCATTTTTTTCAATTTAAAATCTTAAAGTAATTCTTAAAAACAGTATATTCACACTTTTAAATTATTATTATTATTATTCAAATTGAAATCAACTGTAAGTTTTGTATTTGAATGGTATTTAAATGTTTGCTTCATTTGGCAAAAACTTTTGATTTTAGAGAAGACAATTGACAGCGTTTAAATGTTGCTGACATTCTGAGCTTTTCAACGGTATATATCATGCTAAATACATTGACGCTGCTTGGTGACTAGTAAACAAAAATAGTCAAAATCACTTTTTTGCTAACAAAAAGTGAGTAAAAAAGTATGGCAGTATCTTCCGACTTCGACATCCGACTTCCACATACTACATCCATTGGAGGCGAGCTATAAGAGAGTTGCTTTTAAATATAGGCGAGTGATAAAACCAAATTGACAAAGGGCTGCGTGGCCTAGTGGTTAGCTCGCTTGGGTTACGGTTTTGGTCAATGGTTCGGTTCTCCGCCAAAACGTCCTATTTAAAAGTTGGCCAAAAACAGGACCAAAAGTTGGCCAGAAATTGGTCAAAAAATTGGCCAAAAATTGGTACGATTTTTGGCCAATTTCCGAAATTTCTGATTATGCATTCGAGCAGAGGTTTTTATACTTTTCCGCTGCTTATGAAAATGTAAGCTTTACTTTAGTGTGTTTGATAATTGATTAACGTGATTTTTAAAATTATAGCTGAGAACTCCTCTGGTTCCGGGTCCTACTTCCACCATCCGTTACCAGCACAGCCACTTCGACGTTGTAAGCCGAATCATGAAGTAATGAAAAATTGAGAGTTCAGAAATACTTGTTGTCTAACCCCTTGTTTACGAGTTGTTATTATTTTGAGGCTGAATAAAGTTGAAATTGTTTTTACTATGTAGATTTTTTGTAGTAGTTAAGACGTGGTGTTGTTATAGTGACTACATTCTTAAAAAATGTACGAGGTTTTATTCCTAACATGTTTTTAGCCAACCCTTAACCGTCTTATCTGAATTTTTTTAACATGGGAAAGGCCGTGAGCACTAAACTATGCGTTTTGTGCGGAATTCATCATGGCCATCATGCTCAGCGTAAAATTACGCACAAAACGCATAGTTTAGTACGCACGGCCTTTCCCTTTCATTGGCTGTCCGCCGTTCAGTCGGAGCCCACCATTCACCCGGTTGACGGAGTGGTCACCGCGATTGTTGAGTCTCACTAAGATATCTAGAGAAATTACAGTGTATCTAAGATGTATTCAATGAGAATCGCCGGTATAGAAAATCACCCACAAACATTCACAATATCCGAAAATGAGACTTTGAGAAAAAACGAGAGAGCAAAAATAGCAAAAAACACACACGACCGCACAAAAAACAATAATTAAATTCAAATTTCAAAAGCTTGGCGTTTTGTTAAGACGTTTGGCGGTTTTTGTGACATTTGTCACGCCAACCGCCAAACGCCCATATGCCGGTGAAACACAATAAAGGGTAACCATGAACTCTACAATAGAATGAATTGTTGAACAATCTGATTTTCAAAATAATGGCTCGATCCGCAAATGGAACCTTTTCCAAGCATTCAACACAAATCTTGCCACAACCCAATCTACCAAACAGTGTACAATCCACTACATGTTCACCTTTTTCCGCGGTTACGGAACTGTAGAATAGGATGAAATAGGACTAAGTTTCATATAGAAGGTTCGACCCGAGTCAACATAATCTTTAGATTGAGATTTGAATGAATAATCACGAGTAGCTTGATTTTCGGAATTATGATCGGATGGGCACATCTCTAAGAGAATCCAACTATCGAAGATGATACAGCAGAAAGAAACAAGTAAAGATTTGAAATTTTATATACACGATTTTCACCCACAATTATACAACGTGAATAAACGAAGACACGCAACGGGAATATCACATAAATCTACGCATTAGGCTGTATTTCACATGCAAGCAATTGACCTCTCAAGATAGCAATGGCAGCTGCATTTTGCGCAATTTGGACCTGCATATTCGCAACGGCCTAAAAAATCAATACAATATTGACTAGAGTTAAGTTTATTTTTTGCAATTCCCAGAAACATAAAAACTGCGAAGAAATTCCCGAAAATAGTCCCGATAAATCCCTGGTAATATTCCAGGTAATATTGCTTATTCCACAACTGTAATAATTATCATAATTGTAGATTAATCCTTGAGATCTTGCAAAAATTGATTTCTGCTTCTGTTCTGTTCCTAATTCAGGAATACGCGAATCACTGGTCAAATTTCCATTGAGTACTTGTCGTGACAGGATCTAAAAACGTGCCGTATCTCTGTAATGTGACGTTTATTTCGTGACTTAGTGCACCGGGAAAACCGATTTGTCCTGCGCAGCCAACCTTTGGGACAACATTGTTAAAATAGTCAATGAACTTTGACCTGTGACCCGTGAGGAAGTATCAATAGAACCTTAGTATCAAATGAAAGACACAGGATTTCTTGGAACTATAAAAGCGATGTTTTCGGCATGTCAAATATTTTTGATCTAAATTTTTAGCACTTAAAGGGGGGGGAAGCCAGGTGGCAAAAGTGGCTTCCATGGCGCAGTGCGTAAGTGCTCGCGTTTTTTGGCCCAAAATGGTGTTTTTGGTGTTGCAGGTTCATTCCTACGTAGTGGCACACTAATTTTTTTGGCTTGTTTGGCCAGTTTAGAGATAATTTGGGTCGCTGATCCCGAATCGGGCGTCAAAAAAGTCTAATTACCTGTAAACTGGCAAAACAAGCCAAAAAAATAGTATGCCACTACGTGGGATTGAACCTGCAACACCAAAAAAACACCATTTTGGGCCAAAAAACGCGAGCACTTACGCACTGCGCCATGGAAGCCACCTTTTCAAACCTTAATGGCTTCACCCCCCCCCCTTTAAATGTAACTAACCTGCTCGCAATATTTATTAATACGTGAAACAAGCAATGGGGACATTTTTCTGGACAAGTAGAGAATGTCTCTGCAAAGCCCAGGATCAATGAACTCAACAATTTCATAGAGAGTCTCTGTAGGCAGAGAGTTCAGAACCATAATTTAAAATGGTATTGTTTGCTGCTGCTGAAGAGTTAGAAAGAGGGAAGTGTCCAGCCGCAAATAGGAGGTGTTGTTATCTTATCTCGGTTAGAAACTTTGAAAAAAAAGTATTTATAAATGCTGAGTGATAGCGGATATTTTTGACATTTTGAATTTATGGTAGTAAAACTTTCAAATAACATTTCGTAAATTTTCGAAGCGTTACAAATGGTAATGTTAGTAGGGTTGACGCCTCGAAGCCCCAATTTTGTGTAATTCCCGTTGAAAGTCAAGAAATTTTCGAAATTCGAATTGACGTGCAGAATCCAAAAAACTCGACGGACCGATTTCAGTGAAAAATAGCTCGTTATTCATAATTTACCGAATTAAAAAAAAATTGGCTCTATTCCTCAATCCGGTCCGTTTTTCGCCTTATGAGCTATTCACAATGGATTCGTGTCCGTGTCCGTAAAAGCGGGCCGTAAAACGGTCCGTGTATTTCCACACAAAAAGCACGTTTACGGACACGGATACGGTCCATTGTGTTCGAAAACACGGTCCGTATTACGGACACGGATACGGATCCATTGTGAACAGCCCATTAGTCTCCCTATTGTTTCTTTTCAAAATTTTATGTCAACAAAAAACAGTAATTTCGACAAGCTCTCTGCGAGGCATGGTTCTAAACAACAAAAGTAAGCAAATTGCAGTGAAACCTTAAGAAAAAAAAACAAAAAAGCAAAACCAAAACAACGACGACTGAAGAAAAAGACAGCATGAAATTTTGAAAAAACAACAGGGGGCCAAGGCAAATAAATGGGCCAGATTGAGGAATAGGGCCAAAAAGTTTACTTACATTGAAAGGAATAGGATTCATCATAGAAGCAATAGCATGTTGTAGAAGGTTTGTTTGGACGCAAGCAGCTGAGTGAGCATATAAATGGCCGAAGTCATTGGGATGGCGCATCAGGATAGGTGCACGTAGACAGAACAGACAGACTGCTGAAATAATATGTGATAATGTTGAAAGAAAAAAACGAGGAGGAAGAAAAATTTACCTGAAGGAAGACCTGTATAAGGATTGACACCGATATTGTAAAAATGGTGCATATTCACAGCATTGTTTGCCATAGCAGGATGATCGAGATCTCTATAACATAAAACCTTCACAAAAGAACAGTGTGATTAATCCTTATCAGATCTCTGAACTTTTTTTAATTTCTGACTCAGAAACTAATTAACTAACCGCTGCGGTTGACTTCAATTTTTTTTTCACAAAACGATACATACTTTGCAGGGGTCCTAGAGGGCCAACCTTTTTTTGCCGCAATTTTTTTTTCTCCTGCAGAAACACTTATTTTTTGCTGTCAAAAAATATTATTGTCGCAAATTTTTTCTTGCTGTAAAACGACTTTTTACAGCAAAAAGCAAGAAAAAGTATTACTGATGCAATACAAAGTATTTGCACGACGAAAATTTTTGCAGCGAAATATTATTTTTACGGCAAGAACGACGTTTGCCATTTGCAGGAGCCAATTTGAACACCCAAGACAATGAAATTTTAAATGACATTTACAGCTGATTAAAAGGCCGTATGCAAAGAGAATTCGAAAACAATCTTGAGCTTTTTTACACTTTGTATTCATAGCCCTCGCCTATTTTTCGCCACCAGAATTTAATTTCTGTTTTCACATTAGACTTTCGTCTAGGCATTCGTCGTAGTTCTCTATCCCGTAGCGTATCCATGTGGTGGCATGGAGGTGGTAGTACAGAGAAAGTGGTACTCAGGGCACGTGCCTAGTGGTAGCACGAAGGTGGTGGTATATTAGACCATTTTTAAGTAGATAAGACCATGTTTATAGGTGGATCACTGTACATTACCTGGGCACGGTCAAAATTTGATATAAGAGCACTCCGATACAAGAGTCCGGTTCCGAGGGGTGCCACTAGACGTCGTCTCCTCGATAGTACGTCTGTATACCCTCACCTAAGTACCACCCAGCATTCTACTATTTACTACATAATGCTCTACTATATAATGCTCTAATTAGTGCAAAAAAATTTTTGGTACTTGAAAAACATAAAAAAATTAACTATTTAGAGTGTTGGCTGCATTTTTTCGTACTGGACACCCAAATGTACTAAGAATACACCTAAAATATTCTGGGTACGAGGATAAATCAGGACAACTGGAGATAGATCTGAACCATTGATAATGGATCTGGACCACTGACGTTGCATCTGGACCGTGAACGGTGAATCGGGTCTTTAATTGCCTTAAATATTGGGTCGGGAATAATTTGTGAGCGTTTTTCTTCATAAAATTTTTGTTTCAATATGAAGCGTGTTATATGCCAATGGCCAGGGATACATTTAGACTCAAACATGAGATTCTACAACAATGGATTCTGGAGATTCTGCTTCTCGATATACTTTTTTGTCTACAGCTGGAAAGGCAAAGCGCTGGTTTTTTGAAGTCGCAATTGAACACTTCACCAAAGCTGAACTGGATTACAAGGCACTCTTGGCTGAGACCGATAAAGCTGGAAACTCTCTGTTTCTTGTATAATATATTATTATTTCCGAATTATTTACTGACAAAGAAAAGCGTTTTATGGTTTGAAAGTGTTTATGTATGAAATGCTTTAAATTTAAAAACTGAGAGCAGAATATTTTAAAGGTCTTAATAAAATTAAAAAGGTTATAATACCACACCAATACATAATTTAAAATAAGCTGAAAAAAATGAATATAAATAGAGGAATAAATAAATATTTTATTATTATTAGTCAAACATGTTGAGGTCAGCCTTTGTGGTAAGTAATTTAAAAAAATATATGAATTTGTTACTTTTTGTTTTTTAAGTCTGTGTTCTTGCTAGTTTTCGCAGTATCGGCAGACTCAGGAGTGTGGAAGATCACCCCAGATCTGCACTTTCAAAAAGAATAAGTGCACCGGTGCTTGTCTGGATGGAAGAAATAAAAAGATGCCGTACAACCCACTCAAAGACAAGATATTTGTAGCTATTGGTGATCCTACAATCGAGAAGAGGATGGTCAGCAATGAAGCTGTCGCAGCTCTTAAAAAAGCAGTTGACAACCATACTTTTGATGGCTACAACTCACCCTATGGTATCTAAAAACTTGAAGGACCATGGTTATTGCGCGCATTGGCATGTGCAAAATTTGAATCGGCGGGGGACACTTCTCTTTCGTCTAGAACTATACTTTTTTGAGTCATTTTAAACAACTCAAAAGAGTTTAGTGAGAGACGAAAGAAAAGTGTCCACCACCAATTCAAATTTTGCACATGCCACTGCGCGCAAAAATCATGTTCCTTTACAGAAAAGCTTTAACATCTACCTCTTAAGGATTATGGGAGCCCGCCAAGCTGTAGCTAAACTATACTCTGAACAAGGGTCACACGTAGATCCTAGTGATGTGATTATGGGCAGTGGTGGCAGTGATGCTTTAAAGCTAATTCTTACGTCTTTGGCTGATGAGGGGGACAATGTGCTGCTTTCTAAGCCTGAGTAATTTTCTTATAAACTTTAGAGAAAAAATACCCGTTCATATTTGTACACTCCGAGAGATTGGATAGTGGTCGTAAATCGGATTTTTTTCATGACGACGCAATATACCCACCGAAACAACGCTTAATTTCACCATAACAAGACAATTTTTTTGCAACCATTCAAAATACTGTTTAAAGGGGCATACCAGCGCGCTACACTGCAATTAAAGCGGGGACCAGCAATTTATTTCTCTCATGACCGTTTTCTATAAGCGTACTGCCTGATCCCACAAAAGTTTTTCTGTCTACTTTTTAAAAGTAGGATAAGGTCATAAATATCAGATTTGACACGAAACGAATGAAAACAAGGACGATTTTTGAAAACTGACTAGTCCCCGCCTTAATTTGCGGTGTAACGCGCTGGTATGGTTCTTTAACTCGATGTCGTGAAATTTTAGTTGCGAATTAATCTGAAAAATTGCTTTTTTTAGAAGCCCTACTTATATATTTTAGTTTTGATTACTACAAGAACATGGTGTTAAACCCACACAAAATCCAATACCATGAATACGTCATCGATCTAGAAAAGAGAGAAATCAATTTGTCCTCAGTTGAGCATCAGATCAACAGCCGGACAAAGGCTATTTTGTTGACCAATCCACACAATCCTACTGGCATCTCTTTTAGCAAGGAAAATTTGGAAGGTCTTTTAGCTATTGCGGAAAAGTACAAACTACCAATCATTTCTGATGAGATCTACCAGAAAGTGGTCTATAATGCACCCTTCTATCCACTAGCTCAGCTTAACCCTAAAGTACCTATAGTTGTGTGTGATGGTTTGTCCAAAAGAGTACATGTGCCTGGTTGGCGATTAGGTTGGTCTGTCATCTACGACAGGTATGGAGCACTCAAAGAAGTGAAGGAAGGAATGATTGCTTTGAGCTATGAGATCCTTGGACCATCTGCTTTAGTTCAAGGAGCATTACCTGATATTCTCAATAACACTCCCCAGTCCTACTACGATAACATAAAACACAAGGTCTGCTTTGCCCTGAATGTAAAAAACAGAAAGATCAAAAGGCGCGATAAATCAATTTTTTTTGCTTAGAATAGGGGGTTGGTTTTTCACTAACAAATATCAAATAAGTTAGGAATGGATTTTCGAAGCCTTATATCGTGTAGATTTTAAGATTATATTTGAACGTAAAATATTATATTAAAAGTTTAATTGAATATTACAGAACACACAGATTGAATACTATATGTGAAAAATTATAAGTACCGTATTTCCTCTAATAAGAGCCCATGAGCGCTTATTTTTCAAACCCCCAAAATCTAAAAATTTTGGAGTCGATCTCAAAAATTTTCACTGCTCAACCAAAATCTAAAACTTGGAATCAGTACAGCTTGTGAGAGTTAAGAAAACGCAAATAACAGATTCGCAAAATCTATGCTCTGGACTGAGATATAGGTCTCCTCAAAAAAAAACTCGAAAAAGTTTCCTCAAAATACTGTCGAAACTAATAAAATTCTATATTCAAGATCAGAGCAAATGTTGACATGGTTTACAACAAGTTAAGTGCAGTGCATGGATTAAAGCCTTACAAACCGGATGGAGCAATGTAAGTGGTTTGGCAAAAATCTATACATTTACTAAATCACTGAAGATAATTTCAACCTTAGAATGATTCATTTGTGCTTTTTGTGCAGCTGGACTAAGCTTTTAACGCTTATTCCGAATATGGTCGCGCAGTTGGCTTATTCGTCATTTTGACGGGGTACACACCCCTTTTAACTGCGCCAGAAATTAATTTGAAGTGAAGTATGAACAGGCTTTTGGAGTGTTTTGCAGGATTCTTGAAAAATTTTCAAAAAAGATTTTGACGTAAAACATCAATTTTGAAGGAAAACCTATATTTCGACACCGGATTCGTGTTAGGTGTGGTAAATTTGCTCAAATTTAAAATTCAAACTTTACTGCGAATTTTCGAACTTCTCTCGCAAACATAGAATTTTGTAGAGTTCAAATGTTTTTTGCCTCGAGAGGAATTTGAAAATTCTCAGTGAACTTCGAATTTAACAAATTTTCTGTCGCTGATTTCAAAAACTTCATACCCCTCAAAACAACTAATTAGCCAACTGCGCGATCAAATTAGGAATAAGTAGGAAAAGCGAGTCCAACTGCAAAGTGGCTGGCTGAACCATTCTAGTGTTAAATTAACTGGACTTGTTAGGTACATGTTGATCCGCGTTGATGAAAAAGTCACTGGCGTGAATGACACTCAATTCTGCCGCAGTTTGATCAAAGAACAGTCACTGTATTTACTCCCAGGAGTTTTCTTCAGTGCTCCTGGTCATATTCGCATGCTTGTATCTCGCACTTATTACGAGACTGAAGAGGCTGTCCTCCGACTTACTGAATACATGCAAAAATTTCATACCAATAATTCAAAAAAATGAAAAGCTTATTTTAAGAAAGTAAAAACTTAAATTTTTAAAACAACCTTCTTTTTTTCTTCAGACTATTTAAATAAAACTGTTAATG
This sequence comes from Ditylenchus dipsaci, assembly GCA_004194705.1. NCBI lineage: Eukaryota > Metazoa > Nematoda > Chromadorea > Rhabditida > Anguinidae > Ditylenchus > Ditylenchus dipsaci. The sequence goes on from SADC01000203.1 coordinate 90,264, forward strand.
AAAGACTACTTTGTTGGATTACAATTGCCGCCAGTGTTTGCAAAAAACCAAAACGGAATGCCACAAACCGAAGCAGAAACCGAAATTCGGTTTTCGGTTTCGGTTTATGCTCATGAAACTTTCGGTTTTCGGTTTCGGTTTTCGAAAGTTTCGGTTTATGCTTTCGGTTTCGGTTTTTGATTTCTAATTCTGCTTTTGATTTCTGCTTTTAAACTGATTTTTTTGTTCGTATACTTCTGCATATTATGTGAATTTAGTTTTTATTTTTGTGGATATTCGTGTCGATCAAGACAATAGGAAATTTTGACTTCATACCCAAAACCGAAAAAACAAACAGAAAGTTTAAAAATCAGAAACCGAAACCGAAAGTTTCAAAAACCGAAAACCAAAACCGAAAATTTCAAAAGCAGAAGCATTATGCTTTTGAAATTTTTCGGTTTTTGCTTTCTGCGGTTATATTTAGGTTTCTGCTTTCCGTTTCGGTTTTTTGGAAAAACTGGTTGCCGTTCGATTTAACAACACCCCAAAAAGTTCGTTCCCGCATAGAGAACGACACTTTTTTTAACTCGGTTTTCGAAAACTTTTGACCGTTTTCTTTTACAGTCTCGTCGCAAATATCGCAAGGATTTTGATTTTAGTAAGAAACCTTTGTGCCGGCCATGCACTCACTGGAGCACAGGACGGGGGAAACGTAACAGCGTTTTTATTGCCAAACCCAAAACCAGGTACAAAGATAGTGTCGTTACAACAATGAGATTCTACAGTTAGATTCTTTTGCTTCTTCGGTTCTTTGTAGCCAGGCTGGTCGCTGCTCTTCTTCCCTCCATCCAGTTCCAGGCCATGCGCAGTTTGTTTGGGGAGCGTGCTGCTGGGCCATTCCATTTGCTGAGCCGGTAGACCTACTCCATGGGGTGCGGGGATCCAGCTGTTCGCCTTGGCGCCTTGCTCGGACTTCCGAGACTGGTCGGTACCTGAAACAAAACAACCACCGCAAACGATTGACTCGGGTAGAACTTCCATGTTCCCAACGCTTGACTCGGTACGCGACCCAAACTGGTCCAAATTCAATACGGTACTGGTGACTTCGGTCATCACCTTCTTCCAATATTATCTACGGTCTGGACTAGGCCCTTAACAACCGGTCTATATAGGTATACAACGGGTGCACCTCCATCGAGGACAGTCTGAATTTCCACCAGACGTTCAGCCACAACCTTCAGAGCGGTCACTCCCATACCGGGTAGTTGCTCACAGAGTCGGACTACGTCCACCACAGTTTCACCCGAACTGGTTTTCCCAAAAATTGCTTCACACATTTTAAATTTGAAAGCTCAAAGTTTTAATCACAATTTAGATTCACCGAGGAACGGGAAAATAATGATTTCAAACCCTAGGGCCGACAATTCATTCGGTATGAGACAAAACGGGTTTAAATATGCATTATCGGGTCTTATTGTCATTCTACTGGTAACTATTGCGCCAACGGGTCTTGACGGGATTTCGCAAATCCCCTCTCCTTACATTTTGCCGATCGTCATAATCATGAAATTTTTCTCTCCAAAACATTCAAGTCTCGATTTAACGACACCCTTTCATCGAAAATAGTGTCGTTGTATCGAGATTTGGACTTTTTGGAGAGAAAAATTTCATTATTCTGAAAAACGTTCGGCAAAATCCTTGCCATATTTGCGACCAGACTGTCAAAAGAAAACGGCCAAAAGTTTTTGAAAATCGAGCTAAAAAGTATATAAAAAGCCTATGCGGGAACGAACTTTTTGAGGTGTCGTTAAATCGAGCGTATTAAGGGGGCCATGTCCACGCGTTTTGGATTGTCCCCCACCAATTCAAAAATTTTCGCCTAATCAGTGAACTTCTGTACGGATTTTTCAGCTTGGTTTCTAAAAAAAACAGGCCCTAGAATTTAATTTTATATTTATTTATGGTGTGTTAGAAACCAAGTTAAAATATCTGTACAGAAGTTCAATGATTAGGAAATTTTTGAATTGGCGAGGGACAACCGTTGTCGGAGACGGCAATGGCACTTTAAATTAGTATTAAGTAGAATTAAGTATTAATTTTAGTATTAAGTATTTTTCTGTATTAATTTAGAAAAATCACAAATCACTAACAGTATAACTTACTAATTCCTTTCACTTTAATCTCATATATTTCGCAGAAATGCAAATGAATGTTGAGTACTGTTCATGAATGTATCCATAGGATGCGGGAATAACTGGGCTAAAAACCACCTCCAACAAACTCCAAGTAAAACCTCTACCCTTTGAAAAAGATTGCAATAAAAAGCACCATAAAAGCCTGATGGTTTTAACAACCCAAAAGACTACGCGAAATTTTTATTATTATTGTACAATGACATTTTCTATAATGTGTTAAAACACATTTTTGCTACAACGTTTTTTTCCGTTGTATTCACAACATATGCCTATAAAATAAAGCTTTACTGTTATCAATTGATAAATATCGCTTTTTATCAATAGATTAAAGCTGTTTCCTCTTTTATACTTTTTAATATTATTTTAAAGTGTTTGTTCTACCCTTTGTAATGACATTTTTGTCTTCTGGTTGCTTATTTGAAGTTTTCGCCTTCTTAAATCGTCAAGAATTGAGTCAATGCGCTGTTGTGTCTCGCTATTTGTTTAAATTTTTAAGCATTAACTTTCCAAGATCTCCTTTCTACATTTTTGGTCACTTATTTGTTAATAATTGCGATAATGACTTTCAATACTCCCTGCATTATTTGGATGGTCAGCCCAGCAAAAACGTTTCTTTGGAAGAGCTTCAATTCTTAGCCAACTCTAAAAAATGTAGAATAAGTAGAGCTTACTTTCCATTCCGCTTTTTAACATCTATTTCTGATCATTGGATACAACAAATGACTTCTATTAATTGGTTGTGGATGAAATTGGAAATGTCTTTCTTTCGTGCTATCAACATGGAACATTCTCCAGACGAAATATTTGCCAAGATATTGAGCTATAAAAATGTGTGGACATGCCCTCATTTACTAATCAACTTCAGTGGCTTGATGCAGAGTACATATGATCTGCGTGACCTTTCACCCCTGCATGAATGTCAAAAGCTTGAATTATGTGAATTTGAGGAGAAGCTGAGTGTCACTGATTTGACTAACTATCTACACAGCTTTTTTGAAGGAGGTAGAATAGTTCTCAAGTTACATCTATATGAAAATCAATGGCAACACCTCAATGCTTTTCTTGACTCGATTAAGGAGGTTAGTTTAGAGTTTTTAGTCATCACATAACCTTCTACAAGATATTACCGAGGCGAAAATTTGCAAATCATAGTTTAAGATTATAGGAAATTAAAAAAAAACAGTGTTGTTAGAATTAGTTAAGTCATTTTTTATTTTAAATTATTTTTTATTAAACAAGAAAATGAAAAGGCAGTATTAAAAAAGCGGTATTTATTAAGGTTTAGTATCCAGGGTGTACCATCTATCTCCACCAGCAACTACCCTTTTTCCTGAATTTCTAACTGAGAATCACCGTATTCTCTCTAATACGCCGGCACCTCCCTCGTTCAAAATCGTGTTCTTGGCATTGTATTTTTGACCTATATTTCGAAAACTTGTCTCGAGCAAGATACTACTCAATTTGTAGCCAGGGAGACGATTTACAAAATGTTGGGTGATTTGCTTGAGAGCAGTGTTGAAAAAGTGGTTAAAAACTAGGGTTGTGGAATTCTCCGGAATTTCCAGTCTTTCATTATAAAATCCTGCATTCTCGAAAGAATTCTCCGGAGAATACTCCAATTTTCATTTTTTCGAAGAATTCCAATGCCAAAAATACGATTTTGAATTAAGGGCTGCCGGCCTATTAGAAAGAATACGGTAAATTTTTTATCAAAATGTCACGGGCTTTTTTTTTACAATCCCTTTACTGTTAAATTAGCATAATATTCATGACGCCCTTTTTAACTATTATGTTTAAGTCGATACTACTGGAATATAGCCTCCTCCAAAAAAAAGCTACTGTGATATACCTCACCCCCACCCCCCAATTATTTTTTCAGGTACCGCGAAAACATATTTTTTCGAAAAATGCTGTAATTATTACGGGTTGTCCCTGAGCCCAATGCCTAGGCACGAAGCCTAAGCCTATGGGCTAAGCCTAATCCCTAAGCCTAAAAATTATTGGGGGTGGGGGATTATATTACAAGAGGGTTTTGGGGGGGGGGGGTTATAATACAGCAGCGCCGATAGGTCCTTAGGGATTATTTCAATTTGTTTGAAAAAAAGTTGTATAAGAACCTAAGAGTTTTTACTAAAACCATCCAAACAACCTAGCACTAACATTTTTAGTTCATTTATTTTTTTAGACATTTCTATGCTCTAGCAAGCCGCAATCCTTCAAAGTCAAAGTTGCGTCTTGGATTTCAATGGCCGATCACGTCAATCAAGAAACCTTATCAATTACTAATAAACTTACTAACGAACAGCTGAATTACGACTGGTCAGAAGAGAAAACGGAAAGTGAACTTTGCTGCACTATACAACGTATATCTTTGTAACGATCTTGCGCAATAAAAGTTATAGTATTTATAACACATTTCTGTTCTCCTATGATGATGGCAAATAAACTGTGACATATTTTAGTAACTAAAATGCTTTAAAACACTTTTTAAAATGTGTTCTTAGTGAATTAAAAACAATACTTTTACAAGTTTTTTTACAATTAAATCGACTATGCTGAACACTAATCCGTCGAGAAAACATGCCAAAAACTGCGAATTTGGAAACCTTCTGAAGATTATCATATTCTCAAAGTCAGGGTTGTGCATATTTCTTTGGATTTTCTAATTGACATGTCTTTAGACGGTTTAAAAATCTTCATACCATCTTGTATTTCTGGAATTCCTCCGCGCGAAATGTCGAAAAACAAACTGGCTAAATAGCAAATGTGCGCTTTCTAATAAGTTTAAGTTCGGCCGTTAAATTCCGGAATCTTGTATGTTTAGCCAATATGCAGTGCCCTCTCTAAATTTTTACATTTGATTAACAAAAAAATTTTTGATCGAGCAACTCTTCAGAAACATTTTGTGGCGTAGCAAGACGTGAGCAATAAGATTTGAGATTATATGGTTTTATAACGCAGTTTCAGAAATTGTGAGATCTCTTTCTCTGTTTTAGAAATTCTCAGAAATCGGCTTTCCTAGTTTTTCTGAAGTTTTAGAGCGATTTTCTGTAATCCTTTGACGAACTACTCAAGTCAATTGCTAAACTATGTCTACCTGATTATATGTAGCTCAGGTATTCTGCATGTCATGTATCTTGTATATATTCTGTAATGGTTTGATTACATAAAAAGTAATTTGTGTACTTTTCTATACGATATTATCAATTAAAGAACGCGAAAATGGCAGTTTTAGGTGACTTAACCGTTAACCCAACAGAACCTTTGAAAGCTCGTTAACAAGGCTATCCGATAGTGCTAAGTTCTTTATGCAAACATTGTAAAATTACGGTTTCGCAACCACTTCTTTGTCCACCTTCCTTTTTTAGAATTCATTTTTAGAATAAAAAGCCCTACAATTCAAAATTCCCTTTTCCGGACTCAGCTAAAATTTTACTATCACAAATCTTGTCATCTGCCCTGCATGAGACAATGAATATTTGAACAAATGCAGAAACTTTCATTTATATTTCTATTGTCCGAGCGAAGTTCGAAATTTGACATCGCTGAACATGATTCCAGTGTCTAAATCAAAGATTTGCTAAGCAGAGTAGAAGGTTTACGTTTGAAATTGCTTTTCAATTTTTCCAATCCCTATTATGATATTACTGTATTACCCCTTCCTACCCCATACGCCAAAGCCATTTGGTTTATCGTGTAGGGCAGATGACGAGTTTTGTGACAGTATAAAGTTTCCGGAAAAGTATATTTTGAGATGCAAGGTTTTCTATACAAAAATTTTGAATTCTGAAGAAACGAAGGTTGACAAAAAAAGTCGTAACAAAACCTTAAAGTTATAATGATAACCTTAATGTAATAAACAATAACCTTAAAGGGAGAATGAAAGCTGTTAAGAAGATAGTCTTGACACAAAAGGATCGAACCAAGTTTTGTGTTTTTTTAAATTTGTCTGTAGAGCCATATTTTGTCGACAACGCAGTGTTGCAGTGTCAGACGAACTTATGCAAAATTAAAAGTTGAATTAGCATCATGAATGTCAGAATTTCTAAATTTCTTCATAAAATACCCGAAAAATCCAAGTGCAGTAGAAGACTTATCAACCTTTTCCGATGAGGTTTTTCCTTTTTATGTTTCAATTTTAGGGCATTTTTTGAAAGAATTTAGACATTCTGATAGCATCTGCTGGTTATGCAACTATATATTTTTTATTGATTTATCTCTCTCCAAATAGGCACTTTTTCTTTCAAAGCAGTAAGAGCTTTAGCAATAGCTTCATCTAGATATTCGTTGGCTTGTTCTATGGAGAATGAGGCAATGTTCAAGTCTTTGTATGGGTATTCAGCGTTTAGAAGATTGATGGAATATTCATCATTACTAGGGTAGTCTTCAAAGTGGTTGGTCACTCTTTTATCAATGAGGTCTTAAATTAGATATAATGATTTGTTATATAGAATTTATACGAAATTTACTTTTTGAGTATACCATTCCCCTGAAAATACTTCTTATTGTTGTATTAACATATTGAGTGATTCATACCATTCCCATTTTCGAATTTTATCTGCCGGCGCTCCTTCTAATAGTTTGACAAAGCCAATCTCTTTAAAGTCGACAAACAACTTAGATCTTGAATGTAGTGACATCCGATTACTCCACGCCAGATTCCCATCTTCAGCATTATTGACATTGTCCCCAGTGATACCACAATAGAGGATCGAAAATTTAGATTTCCTTGCAGTGGACTTCGTTATTATTAAGTAAGCAGTCCCGTGTGATGCTCTCTTAAATAAACAGTTCTTTTGTTATTTTTCGTGATAGGTCTTGCCTGGACTACATTTCCGAATCTCTGAATGTTGTGAGGTGCTGAATTCAAGGCCATTTGAGCTCTCGGATGCCACGGTCTTTTTTCATATTGGGCGAAAAATTTTGCCATAGCCCTGAATTTTTTTTAAATTTTATTCAGAAAAAGCAAATCTACTGAAAAATACCACTGAATTGTAGGTAAAACTTTTGCGCTTTTCACTTGATCTAGTGAAAATCCTACGCAAGCTACTTGATGGTCAACATTATCAAAAATTGGTAGATTCTCATCTTTGAAGGTCAAAGAAGGTAGGGAAATGTCAGAAGAGTCGAAAACGTCAGAGCTTCGGCGTGAAGACTGTTTGCAACTTTCGCAAGTCATGCAATAGTATTTCTTATATGCACTACTTTTCTGAAAGTCATATAATTAGTTTTTGGAAACAGTTTTTGCACTTCACAATGTCCACGGTTTGAGTGTAGATTTTGAGTTTAATTTTTCAAACATATATTGATTCAGACGTGGAAAACGCGTAATTTTGCTAACGAAGAATTCAATAGGCGTATGCAATTGCTTGGCAGTATCGCAACAACCATTTTCTTGGTGTGCACGATACTAGGCACAGGGGTTAGCTCATTTGTATTTACTCATGTTTCCTTTAAATAATGGATTAATTCAGGGATACTACAATTCCCTTAAAGCCCCTCCAGCTGCTCCAATGGTATGTCCCCCACCAATCTGTAAATTGATGGTATGTTTAAAATTATTTTAATATCTTCTAAAACATGTAATTTTTGCAGTTGCCAGATCCGAAGAATTCTGAAAAGACTGGGCGAAAAGCGAGAAGTACTGAGTGGTCGGATGGGAAGAACACACTGTTTGGACAGGTTGGCATTTTATTGAAGTCTTTTCTATGCAATAATCTTAATGTTTATGGCTTTTAGGCTTTTGGTCATGTGGACAAAAAGGTCTTTTTGATCTCATATCTTCTACCTTGACGACCTTTCGGCTTTTCAGTTTCTCTCGATGCATTCCGCCTACTTCAAAGCCATGTTCGAGTTTGGATTCAAGGAGAAAGAGCAAGCTGAAATAGAGCTGAAGGAACTTGACTTCAATGAGTTTGTTGAACTGACAAAACAGCAAAATCCATTTTATTTGACAGTCTCGCTCGTGCCATTGGCAATTAGGATGTAATAAATAGTGCTTTCAGATATAGTTGATGTGATTTAGGTACCAGCGATTTGCTTAGATTTGCCTAGACTTTGGTTGACTTTTTTTCTAACTTTCTAACTTTTGATGTTGCTAATCCAACTTTTAATTCTGCACAAGTTCGTCTGACGCTGCAACTTAATAAAACAATAACCTTAATGTTACAAAAGCTTGAGCATTATTCTGATACCAAAATTGTACATAAAACAATGATGAAATTTGACCACAAAAAACAATTCATTACAAAAATAAAAAAAGTTTTTGAGAGATTAGAATAGGAACTATTCCCAAGAACAATTAGACAAAAGGAAAGAACACTCTTTCGCAATAAATCATTACTAGCAAAAGAACTTACATATTTGTACAATGCACATTTTGTAATCTTACCATTTTCCTGCACTGACCCTATCAATAAAAATAATTCTCTGTTTTATCTTTCAGTTATTCTCTTAAAACTTTGTTCTGTGCTATTTGAGACGGGAGATTTTGGCAACAATAATGAAGACTGGATATTTTTTAAAGTCTATATTTGATGCAAAACACTATTCGAAAATAAACCAGCTTATATTAGATAAAAATTCTTTGAAATCTGGTACAGTTGACTCGACATTGAACAGATATAAAAGCGTGTCTGATGCTCGTTTAATTAAAGCCTCTACTGAAAAGTTTTGTTTTATTGAGTTGGACATCCAAAGTATGTTCTTCATTTCAAAAATATAATTTTTTTTATTTTTTCACCTTAGATGATGTTAAAAATGAAAAGTTAAGTGTTCCTCTTGTCTGGTTTAGAGACCATTGTAGAAGCCATACTAATTACAATACTAAAACTAATCAACGGCGCTCCAATTTCACTGATTTGTTCGAAAAAGCTGGATTGTCTTTAGAAACGTTAGTCTTTTTATCTAATATTTAAGTTTTCAAACTTAAAAAGACTTTATCTCGGTGTATTTAAGTTGACTAATAAAAATTAAAGGGAAAAAATTACAATCATAAAAAGAAACGCTGTCAGAAAGAATTGGAAAAAATAGTGATGCTGTTTTGGCACATTTGGGCCTCCTCCCCCTAAACACCAGCACTTGTGCCTACGCACAATACCTCCGCTCCACTTGATTGCATTTTGTCCCCCAGCCAACCAACAAGGAGAGACCAATGCCAAAAATGTTTGCAAAAAAGAAGAGGAGAATATATTAATAAGTTTTATGTAGCAAAATTAGCCAAAAATCTAGTTCTATAAAACTTTGTTTTTATCTTGTTTAAAAAAATTGCCTTGGCCCCCCTGTTGATTGACTGAGCGGGACGAAGTGCAACCGAGTGTGGGGTGCGGGTCACAATTTAGCCTTATTTTTAGATCTGCTCCTGTTCGATTCGATCCATTGCTGCAACTTCTGACAATTTATTGGAACGATGGCAGTGAGAGTCAGTTTAAATCAAGTGACATTTTGGATTGGTCCTTACTCAATCATAAGGTTAATTTATCATTAAAGGGAGGATTACTTTACATACGCATTGCCTTAGGTCACAGGTTCGACTAGCACTGGGTGCAAACCCTGTTTCTTTTCGCCTTTTATTTACAAGTTTAGTGTCGAAATGTAGCCAAGGTTCTGCGCTTTCATTTGAGCTATCTTACACATGAAAAGTTAGTATAAAGTTAGAGCTAAAATATAAAAAACGTTGAACCATGTCCAATTCGATGAAATCCTCAATAGGAATATCCCACTACTTTTCGGTAAAACCCTGGAACTGACGTTTTTCCCCCACTTTTAATTTACATACTCATGAAACCTTACACTCAAAATGTAGCGCTGCTTTTTGCCGTCATTTTCAGCATAAAGGTTGTAAAAATAATGAAAATTGAAATCGCAAAAAAGTCGGTTCCTAAATAATACCGATCTCTTCCCCTCAGTAGTACTCTATTGTTCCTTGGTCAAATCTTTGTTTTTCTGAAGTGATTTTGGTGTGTTAAAAATTCTATCTTGTTCCCCATGAAATTCTGACTCTCGAAAGTCACTAAACGAGTGGACAAATAAATAAAATTGGTGGAGGCTCAGGCTATATAAAAATAAATACGCATTATTTTGGCTGGTTTCCTCTAATTTTGGTGGTGATTTGCTTGGAACCGCAAAATTGAGGCATTTGATGACAGCAAAGCAGTGCTAAAAATGGTTGGAATCGATTGCTCGATGATTTTGGACCTAAAAGTCCAAAAACTTACTAAAAAAGTAAATTAAAACACCCCTAGAGGGGTTTGACCTTTCGACAAAAGGCGTTGCGTATATAAAGTCCCCCCCCCTTTAAGTTTGACCTATATGAATAAAGTTTTATGAGCTTAGGCTGACGCTTTAAGTATAGAATATTGCTTGAAGCTGTTGTTTCATCTTTGGTAGTTATGTACTTCGGGCGAGGGGATGGAGGGGGGGGGCTAGTTAAAGTCATGAGCTTAGGCTAAGACAAGGGTAGGGAAGCGTATGTTAGAACTGACTAAGAAATGTTTTTTTAGTCAGGCAAACACATAAGAGTACGTCCTGAAATACGCTGGCTTACCCAACTAAGCCTAAGTTTAAGACTTTATTTAGGGGCCCGAAGTGCATAAGTGCCTTAACTTTTTTACAAGTACTCGCTTTTTTATCACCCTCAGCACTTTATGGGCTTAAAGTCTTTTAGAAATTTTTACACTTGACTAAAAAGGAACCGCCTGAATCGCAAAATGTTAACTCCTAAAAATTGAGTACGAAAATTTTAATTTTCAGAAGCCTTGGTCTCTCAAACTGTTTTTTAGATTCCGAAGAGGTAAAAGTCAACTTGAGGAACTAAGGCATCCAAAAAAACATTTCACATTTCGGTCGGTTCTCGTGTTACTAGTTTTACTTTACATATTAATATTTTGATTTCAAAAAGTTGAGTCAAGCAGTCTAGTTTGTTTTGGTAACACAACCTTTCAATACAAATATCCTGTCAAATTTTTCTTATCGAAAATCTTGAAAGAACTTTATTGACTCATAATTTAGGATGATGACAATCGAATTACGAGAACATTGTGGGATCAAGAAATTTTGAAAAAGGTACTCTCAATTTCCAGGTAGTTTTAAAAATGTATTTTGACAAAAAAGTGTTTTTGTTATAGCGAAAACCTTGACGTTGGTACTCTAGCCAGGCTTTTCCTGGAGTATGGTGTAGTGTCAATAGACGGCGTTGACTCAACTAATGAAGAGGCGACCCGAAAACTTTGTGAACGAATTGCTCCTTACTGCAGTACCATATTCGAAGATTTCTGGACTTTCGGAGTTGAGGAGAAAAATTCAATCACAGGCAAAGAGGATTTAGACCGTGAAGACACTGCCTACAGCAATGAAGCTATAGGTCCTCACACTGATGGGACCTATTTTGAGCATCCACCTGGCATTCAAGTGAGCTTTCACTGCAAAAATTGAAAAAAACATTCTATCTGATTTTTTATAATGAAAGATCTTTTAAACAAAAATCATGGATGTCAAAAGCGTCGAAATTCAGCTTTTTCAAGCTTTTCAGCCTTTTTAGTATTTTCAGTCTCCATGGATTAAAATAATAATAAGAAACCGTTTTTTCGGCCAGCTAGTTACCAGAAAAGTTAGCTAGAGAGTTGGGCTAGATTATTGAAAAAAATTTACCCTTAACCTTAGCCCGGTCTCATGGATGGCATGGATGTGAAGAGTGTTAAAAAAACTGAAAGTTCATTTTTTTTGTTTTTGACTTTAAAGATAAAAAAACATTCGGCTAAGGTTAAGACTGAATTTTTTTTCGACAAGCTAGCACAACTCCCTAGCTAACTTTTCTGGTAACTAACTGGCCGACAAAACGGTTTCTTACTATTTTAATCCACGGAAACTGAAAAGACTAAAAGCATTAAAAAAGCTGAATATTAACGCTTTTGACATCCATGACAAAAATATCAAAATGCTTTTGTAGGTATTCCATTGTCTAAAAGCAGCTACAGATGGAGGCGAGACAGTATTGGTGGACGGCTTTTCTGCAGCTGAAGAATTAAGAAATCATTTTCCAAGATTTTTTAACATTCTCTGTGAAACACTTGTTGAGCATCATTATTTGGAGGGATTGAATAAGGCAAACATGGAAAACAAACAATTCAGGCAGATCCATGCTAGGGCTTTGCAAAGTCCGGTCATTACTTTAATGGAAGACAAAATCACGCATATAAGGTTTTATCTGTTTTATTTATTTACAAGTTAAAGTCAAAATTAATTTTTTCATTATTTTATTCTTTACTGTTTCGTTGATTTTGCGTAATATAATTCGCTAATTTACTTTTTTGTTGCAAAAATATTTTAATACGCTTGTCGAGCGACCAAAATATTTCTTATTCTTCTGAAAATGTGTTAGGATTTTTTAAAAAACATGACATTCTCGCAAGTCTCAAGTAAATAGCCTAGTTTTTTCCCTTTAAAAAGAAAAAGTGAAATAGTTAATTAATTGGAGAAGTGAAAAGATATTTTTCGCTAAAAAAATTCCGGTAAATGAGTGTGAGATTTTGAGTGTTGTTAACGCGGGAAGAGCTGTACTTTTTTTATTCACTGAAACTTTTTTCTGTTGCTACCATTTCGTAGCTAAGATTCAGGGCTCCAAAAGCTATTGTCAAGCAACATCTGATAATAAAAAAAATGAGGCAAAAATGATTAGGTCTGCACTCAGGTCGACACTCGGGTCGAAACTCAACGGAATTTGGGCCTGAGTGTCGATCTGGGTGCGTACTTACTTTTACCCCATTTTTTATCAGATGTTGCTTGTCGACAGCTCATTTTGAAGCCCTGAATCTTAGCTACAAAATGGTTACAACAGAAAAAAAAGTTTCGGTGAATAAAAAATAAGTACAGCTCTTCCCACGTTAACAACACTCAAAATCTCACACTAAGTCCCACACATATTGTGAACGTGCCTTAATAATGGCACATAAGTAGTATTTTTTTCTTTTCTAGATACAACCCTTATGATAGAGCACCCATGAGAATTTACAAAACTGGTCAGAATGATAATCTCAAAAAGACAGTGGAATTTTACGAGGCTTATGAAAAGTTCTCACAAATAATAAACCGCTCAAGTCAAGCATTGAAGGTGTCGCTTGAGCCAGGAACTGTCATTTTCATTGACAATTTCCGAGTGCTACACGGAAGAACTGCTTTCAAGGTTGGAATATTTTTAATGAGAATTTTTTCAAAATAATTCTATCATAGGGCTCAAGAAAAATCTGTGGGTGCTATCTGTCTCAAGATGGTTTTCTAGCTAAAGCCAGACCTCTGTTATAAAGGAATTTTTTCAATACTACTTAAAAGTAAATGTGAGCAGGCCAATATTTTGACGAAAAAAAAAGAGGATGAAGTAAAAACTGAAAATTCGACGCTACTGTCATATACTTCCCCCCAATAATTTTTGAAGGGTACCTTTTCGAAAAAAAAAACTTGTAAAAAAGCCCTTGTTAGTTAGGGTGAAGTCCTAAGCCTAAACCTAAGCATACGTGGCTAAGCCTAAGCCTAAATTATTAGGGTGGGGGTATATTACAGTAGCGCCGAAAATTCTTATATAGTATCGATGGTATTTAATGTAAATCAATGTTCAAATTTGATTTTGTTGTTAATATGTTACTGCTGAATTGATTTCCTATTTATAAAAATTTCTTGTTTTATGTTTGAAATAAAGTGTGAGATCTGCAACTTAATTGACTAATTTCACATTCCGTCAATCACATATTAATTAAACTTAACGAAATTTTGTTGAAGCAAGCTTTACTGCAAAAAAAATAATAATATTCAAAATTTCTGCCAAACATTTCTACTTGTTATTTCAACAAGCGGGATTTCAGCCATTTGAAAATTTCGTAAATTAATTAACCATCTAATCTTGTAATTGCATTGAATGCAAACAAACTTTCTTAGATGCAAATTCTAATCCAATACTTGAGAAAGGTTTACAATATTGTGTCTCATTAGAATATTTGTGTGGGTGCTTTTGCACAGGGCCAGCGCCCAGATGAGTAAGCAATCGATTAAGAAGGACCTGAATGCAGCATATGTACCTTTCTGCCACTATCTATTTGCTTAGCACAAGCACTGATCTTTTGCCTTTTGCTCGCTTTTTTACTAACAATTTATTTCTGCCGAAATATAATTCACGGTTTTGTTCATTTATAGTTTGGGTAGTGCTGCATGTGTGTGGTACTAATATAATGGACTTTATTATGAATACCTATGTGTTCCAATATTTGCCCTTTGATGTGTCTGATGACTGGAAAAAGACGATTACTGGCAAGGCGGTGGATCTAGTTAGGGTGGGTTCATTGAAATTTCGGGGGTTATTATCAAATACCCCCAAGAATATGACCTTTTCAAAATTGCTGTAACTACCCTTTGATACAACAAGTTTAGGCTTAAACCTTAGGCTCGGGGTAGGCCACTGTACGAAAGTTGTGACTAATAATTGTGTTACGCATTTTTTTCTGGGAGATTGATTTGGGTACTTTTTACTTTAGTTAAAAAGTGAAATTTAGGGGGAGGGGGGGGCTGTGATTTGATATTCGCTAGTGGAGTAGAATGTCGTTATTATATTTATACAGTCCAATCCCTCAAAAAACTTCATCAAATGTATATAGAACTCTTGTATAAAGAACTGTAAATATTTATTTCCAGTTCGCAGACTGGTTATGCAAAGCTCAGGACATTCGAAAATACTTTGACAATCACACAAGCTTTTTTGTAAATGATTTTTTTATTTAAGTTAAAAGTCTTTGACGTTGAATTATAGGTTGCTGAATTGGTCAGTTGTAAACTGCTTTATGTTCTCAAAATAGTTTTTATTACTTTTTTCTTTGCAGATCTTCTTTTTCCTATGTGCACTTACCTTTATCCATGGTCAGCTAACTTTAATAAAAAAAAACTGAAAACTTCAATCAAAGTAATTTTTGCAGCCTATCGTCATGGAAATCGCTATTTGTACGTTTGGCTAGGCATTTTGATTCACGCTCTCAATGTGGTAAAACACAATTTTCAATGAGTCTAATTGTGAAGATTTCTATTAACATCAATTTTTGAGGAAAACTTGTGCTATTGGATCCCTGAATTAGACAACTTTTGGCAGGCCCAAGGTTTTCTGACTCTGTTTGGCATGAGGGCTCCTCTATACATTATGCTCGGCATTTACCACATGTGGGTTGCATTTTAAACTTTAATTTAAAAGAATTTTCGATCTACAGTAAGCGCTCAATGCGAGTGTAGTCGTATGTTGTATAGTTTTATAGTCGTTCCGTTAGAAGTTTAGCCAAAGTTGAGACTTTCAACGGACTTTCAACTTAAAATTCAGCTTAACAGATTTCAAACCCACTTTCCTGTTTAATTTTAATATTTTAGAATATTTTACAATCGTGTAACTATTTTTGCTTGTAGTTGTTTTTACAACACTTTTTTATACAAACAACGAAAACCAAAGTCAGGGCTTTCACTCGGCTCCAACTTACACCAAAGAAACCCCCAATTTTCGGGACTTGTATCTCAGAAAAAAGAAATTATTTTGCAAATCTCTTCTCATGATTTTTTGAAATCTCACGAGCTCCACTGATTCTACTTTTCGAATCTTGGTTGAGCACCCGAAATCTCGAGATCTAATTCCAAGTTTTCGGTTGATTATAAAAAAAATAAGTCGACTAGTGGAGTAATTAGAAGTTATACGGTGATAAAAGAAAAAAACTGATAACATTGAAAAGTAAGTGCAACAAACCGATTGTCAACTGATTATAAAACATCGCTCAGTATTTTTAAAAATAAGATGTTCACACAAGTTTACAAGCGTTACTTACTTAATCATTTAAGGTTCGATTATGTGTCTTATGTGTTTGTGCAGAGGTAAGTCAGCTAGCAGTATGTATTATCTTTAAAGGGGGAGTGTATTTCCTTTCCGTATCTGGTCCCGAATGGAAATCGTTTTAATTCAAATTAAACCACATTTATAGGTTGCAGGTTCGAGTCTCTCTGGGTGTGAACTTTATTTTTTCACATTTTTTCAGTGATTTAGCTGAACTCAGACTAAAAAATACCAATCAATCGATCGGAAGCATTTCCAAAATTGCTTTTTTGGTCAAAAATCATAATAAATTTTCATTTTGAAGTAAAAGAAAGTCAGCCATAGACCATATACTCTAGCTGTTTAATTATTTTTCTAATAGTGATAGCATTTTTATATACTCGGTCATGCACTAGGTACTTGTCAAAAAAATTCTATACTGAAAATTTCTTCGATAATTGGGTCGGTTGCAAAGTTTTATTTACCAAAGAAAAGGTTTGATTGAATAAGGACCCCTGCCTATTCAGCATCCTCATCACCACCTACCCCACCCCCAGCATAGATATACATGTGAAATATTTCCTGATAATCTTCCTGCGCTCGCAAGACTATTAGAATCATTTTGATATCAAACTATTGAATAAAATGTGAAACAAATAAAGTTCACACCCAGAGAGACTCGAACTTACAACCTATAAATGTTGGTTAATTTGAAATTAAACGATTTCCATGCGGGACCAGATACGGAAGGGAAATACACTCCCCCTTTAAAGGGCATACCCACGCTAATAAGAGGTGGTGCCCGGGAATTCAAAAATTTTTCCTAATCACTGAACTTGTGTGCGGATTTTTCAACTTGGTTTCTAACAAAACCATACCTAAAATTAAATTCTAGGCCTTGTTTTGTTAGAAACCAAGTTGAAAAATATGTACAGAAGTTCAATGATTAGGAAAAAAATTTGAATTCCCGGGCACCACCTCTTATTAGCGTGGTCATGCCCCTTTAAAGTTATTTTTTTGTAGGATGCATTTACCCTGGTAAACGATTTATCATTATAAAGAGAATCATTTAGCAATAATATATGTGACTTTTAGGTGGGCTGAAGGACCAGCAGTTGGCCTTGGAGCCGTTATGTTGGTAGGTCAAACACGGGTCTAGGTCAATTCATCGTACGGACAGTTCATCGTAAGAACAATTCAACAAGGTTAGTTAGAGTTCGGCTCTATAACAATACGATGAATTATCTGTACGGCGAACTGTCTGTACGATGAATTGGGTGTACGCCGTCAAACACTTGTTAATAGAATAAAAAAATTAGAAACTGATTTTCGATTATCTTTTTTGGAATCATATTTTCTCTCCTCACTACAATGCTGCAAGCTCATGAAAAAATAAAAAAATTTCTTTTGAAATACCTTGTTCGTATTAAAAAAAAAACCCCCGATATATTTTGAAATGCCGTTTTTTCGGTGTTAATGCAACACAGGTGCGTCATTTTGTATCCCCTTGAAAATCTTCAATAACTTTTAAAAAATATATTTTTTTAATTTTTCACACTTTACAGGATGTGCCTTACGATATTATGGGTGTAAAACTTGTAAGTAATGTCAACAGCAATAAAATGCAGTCTTTAAAATATTTTTCAGGTTTGGTGGACTTGGCATGATACTGACCCAAACATTTTCGGTAATATATTTTATGCTTTTTAATTTACATAAATCAATTTTTTAGACAGAATGTACTGGGTATTGTTTAAATTTTACGATTAATTTTTTTCATACCTGCACAGGCGACGGTGCAACCCAAAATTTGACCACTTTGGGGCGTTGGCTGTGTCGCCCTTTTTTATATCGGCGCCAGCTAAACATTTCGACCACATATTTAAAAAATTGGACCATTGGTATAATTATTTTCACACAGTAGATTAAGGTGCCCTGGAATAGTTACTACTTCCACGCTTGTTTCGCCTGCTCGTTTGTATGGATATTAAATGGATCTAGGTAGATATTTTGATCAAAAAAAACTTTTAATCAAAAACAAAATTAGAAAATTGTTGCTCCACGATTACTACGACTGGAAAAAGTAAGTGAATTACATTTTTGAAGTGATTATATAATTTTAAAAGCTTGTTAAGGTTCGGACGGGAATTCTTATGCTGTTTCTTAGCTGGTACGCTCGCATTTTGGCTTGGAACATTGCAGTTAGTTTATTTTGTTGCTTTAGCAGTTGTAAAATTCTAGAGTATTTAAAAAATTCGGTCATTGATTCAAAAAAGGCGATTTGTAGATTTGCTATGCTGTACCATCCGGTCCACGACGTGTTTGGAGTGCATTCTGAGATCACAACACTAATTTTCCTTGGCCTGTATGCTGTCATTGTATACACTGCTGACAGACGTAAATTTAAATACTGTTTTGTTTTTAAAAATTGTGATGAGAAAGTATAGGCAACTCCAATCCAAATGCGCATACTGGGAATCCTTATTGGTTAGTGTTTTTGAAAATATGTAGGCAAAACAAAATTACAAAGTCTTACGACAACAAAAAAATATAATGAAAATGAGGTTTTTTGACCTTCCGAGCGTCCAACTGGCCTTTTTGCTTTTTTGTAAGTTTTGATTAAAAATATTGCTTCAGGTTTGATGAGCTGTCGTTGGCGGTTTGTGTGCACTATATGTTCTACATGATTCTAGTATTAGTTGCTGACCCCAAGAATATAGTTAGTGAAGGACTGCATCAACCTATAGGACCTTGCAATGAGACCCAAAGGGTGGTCACACCCACTGCCATGGTACTTTATACCAATAAAACATGTTTAACATGTTTTTATAACATCATTTAGGTGCTGGAGAAGAAAAAGTACCTTTGTCCAAAGAATTACGATGAAAAATATTTTGATTTCCACTGTGTAGGTGCTTTTAATTATTGTTTTATCATGCTCTTAAAAATAATTTTCCAATAATTCTTTAAACTTTCTAATTATGTGTTTCGTATAGGTTCCCGGCGGAAAAGCTCCTAGCCAGCGTGGTGATGAGCCATTGGAGTGGTACGCCATTTGTGGGACGCCTTTTGAAAATAGGGCAGAATATGTGGTCATCATTTGGTGAGTTGTTTTCAAAACTTTTCATGTGGTTACACGGTACTTCTGCTTTTTATCCAGTCCCCTAATATCTGCCTTGATCGCTCTGTTTTTTTATTCAGCTTGTGCTTTGGCACATGGTAGCCTAGCTTACTTTAGAACCGATTCAAACAAAAAAACCCAAAATAATATTTCTTTCCAGATTTTTTGGTTAACCTAGTTTGTGTTCAGGTCAGTGTGCATTTTGTTCCTCTTCATCTTCTATCAGGCTGCAGCCCGTTCTGGCCGCACCCCTAAAGTCTACCGCCTGATCTACCGCAAGGCAAATGTCCATTCCAGTAGAACAGATCACGGAGTACTGGAAAAGCAGCAAGAAGAAACTAGTGAAGCTCTTCTAGCTTCTCCTGCATCTTCTTCCAGAAAATCCCAAGGAAACAAGAAAAATAACTAAACACAATATTTATTATCAAGAGGCTAATTTGTGACCTAATCATCTAATTTATTTTCTGATTCTTTTTAATACTTAAAGCCGAGCTTAACTGATTTTAACTCATTCCCCTATCGCTTTGTATGTGTTAGTATTTGTTCCAAATGTTTCAGCATTGACAATTGTATTTGTTTCGAAATCCTTTTAAAGGTTTTCTAAACATTAATATTTTCGAAATACTCGGAAACGCTTGACAAGGCTAGTGGAAAATACCTTGTTGAAAAAAAATACTTTTGAGTGGTTAATACATACAGAGTTGTTTGTAAATTTTGATCAGCTTTTAATAAACTAATTTTTTACTTCTGCCAAAATGAGTTTAAAAATGAATTTTTCATTTTTGACGACTACTTGTGTCACCTTCTAGCAGCATAAATTAAAGTATAGAATTTGTCAGACAGATGTCAGTGAAACTTCAGCGCTCCCAGTTGACATCCGAGGAGGGCGCTCTTTGGGTATGTTTATGTTTTTCACCACGTTAAACCGTTTTAAAAAATTAGAAAACAATTCAATAAGGGTACCTTTTCTGTTCTTTTTCTTTTAAAAGGTCAAAATTAGATACCAAAATCTAATTTATTGCCATTTCTTTCAAGAATACTTTTCGGTGAAAAACTAAATTATTTTAGCGGAATCGATACCGAGTCAGATTACTGCCAACAGCAAATGTACCAGTACTTTGCCACCTGCAAACCCTGGTGGGAAAAGAGGTGATTATTGTGGACTTGCCGCAAGCCGAAGTAATTTTCATTTAAGATACATTATTAAAAGTAAAAAAAATTAGCTTCGTTTTGCAGGGTTTTGAGGCAAAAATGTTGGATATAGAAAGAGAAAAATTCACAGTCATTCTAAAGAAATGCCTGGAGAGATAGAGCTAGCCAATAAAGAAAACATTCCAGCAGAATGCACTCTTGTGGGTGATCCGCTTAAAGTCTCGTTTTTGACTATAGAAAAGTTGGATGAATATGCGCAAAAGCAAGGTGCAGGGCACAACTATGTGGCAAGTGTACTAACTAAGATTGACAGAAACTCACTGGACACTCACTTGATACCTTCTTTCGAAGCTTCGGAGCTTGTGAATTCGTAAGACTTTTTGTTTTTGACTTTAAATAGTCCAATTCTTAGTTTAAAGAGGCATGCCCACGCGTTCAAAATTGCTACCTGCCAACCCAAAAAAAAATCCTAATCATTGAACATGTGTAAGGATTTTTTAACTTGCTTTCTAACAAAATTCTGCCTAAAATTAAATTCTAGGCCCTGCTTTATTGGAAACCAAGTTTAAAGATTTGTACAGAAGCTGAAGGATTGGGAAATATTTTTGAATTTCCGGGCACCAGTTTTGAACGTGTGGGTATGCCCCATTGAAAAGAGTCAAAGTTTTAATAAAAAATTTAAAAAAAATCAAATGTTAATTTGTGTAAACGAAAGTTACTACCCCATTTATACTAGCCTCAAAAATACTTTTTTATACTGATTAAGACTTCTAAAGTTATTTTTCTAGCCTATCACAAGAAAATTTTCTGGAAGAAACGCTAAGCAGCTTAGGCATCTTCATACTAGCTGATGCTAGTACTTGTCAAAACCTACTTTTGGCTGGCCAACAAAGAAACAGCAAGACACTTACTACCTATAAAGCCACTTATTTGGGTATGTTTACTTGGAGTTAAGTTAACCTTGGACCTGAGGAAGAAATGCACCAATTCTTTAAAATTTCTGTTTCTGAGCGGTTTTTTATAAATATATGTGTCATAACATAGATAATAAAAAATCTCTGAAACTTTCCAGGCAGAATAGGTCAATTTGGGGAAAACTCATGAATTTTATGAAAACAAATGAACTCTTGTGGGTGAAAAACTCAAGGGGGGTTGAACAGTGGGCAAATAAAAAAAACCGACTACTCCAGAGACGTTACGAAATTCCGATTTCCGTCTTCCGGTTTTAATTAATTTTTTCCTCCCGCTTTTTGATTTCGGTTTCCGAAAAAATGGGGCGAATTTCAGAAATATTGTAAGAGAATATTCATCTTGGAAAAAATTGTTTTTTGAAATGTTTTGCAATCGCTTCTAATTCCCAGAATTTTTTCTTCCGGTATCGACACTCGGTTTCAAACTTTCGTTTTTGTTTTTGTTCCGAGCTTTTTTGATCTTCCGTCTCATTCCTGGACTGCTAGTATAGAAACGGGCCAAAAACATACCTACTTCTCAAAAGTCAGAAAAAAGTTTGTTTTGAGACTTGTTATATGGAATTGTGATTAAGTTTTATTTTAGGAAGTCTTAAGTCAGCCATCAAGGAACTGCATCATCTCAGCTCTCAACTTCAATCCATATTACAGTTAAGGAAGTGTGTGTGTCGATGTCGATTGGATGTGCTCAAGGACTTCATTATATCAGAAAAAGCTACGGACTTCGTAGCTGCCAAGTTTGTAGTGCAAGCGGAATGGCGCCTGAAAACAGAAACTAGGGGGAGAGGGCTGTCAAGAAGGTGGACGGCTCTAATCTTTCCAACTTGCTCGAAATGCCTCCTGACAGTGCTACTGCTGTGGTTGTAAGTGGTTTTTAATTTTCAACAATGGTTATTCCAAGAATCTAAATGACTTTTTAGAAGTTCTCTCCAGGGTGGATGGATGAACGGGTGGCTTTGACAGATCGTATACAAGAACTTAAATATTTGACTGTGTGTTTTGGGCTAAAACTTGCTTTCAAAATGTAGTATTTTTTTTCAGAAGCTGTCGACCGCTTTGAATGCAGGAGAAATTCCTTGGATCAAAGAGCAAGACTCAGCTTTTCTACTAGAAAATGTTGCCCAGTTGATCAATGGTGCTAAGAATTGTTTGGACACGGTGGAGTCAGTGCACCCTTTGACTTCACTGACCGATTATGGGATATTCTAAAGATGGCTAAGAATATCAAAACTGTGCAGCAAGCCTTTCAGATGATTTATGACGCAATGCGCACTGGCGAGTTCCGGGTCCTGGTCAGTTTTTTTAAGTATGAACCGTTGTTTGTCTTGCCTTCTTGGTAATATGTATTCGTCTAACGCAAATAAATGTTACAACTTTTACAAATAATTTTAGGTAGAGTCCACAAAATATCTTCTTTGGCAAAAATGTTGAGGATGCGAAATCCTGCAGAAATAATTTTTTCGAGACTGGAGCCATTCGCTTGTCTACAGGTTTTGATAACTAGTATTTTTTTATTGAGATTTTAAGCATATTTTTATTTGCAGATGCTGGTAGAAATCGGTGTCGACCGTTTCCACGGTGATCTTGCCTATCGGTATATGAAGCAAGAGTTTTTGCCGAATGCCACAGATCTAGATCCATTCCTGTTGCACAACTCAGCTAACCTTGATGAACGAATCGAAAGACTGATTCCAATTCATTTGGCACTTCAGTCGATTATAATGATCAATCAGTTTGTTCAATTAGCACCTCATGAGAAGGTGGACAAGGCTAAGTAAGCTAGCTAAGTAAGCTATGAAAATTTTAGTTTAAACCGATTTTTAGGCAACTTTTGGCTCATTTCGCTACAGCCAAAAGTGCTGATTTGTACAACAAGGAGTTCAGCTTTGAGGTGTGCATGGAAGATATTAATCGAGACAAATTGAAGTAAGTCAGAAATAAAAATTGTTAGCCGCCCCCAAAAAAGTACAAATTTCTAAAACTAAAAAAATACCTTGTTTAGAAACAACATGAGCGAATGGCTCCTACAGCGGACCTATGAAAAACCAGCAATTAATGGACGGATAGGGTGTTCAGCACCAATCAACGAAGTTATCCACATTTCCAAAGGAACGGGATTCAAACATGTAGCACCAGTGCAAGTCCAAGATACTATTTCCAGCTCACCAGCTAAACTTTTTATGAACACAACTATGAATGGACAGAAAACAGCCGATGAAGTTGAGGTCGACAATGATTCAAACCAAGAAATGTGCGAAGAAGAACTTTTTGATTGTGTATATTTGTTGGCTTCAAGCAACCCCACTGCTGTTCTGCCTAATAAATAAATATTTTACAAAGAAATTACCGAATCGCTAATTTAAAATTGTTTATATTGAAATCTTGTGACTATTGTTCTTTGAATTTATTTAGATTTAGAATTTAGATTACCGTAGCATAGTTTTAGCCTTCAGCATACTTAAAATTTATGATTCCAAAAAAATTATGGTTCACATGTTTCAACCACATCTTTCAATTTTCAAGTCGAAATTTTTCGATACAAATAATTTTTTTTGAAAATAAATACAATGGTTACACAGGAACTTAAGTTCTTTTAAGAATTAAAAAAAACGACTTGAAGCTTAACAAATTCGCGCAGCCTTGTCGAATTCTTTAGACCATAAAAACTGCTTTAGTATTTGTTTGAAATTCAGTTCGATCACTACAAAAATAATAATACCGCATTTATTCGTATATTACCTCTCCCTCGACCTTGAGGGTCCGTATCTCAGGGCAGATTCAATATTGTACGAAGTTGTTTATTGCGTTTCCTAAGCTACGAAGATCATACTTGCAATTAGCGCCGACGCGCCGCCGGGTAAAATTGGCCAAGTTGGAGCGCCGGCGTTGGAAAAAATGAAGAGTGGAATTTTGTGAGGCGCCGGCGTTTTGAAAAATGGAAACAGCTTTAGAAGTTATCATAAGGCACGAGACCTATTTCAGTACTATGCAAATGCTATCTGTTGTGAAAAACATAATTTCGATGTGAATTTTATCATGTTTAAAGATAAAATTCCAATTTAATCCTCATTATACATACCGTATTCTCTCTAATAGGCCGACACCCTCTAATAAACCGACACCCCCTACTTTGAGGGACCGTATCTCAGTCCGAAGAAAAAAAATTACATCGCTGTTTATTGCGTTTTCTTAGTTCCCACGAGCTCTATCGATTCCGCTTTTTCGATTTTGGATTTTCACCCGAAAATGTCGAGTTCGACCCAAAATTTTCACGATTTTTGAAGGGTTGAAAAATAAACCGACATGTCGGCCTATTAGAGAGAATACGGTAAGCCGGCGCCGGCGCGCCACCGGCAAAAAAAGACATGTGATAAGCGCCGGCGGCGAGAATTTTTTTTATGATCCGGCGCTGCAGCCGGCGCCGGCGGTGTAAATGAAAAGGCGACAGCGCTGGCCCCGGCCCCCAAGTATGATCAAGAGCTCTAACAATTTGGCTTTTCAGATTTTGGTCGAGCACCTGAAAATTCCAAAATCGAATTCGAATTTTTCTAATATTTGAAAAAAAAAACAAAAAAGAAGCCCGGGACTTCGATTACAGGAAATGCGGTAATTATCAAATTTAAAAAGCATAAAATTAAAGTTCATTTCATCATAAATGTAAATTGCTTCACAAGTCGAATTTCGGATTGTTAATTTTCTAGCATCGATTTTAGCTTGTAATCCGAAACTTGTCTCTTGCCTTCTTAATCACAAAAAATTATGTAAAAATTTTTTTTTGGAAAAAATTGTTTTCCCAGCCCTAAAAACGTGTTTTCTCACCGTTAAACATCAAAAAAGCAAGATTGGGATAATTTCAAGCATTTTTGGGCGAGGTTCACATTGTGCACTTAAGCCTTTCATACTTACAACTGTCAGAATTTTGCGAGAAGGATTGAAAAGAACAGTGAAAAATGTGTAAAGACCTAAAGTTGTAAATGCTTATTCTTGCTCAACTACCTTCCAATCCAAATTACTGCCTAATAAATAATAAAACTAGAGACCGCATCGGGACGGGATCCCGTCCCGCCCGCCCTGATTTTGGCCGAAAATCCCGTCCAGAAATCCCGCCCGATAATTCTCGAAAATCCCGATCCCGAAATTTTTTTAGTTGAAAATCCCGTCCAGAAATCCCGCCCGATAATTCTCAAAAATCCTGATCCCGAAATTTGTCAAATCCGAATGCCAAATTTGTCAGGAAAATTTTCAATTGCTTTTTTTAAGAGACCGCCTTGGAACGGGATCCCGGGCGGGGTCCCGTCCCGCCAGCTCTGATTTTGGCCGAAAATCCCGTCCAGAAATCCCGCCCGATAATTCTTGGAAATCCCGATCCCAAAATTTTTTTAGTTGAAAATCCCGTCCCGAAATCCCGCCCGAACTCCAGATGCGGTCTCTAAATAAAACCATTTAAAAGGGCCGTAGTAGATCGCCATTTTTCCAATTTTCATTTGTACAACTGAAATGCTCTGCTTATTTCAAGTTCATTGAAACATTATCAACGTCTGAAAAAAATTCTCAAAAGCATCCACACTTTGAGACACAATGAATATTTTATGCTTCCAAACGTTAAAATTTTCCAATCTATATTTTAAAATTTTTCACAAGGAAATTCGTTTGACACAAATTAAAAAATATTTTATAAAATACAATAACTTAATAAAAACCAAATTTTTTTAAAGTAAAATGTAAAAAATCACTTTTAACTTACACTTACGTGTTAGAAAAGTGTCCGAATTTTTTTTCGCGCAAATCTGACCCATGCAGTTGTAGTTTTTATTTTTTTATAATCTTATCATAATTGCTAGAAGATCAATACGTTCTAAAATTGTCTCTATATGTGTCGGAGTGGCCCCCGAAAAACAAACTGCCTTGTTCCCCTTGCTGATTTTTTTCGTATTTTTCTTAAATTTTTTGGCTTTAACTTAGACGCAGGGTATGGAAGGCATGGAATCAATTATAAGATGGGATCAAAAAAATTTTAAAAAGCTAAGAAAAACATGTTTGAGTACGTCCTAACATACGCTGGCCTATCCTTGCCTACGCCTAAGCCAAAAAACACTATTAAATTAAAACATATTTTTTATAACATGATTATTTGAAGTGAAAATAGTGAAAATAATTGAAGTGAAAATCATATGTTTTTTGTAAATAAATTAGAAAAATACAAAAAAAATCAACTGCGAGACCAAGGCATTTGTTTTGGTGGCCACCTCGACACATATAGAGCCAAAAAATTTATTTGAGGCATGAAAAAAATTCTATTCGATAAATAAAATTGTTCTGAATCGGTTTATTTATTTATTCCGTCGGTTGATTTGGTAGCATCAATCTTAGCTTATTCTCCCAAGCTTTCATCTTTGCTTCGCGATCACCATTTTTATACCCGGGCTCTTGCTCAACAAGATGCAAAGAACAGTTATAAATAGCACCAATACCTAAAGTTGTGAAGGCTAGTTTCTGCTCAACTTCATTCCAATCCAAATTATAAAGAGGTGACTTTTTCTGGGCTTTAAGTATTTTGTCAAGTTGAATAAGAAATCCTTGTTCATCAAAATTCCCTTTGTCGCTTAAATATGTTTGACAAGTAGAGCACTGGCTTTGACCATTTTTTTCATTTGCATGATGACATAACTTATTATTATATTCTTTCTCTCTTAAACCTTTTTTGATTTTTAATATTTCTGTTTTAAGATCTTTAGCATTTGCCAGAACCATTGATATAGCATCAAAAAAGGCTAACTCATTATCTTAATTTAAAAAATTGGCTTTATACAAAAAAAGTCTATTTGTGTAAAAATTAGCGAATCTAATATTTATGACATCCCATCATATGAAATCCCACCAACACATTATTTTGAATAAAATTGGGGCGAAAAATTGTGTACCAGAATGTTTGGCTAAATTTGAAAATCAATTCTTATAAAAACAACTTTTTATACCAATTGCTGAAAACTTTACCGTTGTTCTGTGAGTCCTTTGCTAAGCCTTTATGGTCAGAACCAGCAGAAACTAGCAGAAACAAAGCTATAGAATGCAAAGAGAAGATTAGAAGCAACATTTGAATTTGCGAAATATCGTGAAAGATAACACAGCTCAATGAAAGGAACCCTTTTTATCGAGATATAAAGCCACTACGTAGTTTTAAAATTTAAAATGGATCAGAATAGACGATCAGCTTTAAAAAAGACTGTGTAACCATCATAAGCAGCCTTTTGACAAAGACAAGGACAAAATCGATACAGGGTCGCTTCTACATTTGGGGTCTGTGAAGCAAATTTTTGAAAAATCAAATGTGTATTTTAGAGTGAAAAAATCTTGAAGGCAACTTTGAAGCCATTTAGAAACCGTTTAGCCTCACTCACACACTAGCGTAACACGAGTCACGTGACAAACTTTTATTTTTTTGAACAATTACTTTTTCTAAATCGCCTTTATTATTAGTGCTGGATGGTCATCCACTTATCCAAGTATATTTGGCATGATATTGCGGACTTCTCCTACCTTAGAATTTCCTTAATTAAACAATCAGAAGATACTAACAGCCCTTCAACACTCTTTTTGGGAACACTATTTTCATGCCGAGCACTTACCGAAGCTATGCTAAACAAATTCAATTTTCTTTTTAAATTCTATGTAAGTTAAATAGTGGCATAGAAATAAACGTGTTTAAGCGTTTTGAAGTAAAATAAAATTTTCAGTCTGTTGAAGATTCAGTCATATTTCACGCCTTGATGTTTACTACTTTTCCTCCGTTAGCAAGTAGCTCGGATATGTTTTGAGTGAGATCTCTAGTGAGTACTTAATTTAAGTAATGTTTGTTCTATATTCAATATTTTTTAAGGTCGGCCAAGTTAATGCTTCATTGCTACCTGAGGACACAAATAGAATGTGGGAGCTACAAGCGCAGGACGTTAAAGTTAGAGATGAGGCATGCTCACCTGTTTAAACTTCTCCCCACCAATTCAAATTTTATCCGAATGATTTGATATCTGAACTGATTTTTTGTCTTGGTTTCTAGCAAAACAAAGCCAAGTGTAGTTTTGTTAGAAACCAAGTTGAAAAATCCGTACAGAATTTCAATGATTCAGAAAAAAATTGAATTGGTGCGGACAAATTTAAAGGAGGAAGAAAAGCTACTTATGTTTAAAAAAGTGGCCTCGGTGGCGCAGTGCGTAAGCCCAAAATTTTTTGGCTCATTTAGAAATTAAACTTTCATTACTAATTTATACACAGATTACTATTATTAGTTTACTATCTGATTTAGCTGTTTTAAATTGACTTAGGGGTGAAACTTATATAGGCTGACGACTAGAATTGCGTATCTTTTCCAGCCGACTTTGCAGATGGGTATTTGTCTCTTTGGCTTCTTCTAAAGCATGCTCTTTGTCGCGTAACTGGAAATAAAGCAGAAAAGTACTGGGTATGCTTAAAAATTTTGAAATAAATTACATCTTTTTTGAGAATTATATTCGGGCTTTCAAGTCACTGGTCTCTTTCTCCCCTGTTCTTGGCTGGTCTTGAACCTCTTAAACTGAAAAATGAACAGAAAAATGATTTAAAAAAATTAGATAAGAAAGCTTGATCACAGTGTTTTCAATTTTTTTTACATTTTCGATAGATATATGGTAGAAATTTGACCAAGGTTAACTTTTAAAGTTAATATTTAGTCACTGTATTTCCTCTAACAGAACCCAGCCTCATATTTTTAAAGTCCTTTTGGACGGGTCTATATTCAAGGAGGGAGCAGGTGCTTTTAATAAAATGGAAGTCTCTTATTAGATTAAATACAGTACGTGAAAACTACAAGATAACTAAGGGTATAATAGGGGCTTTTGTAGATTGATAAATAGAGGGAGGCGGAAATATACCAGCGATAGAGCTTTGCTTGAACGGCTTTACTAAGATCAACAAAAAAGCCTTGAGTACATTTTCACTTACATTGCTTTGATTGACTGTGTTCTCACGTTCAGACTCTTGCAGATTCAGTTTATCTCTGCTAGTTGTTTTAATGCATCTCCTGTGAAACGTGAAACTTAAACATTTATGAACACACACATAAAAAAGCTTTCAACGGCAGGAAGTATCACACACATACATACTTACAACACATATACACAGTGCTAAAATAAGTAAAGGGACAACAGTCATTGTGTTACCGTAATTATTCCAATAGAAACCCGGGGTTACTATTTTTAAATGCTCTGAAAATCTTCAAAAATTGTCAATCAAAAATGGCCTTAAAAGAGGAGGCCATTTAGGTCTGAAAAAGGGCTTCCATGGTGCAGTGCGTATGTGCTCGCGTTTTTTGGCCCAAAATGGTGTTTTTCTGGTGTTGCAGGTTCAATCCCACGTAGTGGCACTCTTTTTTTATTGGCTTGTTTGGCCAGTTTAGAGGTAATTAGCCTTTATTGACGTCAGATTCGGAATCAGCGACCCAAATTATTTCTAAACTGGCCAAACAAGCCAAAAAAAAGAGTGCCACTAAGTGGGATTGAATTTGCAACACCAAAAAACACTATTTGGGGCCAAAAATCGCCATGGAAGCCACTTTTTTAAACCTAAATGGCTTAAATGCCAAATACATGTGGTCTAGTGCTCATTCAAACTTTCGAAATTGCCATCATAAGGTGGAATGGTCCTTCAAATTGACCAAATTTTTAAATTTAAGAAGCTGTTTCAAAAAATTGGGTTTTCTTTATTGCCTTACCAAGAAATTTTTATTGTCGAATCATCAGATAAATCGTGAAAATATAATATTTGATACCATAGAAATTAAAAAGTTGCTTTTTCATGTAGAAAGTTTCTTATATATCTGCTAAAAAGGACCCACCTTCTAATAAATCTGAGTCTAGAAATACATTTTTGCAAATCTATTTTTCTTGTTTTTTTAATTAGCACGAGAGCGCCTGATTTTATTTTTGAGATTTTGTTTGAGCAGCCATAATGTCAAAATCGACATCAGTTTTTTTTTCGGTTTCAGGTCCTTATTACGACTTTTACCAAATCACGTCAATTTAATTCTTCTTTGAATTTTACTGGTACCTCACAGTGTGTCAAAGTCGAAAACATGCAAACTCGTGGTTTAAAGGTTGCGGTTAAATCCAAATGGACTTTGATCAGTTACTCAGAAGTCCTCTTACCAATCATCAATTATATGCTGTTTTTCGCTTTTAGAGGAAATTTGAAATTTGGGGAAATTTAAATTTAAAAAATTCGATTTTTTTTCGTTTCTTTTGAAATCACGTACCACCCCCTTAGGGGTCGAAACGACCAAATGTGAGGGTCGATTTTGAAATTTTTTTAAAATGTGATCTAATTAGATTGAATTACTCAAATAACTCATAATAAATAATGATTAAATTACTCATAATAGTGCGAAAGTTAAAAAAACCAACATTTTCACGGAAAAAAATGTGAAAAAAATTCAAATATCGTACAAAACAGAATGCAACAGCAAGTTTGCGACTTTTAAATTTTGACACACTGTGACCGCCTTCTAAAATATTCCCATCGGCGAAGAACATGCGTTTTTAATATCGTTTTTATAATAACTGCAATTTTTTGTGATTTTCAAGAGGTTGGAAAATTTGCAAATTTTTTTATGGAAAGTACAAAGAAATCATGGGTTTGAATTATTTAAACATTCATTAAGAAGCTGAAGCATTAAATCTTCTGTTGTAAACAAATTGCCCGACTCTCGCTCTTGGATTAGCAGCTTTAACAGATTTGGCTAGTCGATGGTTGAACTTATGGTTGTGCTGGAACTCATTAGGTATAGTGTTGTGCAGTCCTCTTAGTGCTGAATTTTTGGATTTTCAAGAGATAAAAAATAATCCGATATTTTTACATCTATTTGTGTCATAGAATGCTTTAATTTCGTCAAAAATATAGTTGTCATCTTTGGGCACAAAGTGCACTCTTTCAGCTAGTTGAGTATGGCTCTGAAGCCAGCTGCTCCACCTCCAATGTTGCCATAAGCTGTGGTCGAAGTTCCAGGGCCACCCACAAGAAGAGCACCGGGCCCTCTAAGTTTGAAACCAGCACTTATATAGCCAATAAGTTTGTCAATGTCTTCATCTGAGAGAATGTCTGCTTGTTCTCGCAGAAGACGCTCTCTCACTAGTTTAGTTCGCAAGCGAGTCACCTGAATCAAATAATAAAAGCTATCATTTTTAGAAGAGCTCAAAAATGGTAGGTCACCTAAAATTTAAAAACGCGTTAAAAAATTAACGATTGCTGTTCTTAAAAATATTATTTATGTAGTTGAAAAACCTTTTCACCTGTTCCATGCGTTGTCGTAAAATTTCGTCTTCAATTTTCTCATGCTTGACATAATCAGCCTGCAAAATTGTCTATTGTGTAAAATTTCGAAAAAAAGGAAACTTTTAAAAAGTGAAATAATTCAGTAACTAGTGTATTTTAGCCACTCAGAATAGTATAAGAAGCTCATTGTAAAAAAAAGTTTAAAAATTATTCGCACATTTCAACTTCAATTTAGCAATCAGAACTTACCCATTTTTTAAAAGAAAACGAATTGAACACATTATTTTCGTCCATATTTATTAGTTAGAACAACTAAGCTTTAAACAAATCTAAACAAAAAAAATTCAACTGACCAAGCCAAATCTAAGAAGCCTACTTAAAAACAAAGTAAAACAAAAGTTGCTAAGCAATCGCAAAAAATTGCAATGCATATATCTGACTTCAGCTAGACTAGTGTACAAATTCGCTTCAAAATACATCATTGAGAACATCGGAGGCAACAGACATCCGTTAGAAATTTTTTAGTATAGTCAACTTCAAAAAATGCTTTTAAAAGCCTACACCGATCTTTAGTTTAATACCACAGACTTATAATTAACGACTTTAATATTTCTTTTATTGCTTCCACATTTCTCAAAAAAATTGCTCACCAAAATTGACTACTACTACTGCTGAAAGCATCTTATTTCTTCAGCCATTTTGACTAAAATATCAAAAGGCACTTTTTAATTACACGCATTTTATTCCGTTTCTTCATCCTCTCACTTCCATTTATTCTTTATTGACTTTTAGCAAAAATTGCATCACCAATTAAGTGAAGTGAGTGCTAAGCTATTTTTTGTGCAAAGCTTCTGTATTTACATTCACTATAAACGCTTTTAGTCAGCAAAACAATCTCTGCTTTTGATAGCTAAAAGTTTTTTTTGGACTTTTGTGCCGATCCACACAGTCTTTTCGCTGCATGTCTGTCTTTGTTTTGCAGCCAGGCGAGCGGCCAGTGCAAGCTCTTAGCAAATCAGCACACAGAAAACTGATGGTGTGTGTGCGCGCATATAGGGACAGCTTGCCTGTCAGTCGATTGCTCAACTCCACAAAGCTTTTGCTTTTAGCCACAACCAGACTTTGTTTATGCAGCAGGAGCAGCAAGCGATGATGGCGCTGCTAATGCATAGATGGCCTGCCTGCCCTTTGAATCGATTTGTTTGAGGCGATGGTCCAACTGAACGAATGTTTTTTATTCGTATAGACACAAAAGCTTACTATTTTTGGAATATTTTTTACTTTTTCATCCTTTTTAATCCAGATTTTATTTGAAGTGTAACTAATCTTAGAATCACAATTGACTTTTTAATAAGCACTCTCACAAAGACAACACTCTTACATGCTTAAGTGTCTTCTAAAAACAAAAAAACACTTATTTTCGACACTTTGTCGCGTGAAAATCGATTATATAAAAAAAAACAAAATTTTTCACCCAAAATTCGACCAAAACCTATATTTACCTTGGTCCCACAAAGCAAAAAGTCAGATTTTAGTTTGGATTTATTCGATTTCTTTTCAAAAAAATCGTATTTTTATGTGAAAAAATGTCAGAATTTTTTTATTATGATTTTCAGCGTATGAAGATTACTGAAGAAAAAACGGTAACTAATATTTTCATTTAAAATTAGCAAATTTACATTTAACAAATTTTAAGTAACCGATTGTTAATATTTACAACAAGCGCAGGTCCACACATTTTATTTGTCCATTGTTTCTTTATTGCAAAAGAGCAATGCATTTTGAATGGGCTCTTTCACTACTACACATTGAATCTGCTGCACATTTGTTTAGAAATAGCAGTATTAATAAAAAAAAATGTTTTTATTGGTGAATTTATGAATTTATTTTTCTAGAAAAAATAAAGTGCGGTATTTTATTTTAGTCGAATTAAGTTATTGTTTTTAATGGTTATTTAGAGATTAGTAGCTTTTTCTGTAGCGATTTCCTAATGAATTAACTGTGTCTAAACATAGATATGCTAATGGGCTGCTCTTTAACCTTTTTTCCGAAAATGGAAATTTTTAGTCTTAGACCTGTACTGGGTGGAACACCGAAAAAAACTTTTAGTAAGAGACTTTTACCTAGCCCAGAAGGCTATTTTATTAAAGTCACGAGATTGACCCGAGTGAGCACCTAGGGCACCCCTGGACGACAGGTTTATCAGACTTTTTATTAGTAGCTTTTGTTATTATACTCTTTTTAAT
This sequence comes from Ditylenchus dipsaci, assembly GCA_004194705.1. NCBI lineage: Eukaryota > Metazoa > Nematoda > Chromadorea > Rhabditida > Anguinidae > Ditylenchus > Ditylenchus dipsaci. The sequence continues at coordinate 124,046 of SADC01000203.1, forward strand.
TATTATTCTTTTTTTATTATTATACTACCATTTATTATTAGCCTGCTCGACTGAAAATCGAAAAGCGTACATTTCAAAAGACCATGGTTTTCGCACGCGGTGGCAAAAATGAAAAAATTTGAATTGACGGGGGACACTTCTCTTTTGTCTCAATCTTCACTTTTGGAGTTGTTCGACATAACTTCGAAGAGTACAGTGAGAGGCGAAAAAGAAGTCTCCCCCGCCAATTCAAATTTTGCACATGCCACTGCACGCAAAATCCATGGCCGTTTGAAAAGTATACATTGTCATACATACCGTATTTTCTCTATTAAGGAACCCCTCTCTAATAATGAACACCCCCCCCCCCATTTATTTTTGACTAGGATTTTAGAGCTGAGGCCATTTTCAATTGACAATTTCGAGATTTTTCGGTGGTTGAAAAATAAAAAATCCCGGGTGCATTAATAGAGAAAATAAGGTATGTCATAAACATCAAATTTTCTTTGAAAACTTTGAAAATAGGCCGACCGAGAGTGTAGACTTTACGTCAAATACACGACGAAAAAGTGAAATTCTTTTGTATCGCAAATGCCAAATTGTGTAATTTTTCCAATTAGGAAGCTGGGAGCCAAAAAGAAATCCAGAATTCGGTTTTTTCGTGTTACAATATGAATTGAATTTTTAAAGTTTGCAAAAACTTTTGAAAGTTCGTATTTGTTGCTTTTAAAATTCGAAATGTTAAAAAAATGATGCGTCTTGACGCTTTCGTTATGTGCCTACTGCCAAGTTGTCATCAAAAAAAGTAAGAAAATTTGTGAAGTCCATTTAGAAATGAAATTTCCATTCCGCTCTTTTGCAATTTCCATTTATAACACAAAGAAGTGGGCAAAGAGCACTTCTCATATAATAAATTAAAAGAGAAAAGTGAAAAAAATATAAGGTCCAATGAAGCGGCTTTGGGAGAGCAGAGAGGCTTAACCTCTGGGCAGCTGCTGCTGTGTGTGTTGGTATTGTTGAGCTTTTAGAGACTTGTATACACCGAAAGACCAAACAAAGTCAAAAAAATTAGTGGAACAGGGTTTTAAATGTTTTTCTAAAGGACTACCAGGCAAAACCAAATCTCTTGTCCTATTTGTCCAAATCCCACGTTATTTTCAGCGATTTTGCTAGGATTTAAGCTTTTTTGGAGTAGTTGAGTTTAGTGTTAAAACATCTGGGATCTGTATAAATTATGGGTTTAGGTGTTTTTTTATTTTAATTTTTTGTAAATAAACTCGTTTCTCCTTTCTGCACCATTTATTTTTAAGTTTATCTTAAAATTATAACAGTACATTTTATCCAATAGTGATTTTTTATAGCCTTGTAATGTTCTATATCGATCCGTATTTTCATTCGTCTAAAGATCTTATTTTATCAGCAAATTTTAGACATTTTTAAAATATTTTCTTCATATTAAAAAAGACTAACCATTTTAACAGCACGAATTTGTCGTGTCATACTTGGATATATACTTGGATATAGCCTATTTTAAAGTGTTTCTATTTATGACCCTGAGGCTGACTAAAATGAAAAATTGGAGCACTTTACCTTTACCCCCACCACTTAATTCACCTTGACCCTACCAGCAAGTCAGCTTGGAAGACCAAGGCAAAAAAATTTCCATTTTTAATATCAGAAATTTTTCTGCATAAAAATAATCAAAAAGTGCAAATATATTGTTTTTGAGACCTGTTTTTTCCAGATTTTAAAGTGAAAAACTTCAAATGAAAATGTTTTTGCCTTGGTCTTCCAAGCTGATTTACTGGTGAGGGTCGAGATTAATTGAGTGGTGTGGGTATAGGTAAATTTAGCCACAAAATCATTTCTGAAATATTGTTGCACTTTTATTCGACCTTAATAAAAAATACTTGCTGAAATATTATAACCTCACAGCTGCATTCGGGGTTAATAACCTCAATAAAAATGGTGAAAGGCCATGAAAATAAAATAACCATTAGTTTATTAACTTTGCATATTATAAATCTGAAAGTCAAGCAAGCCACTTGTTTTTTTTATGATTTTCGTTCTACTCTGAAAAATTTTAAAAAGCCTTTTGCCAAAATTATTTTAAGTGAAATTGCGAGTTAATCAAGCGTAAAATGTTATTAAAGCCAAAAAGGAGCAAAATTGGCCGTCCGTGTAAGCAAAAGTAATTTTTCAGGACTCATTTTGCTTATAGCTTTCAACCAGTTGATATCTTTTATGCCCTATATTTCTAGACCAAGCTTTTAAATTATGTAAAGTCTGAAGTAATTATTGGGTTTGATTTTAGCAATCCAAGTCATATTTCACTATCTAAGAGAATAATTTTTACGTGTTAATTATCTAGTGTGGCCATTGCTTTCTTCAATCTGAAGCGCCCGTGTCCCAGTTCCCCGCCAGCAAACTTGGCTACCTCAAGTGCCTCTTCTTCTCGCGCTCGCTTCCAACCCCTTCCTATTTTTCGGCTAATAAAACGGGTTCAAGAAAGAGATACATGTCTGAAGAAATGGTTGTAGCAGCTACCAAACAGCTTGCTACTGATGCAAAGCAGCTCTCCCGTCCTTCTGAAAAACCAGCCAATCTTCACGGTATAACTTCTTTGAAAACATGTTTCTGACCCTGTCCTAGAGCAGGGCATTTTTTCGCCTTGCTCCTCTTAATAATTTTTTTGTAAATTTTTTTAGACTTGGGCAAGGATTAGCCAGCGTATGTTCGGACGAACTTAAAAATGAGTCTAATATATTCCCGAATGTGTACTAACATACGCTGACCAACCCTTGACTTACGAAGTCTGGAAGTCTGAAAAATTATAATAAAAATTAACAGAAAGGGTGACCTATTGGTTCTGAGGGCCCTTCGAAAATCCGACTTTCTGTCAATTGTGACACATTTGTAACAAACACTCTCCTTTTTGATTAAGCCTCAAGCTCAGGGTAGGCCAGCGAAACTAAGAAATCAGTCATTTCTTCCGAGGTCTGAGACTAATGAAAAAAGGGCCTTCAACCGAACAAGTTCTAAAAAAGCTTCCCAATTAGAAAAAATACAGTGACTTTGGTTCCACTTTTTTTCTATCCCAAAAATAGTTTTTCAATTTTTCAGGCAGCACAAACAGCCTAAACCATTCGAGTAGCTCAGGCTCATCACTGGCCATTTCTGCCAGCCATGCTTTGTCTGACTCATCCACCAATCAAGACACCAACAATAACTCTTCTTCGGGTCACTCTCAGCTTACTCACGTGCTCAACAATAATAATAGTCACTCTCGACTGCATCTTGAAGACATCAAGCCGTTCGTTCCCCAATATGGTGGTGCAGTCACCCACCAGGCTGCCTACAATTATGGCGCGGCAGCCAATGGCTCTTGCTCTACTACACCCTCTATGTCCTGTGTTCCACACCAGCTAACGTGGCTGCTGTAGCTGCAGCTATGTTGTCGGGACAAGCAGCTGGTCAGTACTATTATGGATCCAACCCTTCCTCCTCCAGTTCATTGAATTCGTCTGCTGCAGGCATCAATAACAACAACTCTTCCATGAGTGCAGCTGCAGCCGCTGCTCTTATGCTTATGAACAATAATGCCAACAATAACATTGCTGGACAGGCTGGACAACCACAGTTTGCAGTGCCAGCGCAACCTGCTTTAATGCAATCGGTGCAGTCAAAGGTGGGATTTTTTAGCTTCAAATGGTAGGAAAATAGGAAAATAATAATATTTTAGTTATCATAAGTCATCGGAAATTAGTAAAATTTAATTAAAAATTTAAGCTATCAATGCAGCTAGCTGTGCTTCGCCATACTATCAATCCACTAACATGATGTCTGCAATAGCTACACAATCATCAGCTGCTGCAGCTGTCAACAGCCAACCAAATCAACAGCAAATGTTTATGATGCCTGCCAATATCCAACCACATATCAACAACAATGGCGCATTTGAAGGCTTGCCAATATTCCTCATGCCACAGCCTGGACTGTCCTCTCTTTGAATGCACTGCAACGGGCTGCTGTAACTTTGAAAAATTACTTTTTTAAGCGCTGTCATCAAAATTTGTAGGAATTCAAAATGGCTACACAGCAGTCAGTCCACCCAAGAGTAGATACAAGCAGTAAGGGTTTTTTTTGTTAAATAAATATAAATATTAATAAAACCTACTTTGTTTAGAACACCACCATATTTTTGTGGGAGATTTGTCACCAGAAGTGGACAATAACATGTTGAGAGAAGCCTTTGAAAAGTGTGAAGGGGAAATCTCGTCAGTTTCTCCTTGTTTAACAAAAAAACAGGGTTTATATACAAATTCAAACCCCTATGTAGTTCATATGATAAGTCGAAATTCAATATACCGTATTTTCTCAAATTGCCCTCTAATGGCCACCCCTTTCGACTTTGAGCTATTTTATCTTGGTCCACAATTTTTTTTCAAACAATTTTTTTACCTTTTCTTAGTTCCCACGAGCTCTGCTAATTCTGCATTTCGGATTTTTTATTTTTACCCGAAAATTTCAAAATGATTCTAATATCGCCCTCCCCTTAGAGGTCGATCAAAAAAAGCGCCCGGGGCTGCAATTAGAGGAAATACGGTATGCTCTAATATAACCCGTGGAGTTTTTTCAATCCTTGAACAATCTAACCCTTGAAAAGTTTCAACCCTTAATTTGGTCAATTTTGACATTTCCGGGTGCTCAACCAACATCCGAAAAGCGGAATTGCTAGATCTTGTGAGAGCTAATATAACATAGAAAACAGAATTGCAAAAATTTTGGAAGGTCAAGGTTGGGTGTTCTTAGGCGATGCTCTGTTAGAGAATGGGGCTAAATTATAGAATTTACTCTACACCAAAATGGTTAGCCAAAACTTTTGTCGGTTATATAACTGGTTGATAAACTAAAGCTTACATTTTTATACTCTAAATCGGCACTAGTACAGAATCGGTTTCCACTTTAGCCTTGCTCCCCTATCGTTTTTTTCAACAATATGCCTTGGTCCCCCTGTTCATTTTTTTAAAGAAAAAATGGGAACTGATTCTCCATTAGCGCCTCCAACTGTATGCGTTCAAGGGAAATGTGTAAAGCCCGCTTAAGCAATACACTAAATAATGAGAACGAATAATAATAAAAACGATAAAAGTTTCAAATTTAGAGACGCAAAAGTGATTCGAGACGCACAATCATTAAAATCTAGAGGCTACGGATTTGTTAGTTTCCCAAACAAAGAGGTAGACAGCAATAATAGACTACTAAATTTTTCAATTTTTTCGCTTTAGGACGCCGAAAAGGCAATAAACACAATGAATGGAGAAATGGTCGGCAAAAGGGCTGTAAGAACAAATTGGGCAGAGCGAAGGGCCAGTGTGGCTACCTCATCCTCGGATGATGAAAAAAGCAGTGGATTGGAGTCTCGGTTAAGTCAGGAACATCAACAACAGAACTATGACAGGGTGTTCAATGCCACAGAGGACACCAATACTACTGTTTACTTGGGAAATTTGGGAATAAGTCCTAACAACTTGGTCTCAGGTTAGTATCGCAAATTTTGAATACACATTTAAGTGCGTAGACTTTTAAATCTTTCTGGCTCTATATATTTTTTCGAATTTCTGGCACGTTTAGGCTCGTCACTTCATCGCGATCACTTTTCGTGACTTTTTAGGATTAAGCCATGATTTTCCAGTCTATTTAGGACAGACTCAAACCTATCTTAGAATCATGTTTAAATCTGTCCTAATAAACACTGGCCTATCCTTGCGTAGGCCTAAAAAATGACAAAAAACAACATTTTGAAAAATGTGCTTGCGATAAAGGATAATAACCCATGTTTGGCCCTCAATTTTTTTTTCAAAAAAAAAAACACTGAAAATAGAACACCGAAAATTTAAAAAATGCCACAAAAACAATCAAGCACTCCTGTTCTAAATTTTTGAATATTTAAAAAGTTTAGAAGAAAGCATCAGGAGCGCTTTTCAAAAGTTTGGAGCCATCAAAGACATTCGCCTCTTTTCCAATCAAAACTACGGCTTTGTAATCTATGAAGAAAAAGAAGGTGCAGCCAGAGCTATATGCGAAATGGATGACAGCAACTCGAGGGTCAGACAGTCAAATGTTCCTGGGGCAAGGGTACTGCTTCTAACTCTACAGCTAGAGAAATCACTATGGTGAGTTCATTTCTTTACAATACACTCAACCCTCAATTTAACGTCAACTCCCTCAACTCTGTTCCAACCTCGGGTCTAACACTTTTTACCCTAATTTTTTGAATCTTTTGCCAGTTGTCTTCGGTCAGTCTAGTCGATTATATTGCAAGGATTCTAATTTTTCCGATCCTTTTTGAGAATTAGAAAAGCTTTGCCGAAAAGACGCGCGGGTACTCGATTAAAAATCACCCTATTTGAGAAAGGGATAACGTTAAATCAAGGGTGGACTTTATTTGTATTCAGTCGACCCTTTAAAAGTTGCAGACATTTCCGGGCTCTCTAAACGCTTGCTAAACCGATACTTGAATAGATACCTAAATCAAATATTCGACTTGGTGTGAATTTAAATAACATTGTCATATTTTCAAACTTTATCAAATCAAAACAAAAAGAATAATAAAAATTGAGCCTCTTCTAAAGAGTATTATTATTTGATCAATTTTACTTTATATTTTTCCATTTTCAGTCGATTTCTGCGATTCAGCAGCAGCAACAAAATCAAGGCAATTTAGCTCACAATTCTGCTTTGCTTGCTCTGGGGCAACACTTACTACAGCAGCAACATCAACAAACCCTTCCGTTACAGCACCAAGTGGCTGGTAGCCCAGCAAATATGCTGGCAATCGTTTCTCAGCAACAACAGCTGCACCTCCAGATGCAACTGCAAGCACAACAGCAGCAACAGCAGGCCGTGCAGGCAGCTCTGGCACAGTCTCAGGCCTATTACAACCCACACTCATCAATAATCTTAACAGCAACGGCAATGCAGCAGCTTTAAATGGCATCTACAGTACGGGCACAGTTCTACCACAACAGTTTTGGTATGGTTGAGCGAAAAGCATTCAACGAAGTGAAAGCAGAAATTTGTTAAAGCTTATACATTCCAAGTTTTTTTTTACCGATTTTAGTGTAATGTCAGATTTACTTTACATCCTTGCTTGATATTAGGTTGATGCATAAGTTTTTACGGTTTTTTCTAACTAATGTTTAAGCATCAAAATTATTTTGAATTTTTTTTAATACACCATTGTGTAGCTCTGTTATTCTTCTGCAAAATGTGATATCGGATTTTTCGGATCATTTTCAAAAAGTTGTTCTTTGGCTCCAGACACTAGTGATGTCATTTTGGGTAGTTGACACGTATTTTTATCACTTTGATTGGTCAAAAGATTTATTCAGGATCCAGCCTTTAAACAACATCTAGCGTTATGTCGTAGCGCAGTTCAAGAGCTACAAGACCTATTTCACAGAATGATTTTCGCAAATCTGGTTGTGGAGATATGGACTTATAAAAAAAAATGACTGAAAATGCGAAAAGTTAGGGAAAACTTGGACTTTAGTCATTTTTTGAAGAAATTGATTTTTTTTAAAAGCCCAAATCTCCACAACCAGATGTTTAACTTTTTCCCATAAAATAGGTCTTGTAGCTCTTGAACTGCGCTACAAAATAGCACTATGATGTTGTTAGAGCACCTAATCCTCAAAAAACTTTAACACTAGTTAAAGTGATAAAAAACGTGTCATAAACTCAAAATGACATCACTAGTGTATGGACCTAAAGAACAGCTTTTTGAAAATGATCCGAAAAACCCGATAGCACATTTTGAAAAAGAATGACAGAGCTACACAAAGATGTATTAAGAATAATTTTTCAAATAAATTTGATGCTTAAACATTAGTTAAAAAAAACCGTAAAAACTTAAGCATCCACCTAATACATTGTTCAGTCCAGTATTTTATTTTAAATAAACTGACGAAAAAACAGTTTTTAGAACAGACATAACAAATTAGTCAGTGAAAATGTAGTAATGTGGTTGAGATTATGCACGGGGTGTCAAACACGTCGAAAGGTAAAATCAGCGTTGGCGTCCTGTCATTCACCATTTTGAATGTGACCCTATTTGTCTGCTGTTTTTTGAAACGACACCTGAAAAAGTTTGTTCCTGCCTACGGTTCGACACTTTTCTTATTCCAGATTCAAAATTTTTTCTTTCGTCTTTCGTCAATTTTTTTATAAGTCTGCTGCAAAAACATTCCGATTTTTTGATTTATTTTTCCTATTTATGCTGTATAAGTTAAGAAATTAGATCCATTAGCTTACTGAAACATGTCAATTTTCATAAAACCACTAGGTTGATTCAAAAATCGACGATGAATTGAAAAACTAAAGACGCCATGAGAAAGCTGAGGAAAAATGCTACATTATGGTCAGCCAAAAAAAATTTATCACGAAATTCTGGAGAAAAGGCCAATTGAATTTGGAGGTTTGACTCTGATAGACATTAATTCAAACTTCTTTTTGAATTTCCAATGCAATCTTTTTGTTCCTTTTTTCAGCCCTCGTGAAAAAATTTGACCTAAGTAAACTGACTAGGGCTGATTTTACACCAAATTCCACATCCGAACTTTTTCTCCAGAAAATTCTCCAAATGGGATACAAATGACAAAGATCACCCGAAGGTTTATCTTGTCCTCCTGGAGGTTCCTTCAAGAGAACTTAACAGCTCTGGCATTAACCCAACAGAAACAGTATTACGATTCGAAACGCCAAACAATTCTAATACAAAATTTCGATAAGAATTAACACAACAGAGTGTAGCAACAAATTCAACAATAGAATGAGAATCAACTACACAAACGGCCACTGTAAATATTGGAAAGGTATTAGGGACTTCAAACAAAAAGAAGCCAATAAACATTACGAAAGGTATCAACATAAATAAAGTAGCAATAAAAGCTTGAACCAGCGAAATGACTATTAAGCTAGACTGCTGGGATTTTAATTTCTTTTTTAAAATTTGGTAAATAAACATGCCGAAAACAAAAGGTTCCAGCAAATTAACACAGACTAATATAACAAACCCTACAAAAAGTGGTATAGAAATGTTGAAAGAATTTTGTTGTAAGAAAAATGTGGGCTCATTGTCAATGTAGGGTTTTAGAACTGGATCATTTCCCACGGCAAATAGATTAATTTTCTGGCGATTATCAGCAATTACCGACAACACAGCATAAGAAAGGCTAAAATAGGCGAGAAGCCTCCAAATTAATACTGCTACAATTAAAAATTTAGTGTTCATCCACCGAGCATATTTATTAGGAAATATCAAAAGATATCTTGTAAAAAGTGTTGGCATTAATGCAGCAGCCATATTTACTGCAGAACCTATCGCTAGTAGAGTGCACTGCTAAAATATCCGACAACATGCCTTCCAAATCCAAGTTGGTAAAAAGCGACAAAAGGCGCTAACACGACTGGTTTCAAAGTTCCTAATATAGTTTCATAGAGAAGGCACCAAAATGTATGGTTTAAAATATACCACTTAAAAATGCCAATGTTTTGGATTTGGTCAAAACAATGTAGAACACAAATGAGGCTAACATCCATGTTATTAAAAGCATCAAACTAAAATAGTAATAATAAAAGTTCAGCAAAACATGCGACGGTATTCTTATTTCGGACATGTTAAACCAGAAGTTTTCAAATTTCAACGACTGAAATTAGAGAGCTTAAAATATTGATCTCAATTCTTTAAATTTTCATAAAATAAAACATTCTCACGTTTATTAAGATACAGTTTAGGCATGAGTTACTATAGCAGCAGTTTTTCTATCTAAACTGGTATAAAATACAACCTCACAAGCAAAAAACAAACTTTTCCATTATTTCACTCATAAAAATATATAAAAATAAAAGAGAAATATGTATGTCAGCTACAGAATTTTCACTAATTAAAAAGGAAAGTCTACCATCTTTTGATATTTTTAAAAATTAGGTTACAAGATAGGGTTTAGAAATCGCCGAACTATACCGGATACTTTTTCGTGTAGGAAACATATAACAATTTGTTTATTTTGTAGCTTCTTTCCCTTATCACACAAATGTTAGTTTCAAAAGACAAAGTTGAAGCTACACACATTTTACTTTGACATGGGGAAAACCCAAAAACGTGTCAAAATAAGCATATTGCTATCAAAAAAATTTCATTATCTTACTATGAAAAAAAATTTCTACCAAAAATTTTAAAATTACCAAAAAATCCATAGAAGTGAACGAATTTCGCCAAGTATTTGTAGTTGTGAATTACTTCTAGATTGAAGTCAGTAATATAACTTTTTCTGGGCTGAGAGAAAGGTTTATAATTTGTAAAATTGATTTGTTAATGTCAAACATTTTAAGCTATTGAGCTTTTTTATTTACAGTCGATGTTGGATATAACGGACCTCTATTTAACGGACAGCTATTTATAACGGACAAATTTTTTGACTTGGTTGGTTTTCATTGAAATTGACTGTAAGGGACGCTCTATATAGAGTCGACCCTCGATTTAACGGCACCCTTAGGGACCGGGTCCGGGGTGCCGTTAAATCGAGGGTTGACTGTAGCTATATTTACTCTCGGCATTTTGCTGTTTTTTTTACCGGCTTTTAGATGCCTTAGTCAAATCTTTCACAACCGTATTGTGTCATCACTCGACATTATAACAACTTTTTTCAACAACAAGAATAATGAAAAATCGCCGCTATTCCATTGTACCACCCCCCTCCCCCCCCCAAAAACCAACTTTTTATATGCACTCAAAAACCCTTTTTGTGTAATAATTTTGCCATAAAAGGACCAGAAAAGCCATTTAAATAGGGTTCAAGGGCTGTATTGGGAGGGGAAGGGAATAACACAGGGGCCACTTTTTTTGGCTGCTTTACCATGTTTTCAACTCGGGCCGTGGCAAAAATAGACTCTATATGCATTTATGATCAAGAATACTTCTCGGAATCATGTCTGAGGTAAGTGAGTGCGCACATCTCTAACTATCAAGCGCCCTAGACCCCACCCCCCCCCCCGAAGAGGCACACACCCACATACCTTAGACGCAAATCACTCGAAAGTGACTCTGGATGCATGAAAAAGCATGCATACCAGAGTTTATTTATGCGGTAGGCCCAGTATTCAAAACTATGTTCAACATCTTCTTGTTAGTGGCCCTGTGTGATTAGTGCCCCCCCCCCTTTATTCCCTTCCCCTCCCTATACAGCCCTTAATCCGTTTTAAATTCAAAAGGCGCCAATTTAAATTTTTCAAACTTTGACTTAAAAACCATGATACCCCTGAGGTTCGAAAAAAAGGTAAAACGACACTTGGAGTTGGGGACACTTGTAGCTGGACAGTAGACTCTATATGCATTTATGATCAAGAATACTTCTCGGAATCATGTCTGAGGTAAGTGAGTGCGCACATCTCTAACTATCAAGCCCCCTGCGCCCCTTCGGGGCGCAGGGGCTTGGGGCTTGGAGTTGAGATGCGCACACCCACATACCTTAGACACAAATCACTCGAAAGTGACTCTGGATGCATGAAAAAACATGCATACCAGAGTTATTTATACGGTAGGCCCCAGTATTCAAAACTATGTTCAACATCTTTAATTTTTCGGCCGAAAAAGGTCTCCTCCCTTTTCTGGCCTTTGGCTACGAGCCAGAGGCTCAGCCATCCAAAAATTCAGCCTTCACCTCCACAGGGTGCTGGCTCAGGCCAGGCCTGTGCACGGGCCGGCCCGGCCCGGGCAGTGATTTTTGAGGCCCGGCCGGGCCGGGCCCAACTTTCAAATTGCTTACGGGCCGGCCGGGCCGGGCTCGAAAATCGACGGGCCGTGCCGGCCCGGAAATGCTTGATCCAAAAATTCTAGATTATAATACACCTAGAAATCTTGCGATTTAAAATATTTTCATCTAATAGATTATCACTTATCCCTATTCTACTAGCCTATTTTCTAACTGTTTTCAGCAATTTTCAAAGAAGTGATTAACCAAGGATGAGCACGGTTCAAGAACAACACAGTGATGAAGAATTAAGCGAGCCTGCTGTCAAGCGGATCCTTTTGACAGGCAGTATTAATTCACTTTTTTCACTAGCTCACTTGTATTTTGTTTGACTTTCAGAGAGCAAGTCTGCACTTGATCTAACCAAAGATGATCTCGGGAACATGATTATGAACAAGTGTGGTGAAATATTTTTGAAGCCCAAACCGAAAGATGACCTTTTTGTGGTGGTGGAATACGAAGCAAATAGAGTAGAGGAAAACTCAGCACCAACAAAATTCTTTGCTGTTCCAAGTGCAAGATTCTTTTGGCTAATTTCGAAGGAGGACACCTCAAGTATGTTAAAATAAATATTTTGAGCTTTTTCTGATAAAATTCTGCTCTTAAGTCGTCATAGGAACACGCACGCCAGGAAAGTCGATTCAGTGAACGTAGATCAAAAGCTCTTGACGTCCTTTTTTCAATCTTCCAAACCCAGCCAAGCAGAAATCAACAAAATGAAAGAAGCCATTGTGGATTTATGTCTTCTCCATTCCGTAAGCTTCTCAATCGTCGAAAAGGAGGGACTTAAGCGTGTAGTGAAAATGGCCATGGATATTGGGTAGGTGCATTAAATCTTAAGAAATCTTTATTTTAATAATCAGTGTGATTTAATTTTCCAGAGCAAAGCGACACGGGCTAGTGGATATTGATGCTCTCCTTGTCAACAGGACTACAATTTCCAGATGTGTGGCTGCCAAGTCAAGTCGTTTAATTAAACAAATAGCTCCAAAACTGGTGGCTCTTCTCAAAAAGTGTGGTGGTGCATTCGGACTAGACCACGGTAAACGCCTTAAAGATTATCTCTGTGTGACAATCCATTTTCTCGATGTCAATTGGTGAATGGTCTTGCACGGCTCGCCTCCAAGTTGCTCTCCATTCCGGCATCAACAGCTGAAGACGAAAGGTGGTTCAGCAAGCTGCGTCAATTGGTTGAAGAGAGTCGAGAAAGTTTGTCTGCAGAATCAATTTTCTCTGTTTGTGTAGGAAAATCTTTGATGGAAAGTGATATTGCGTTCGAGTGATGTTAAATAATAAAAATTTCACTGTCTGATTTTCTTGATTGACTGAATATACGGCCAGCCCGGCCCGGCCCGGGCCCGAAAAAAATAGGTTCCGGGCCGGGCTGGGCCGGGCCCAAAAAAAAATGTCCGGGCCGGGCCGCGAAAAAGTGGGCCCGTGCACAGGCCTGGCTCAGGCACAACCACCTCGGGACCCACCCGGATTACCCTTGTGGTCCTTTTGAGTACTTATTGATTTGGGTCCTCCCCAAGTTGCTGGGTTTGAGGGTGCCTTAAACCCTTATCAATTAGTGGCCCCTATTTGTCCCTTCCCCTCCCAGTACAGCCCTTTAACCCTATTTTAATGGCTTTTCTGGTCCTTTTATGGCGAAATTATTACATAAAAATGGTTTTTGAGTGCATATAAAAAGTTGGTTTTTGGGGGGGGGGGGGGTGTTGGTACACTGGAATAGCTTTGGGGGGGGTACAATGGAATAGTGCCGAAAAATCACACAAAAGTGTTGTAAAAGCCGTTGTAAAACAGCATCATGGCATGAAGATAGAGACTGACGATAACCCGCTATTCACTGCTTAAGAAGCCACTGCCGGACTCAATTGACTTTAGTGTGAGTGACAGTTGCAAAGTTTCGAATAATACCCTATATCAGCGGCGCATGCAGGAATTTCTGATGGAGGGGTCACCAGGCCATTTTATCTACACCGTTGTTCGAATTTTCGCGGCTATTTTACCTGCACCGTTTTTAAAAAAATCTGACGAGGAGAGGGGGGAGAACCGATAAGGAGAAAATCTGACGGGTGCCGACTGTAGTAGTAAAACAGTTTGAAAGAATCCTCTGTAAGTTTAATTGTAAAACGATTGTAAAAAAATCAAATTTGGAGGCTTGTTTCTATAAAAATTGCCTGCCCCTCCTTTTTTATTTCTTCCTCTCAAAGTCTCTGCCTTGTTTACTTCGTTTTTTTTGCTCTTTGGTCAGCTGGCGCTTAGTAAAAAAAGTTGTTTTGCAGTAAACAGTGCATTTTTTTTGCACGTCTGCTTTTTAAAAAAAATAATAATTTGTTTATTGTGTTTAAACTTGTAAGTTTTTAGATATTGCACATCAACAATGATGAGCACAACCAATAAAAACCCGTCAGAAGAGTTTGGAAACAGTTCGGTTGTAAGTGAATTTATTTAAAACTAATTTGCTTAAGAAAAACTTAAGAAGCCAAAAGCGATACAGCCTGGAGCAGATGTTTCCGCTCCTACACCATCTCCTGCAAAGGCAGGTATCAACAACAATTTGGGTATGGTCGGCATTGGTGCAGGTAACTTTTTGGTCTAAAAAAGACCCTTTTTGCAATTGAAAATTTCAGGGACTCTTCTGACCCTTTATGTGATACAAAAAGCAATGCGTCGTTAGAAAGAAACTATTTTTTTCTATTTTTTCATCAATATTCGCTATGTTTATAAAATAAAAACAACCCTGCTTTTTTTGTTGTTTTTATGTGTGTAGTCGTTTACTTGCTTGCTCTTTAGTCTCTTAAATTTTAAAGAGTATTTTGTTTTGCCGTAGCAGAAAAGTGTTTTTTGTTCTCTTTTTCAGACACTTTTTGAACGAATAAATTTGATTTGCGTTATAAACTTGTGAATTTTGTTCAAATTTAACCGAAAATAGAAATTTTTTGTTATAAATACTTTTTGAAAAAGCTTTTTGTCAGAACTAAAAAAAGATTCACGTATGTATTGACGAATGTTTTTTTGTGATTAGTGTATCAATGTAAAAATGTTATTTCAGACAAATATTATTAGTAGCTATGACTGGATCAGGCAAAGGACAGCCAATGGAAACTGGACCTAACGTAGTTGTAAGTTTTTGGAAAAAATAAATGAATTTTAAAATATTTATAAATAGAAAGCAACAGAGGCAGTAGCTGCACCTGGTCAAAGACACAGACGAGAAACAGAATCTGGTGCTGATGTGTTTTCTCCAAACCATCCTCCGGAAGTAGTTCAACTACTTCTGATATCAAAAATAAACTTGGTGTCAACAGCAACTTAGGACTAGCCGGCATTGGAGCAGGTATGGACCTAATCGGTCACCAAATTTTCCCCACGATTTTATAAAGTTTATATTTTGATAACCATGCTTTACCATCTATTAAACGGAAACCCTTAAAGACCTATATCTAAGCCTCACTTTGCAGATCTATTTTTTGCGTTTTTAAATTACCGCGATCTTAGTTGATACTATTTTTTAGAGCACCCGAAAATCTCAAAAACAGAATATTTTTATTTTCGACTTTTCAGGGGTTGAAAAATAAACGGGCATGCCCGTCTATTATAGGTTACACGGTTTATTGTTTCCATCTATCTGTAAAATAACTTTTTACTAAAAAGTTATCAACTGGTGAGTAATCTACTTTATTAATTTATTTTTTTGCAGGCACCCTTGCAGTACTTTACTTTGTCCAAAAAGCTATGCGTCGATAATTTATTAGTCTGTCTGTCAAAATAATTAAAACTTTTATGAATACTTAGTTTCTAATTGTATGTAATTTTGAATGTTTTTCAGAAGTACGCTTATGTAATATGGTTTGGTTTGTAACAAGTAAATTATTTAAAAACTCTTTGATCGACAAATATTTGCCACAGGACAGAACTTTTGGCAATAGTCAGTTTTGAAACACATTTTTTTGATTTAGAAAAAAAAATTTGGTGTTAATTTTCAACTTTTTTACTTTGGTTAATTTTTCGCTTATGGATTTTCTTTTCAAATAAAATAAAACTCCTTTCAGCAAGTTTTTATTCTTGACAATTTTTCTTGGTTGCTGTTTTACAAAACTTTTTGACTCCATTAACACAGGAGAACATTTACTGTCCAATCCCGTTTGCAATTTCGCAGAAAGTTTTTCGAGTGCGTTATAGAAAGTGTCGATTTGTTCTTCCAGGGTAGCCTTTGGATAGCCAGGTGAATTTTCGTGCTTCTTGCCAAGCTTAAGTTTTTTAATCCATTGTTTGACTTCTTTTTAAAGTTTTCGCTTGCTGTTAAATATTGAAAAATCAATATTAAATGAAGATACTAATCTATTACCTGGAATTTTGTAAAAATCATTGCCTTTGCTCAGAAATGCTTGGAGCAGTGGAAAAAATTCCATGTCCATCAGTGCATCAGCTGGCATTGTTTTTAATTCCTTATCAACGTTTTCTACTCGTTTCAAAAAGAAGATAGCAAAAAGACGTACTGCATTTTCTTTGAAAAAAAAGTTGGAAAAAATTATGTGTTTAAATATTAATTTTTTAGATTAAAAAAAATCAAACAATTATTTTTTATTTTATTGAAAAATCAAAATTTAGAAGACTAAAGCTCAGGCTTTACTGTCCTGTCAAAGACAGGCTGTCAAGTTTAGCCATTGGTTGTTAAAACTAAAACGATTTGTAATCTGTGGTGAGTAGGGTTGTCGAGCCTTCGAAATTTTCGAGCCTTCGGCTCGAAAGCTCGAAGCAGCTCGAAAATTTCGAGTCTTAGCGAATTTCGAAATTTCGAAAATCTCGAAAATTTCGAGTCTTATCGAGTCTTATTAGGGCGCTATTGTACAATCTGTTTCCCCTTTTTGCCTTGGTCCCCCCTATTGTTTTTTTTCACTTTTTTTGGATTTCATTGTTATGATGTTTTTAGTTAAAATGCGCTTATCATTGGTAGATCAAGATGCTCTTTCTCAAACTGTGCAATTTGGTGATATTTGTCTACGTAAGCTGTTTCTTATGTCAAGAGAAGAAGTCATCACAGCTTTCGTCGGCCTTAACTTGCTGCAAAACAAAATGAATTGTTTAAAGTGCGGAGAAGTTATGAGAGTTCTCAATCGAGCACAAGTTCAAGACGAATACAGGTTATTTCAATTCTCTTGCTCTCATTTTTGTTGTTATGAAAAATATTTAAGTGGGTGTGCAAGTCAAAAAAAATTCCGTGCTCTGCCAAGTCGATTCGCTATGGATTTTTCTTTGCCAATTCCAATCTTTCGCTTTCTTCTATTCTGGTTCTGTGTTACATGTGGGCTGCGGACTTTGATAACAAGCATATATGTCAAGAATTGAAGTTGGAAGGGAAAACTGTCGTGAACTGGCTGAATTTACGCAGAGAAGTGTGTGAGAAGCAAGTTTTTTAAACATATTATCAATATATTCAAATTGCATTCATTCTATGAGAAGCGTGTCAATTTTTTCTTCCAGTATTTAAGTCATTTTTAGTTATTGCAATAACGGAGCATCAATAGGTGGTCATTCTAGCATTGTTGAAATAGATGAGACCTGCTTTTCAAAGAGGAAGTAAACAGGGGAAAACGAATGCCAGGGAATCAGCAATGGATCTTCGGTGGAATCGAGCGCGGTGGAAAAGGAAAAGCATTCTCATTTCGGGTTCCAGATCGAACGAAAAAGACTCTGCTGCAAATCATTAGGAAGAGAATCAAGAGAGGAACCACAATAATCTCAGATGACTGGCCTGCGTATAGAAAACTCGGCAAAAAAATGGGCAAGCTTATAGGGTACAAGCGTTTCGTTATATGCCACAAAAGGGTTTTGCCAGGTTATACAACTTTTGATTTAGGATGTTACAAAAAAGTTTACCATTTAGGTCTCATCGTGATGAACAGAATAATCATCTACGAGTGCATACAAACAAGGTCGAAGGCTTTTGGAGCCATGTAAAGCACAAGATAAAAAGGATTCGCGGAACGAGTGAGCAGCTGAAGTCGTCTTATGTAGGTGAAGCCTTCTTTAAACAAAATTGCAAAGTCGAAGCCAAGAATATCCTAGAATCTTTTTTTGAGCGAGTTTCTATGATCTACTGGATAAATAATTACGAAGTCTAAATCATGTTTTGTTGTATGTGCTGCGTCATGCGTAATAAAATGTTTGTTTGTGTTTGTGTTACTCAGACGTGGCAAACTTCAGTTGGAAAAAATGAAAAAAAAACAACAGGGGGACCAAGGCAAAAAGGGGAAACAGATTGTACAATAGCGCCGCTCGAAAGTTTCGAGCCTTCGGCTCGGCTCGAAGTTCGAAGCTCGAAAGTTTCGAGCCTTCGGCTCGGCTCGAAGCTCGAAGTTCGAAAAAGATCGAACTTCGAGCGTAAAGCACGAAAAAAAAAATTTCGGCAGCTTCGCTGCCGAAATGTTTTGTTGTTGATGTATTTGAGCCTTCAAATTTTTTGTAGTTGAGCCTTCAATGGGTTGAGATATGTAATATGTAGTTTGTTGTGTAGTTGAGTATGTAGTTGAGCCATATGTAGTTATATGTAGTTGAATATGTAGTTGAACCTTCGAATTTTTTCGAGCCTTCGGCTCGAAGCTCGAAAGTTTCGAGCCTTCGGCTCGGCTCGAAGTTCGAAAAAGATCGAACTTTGAGCCGAAAAGTTCGATTTCGAGCCTTCGGCTCGACAACCCTAGTGGTGAGAGGTATTCCGGTAGAGCCGATGTCCACATCAACATTTGATAAGGTGCGTAATTTAAAAAAAATACACTAGGGCTTATAGACCATTGTAAGAAAGCCCGAAAAAATACGCTGATTTCGCATTTGTAAGCGCTGCACGAGCGTCGTCATCAACAACGCCTACACAAAGCACTCATCAAAAGTTGATCTGGAACATTGACTCTACTGGAATATCTTGTCTACACAGGTTCTCGTTCCAGTGTTAAAAGCGTTAGGAATTTGAGTCATTCAGAAACATTGTTAGGTTCGTGAGTTTAGGAGATGAATTTGCCTCAAAATAATGAGTCTGCTTAAACGGTAGACTTTCTCGTATTTTTCATAATTTTTCAATGAAAAATATTTATATTAAAGTGAAATATTAATGCACTTCCGTCCCAATTTTTGTTTATTTTTTTTTAATTAATATAAATCTCTTACCGAAAATTTTATTAAAAACATCAAGTGTAGAATTTTTATTGTCGATCTTAAAATATGGAATGAGTTTACCGTGTTCTAGCATTTTAGCTAGCTTGTCGCTAATTTTAAGACTGACTAGCGCAAAAATACAAAGATCGTCGACTCTAAATACAAGTTGTTAAAAATCTCAGTTTATTGAAATTTTGACAAGACCATGGTGTGTAAAACCATCAAAAAATGGCAAATACCGATAGAATTCAAATCTAATGAAACATGATTTTTATTGCTGTTTTATTGGATTGAAATTTTATTGGTATTTGCTTATTTTTTTGGTTTTACTAACTAGGCCCAAAACTCACAGCCACATTAATAAGTCTACTGTCAAAAATATGAATCTTACGAAAAATCTTTCAGCAGTTGCCGCCAAATAGTTGGATTACTTTCATAGAAGTTCTGCATTTGCATTATACCAAAATTCCAGTACCGCGTAAATCTGTTGCAGGATTTTCCACCTAAAATTTGAAATATTGAAATACAAGACCATGTTATGTAAATATTTAAAAAAAACTAGCTTTTACAATCGTTTCACCTGAAATCCAATACTTTTCCAGTCGACTTTGTCTTGTTCTGGTTCAATAACTGTCCAAAAATTGTCTAGTTTGGCCAATATCAAATCAGGGTCTTTTTCACTGGTATATTTTTTAACCTAAAAAATCAAGTTTTCAAAAATAATTTATCGGTTTTGGACTGTTTATTGGTAACTTGTCTGTGTAAGAATCTTTAAAGATAATTTAGGGTATTTTGGCAAAAAAACTGTTTCATCCAGTGCTTATTGGGTTTACGGTGCTAAAAATAAGATTTGAAGTAAAATTCTGAAAATAATAAGATTCGGAGTCCCAAAATGAGGAAAAATCTTATCCTGCTTTTAAGTAATCTTAAAAAAAATTCAATTACTACTATTACCATGAAAGAAAAATATTTATTACTTCTTTTTTCAATTCTTCATAATTAGGTAAAGAAGGTTTCTCTGAAAAATTATAAATAGAATTTTAATTAAAGTATAGATAAGTAAAAAATTTGTCAAATTATAATATATACAGTCGAAGCTCCATATACCATCGCCCTGAAGTTCGTTCCCACCTTAGGGTCCGACACCTTTTTAGCTCATTTTTTGAATTTTTTTTTGCAAAAACTAATCTGCCAGTCCAGTCGAAATATCGCAAGGATTCTGATTTTACTGGTCGTTTGTGAGAAATATGATAATTTTATAGACCCACAATGCTCAATATAGCATAGATTTAAATCTCACAAAGGCGATGCTATATTGAGCATTGCTGGTAACGCTGCCACTATTTTTAAGCAGAATTCATAAGACGTATATGTCTACCTGGTGCAACGGTTGCAATGCAGTTTGAAAATATGAGCATGGGATGAGTATTGAAAATAAGTTAAAACTGAGCGTGTGTGTTTTAATGACCCAATAACCGGCTTTAAATTGACGAATATTTTAAAGGGAGGGTGAAAGCTGTTAAGGAGATAGTCTCGACACGAAAAGAATATTCCAAGTTTGGTGTTCATTCAAAATTTGGTTTAGAGCCATGTTTTGTTGATAATCCGATATTGCGATATCAGACTCATGCAAAATTAAAAGTTGGATAAGCATCATCAATATCAGAATTTCGAAATTCCTTTGAAAAATGGCTTAAAAACAGAAAAAGGGAAAAACTATCGAAAAAAGGCTGATCAGTCTACTATTAAATTTCAATTTTTAGACCTTTTTTACTAAGTGATGCTTATCCAACTTTTAATTTTGCATGAGTTTGTCTGATATCGCAACACCGGATTATCCACAGAACATGGCTCTAAACCAAATTTTAAATAAACAAAATTGGAATAATCTTTTTGTGTCGAGACCATCTCCTTAACTTCCCTTTAAGAAAAGTGGAAAATCTACCTAGCTGTCATAGACGACCAAGCGGAGGGAGGGGAGGAGGGTTGCTAGTGGGCTATAGCGCCCCACCCGCCAGGATTTTCAGTCTATTTAGCCAGCATCCCCCCCCCCTCCTCAAACAGAGAGCTGAAAAAAAGGAACAAAAAACAGAGAAGATACTTGAGACCAAAGCGAAGGATGACAGCATGAAAAACTGTTAATTTTGCTAACTTTTTACCTAACTCTTAATTTTGCTTTTAGAAAACAGTGTTTACCTCGATAACTACACTATCTATGACCTACCACCTAATTACCTGGGTATATGCACGGTCTGGTAGACCTTTCAACTTAAAACCCCTGAAGATGGTCTAGTCTACCTCTGAGCATGGTCCAATAAACCCTGAACACGGTCTGATCCGCCGCTGGACCTGGTCTGATATACCATGCAGCACCGTCTAATAAACCCATACCTGCTCTGAAACCGTGCCATGCAGCAAAAATGTTTACATTTTTGCTGCATGGCACGGTTTCCGCCTCCACCCCCCTTATGTCACACCCCCTTTAAGAAGATACAAAGTTTTTCATCTTTAGTTTAAATTTAAAAAAATACCATCGGAAAGTCCAGGAGTTGCATAAATAAAAAATAAAATAAATAAAAAATAGAAGAATAGCTTCATTAATACAAGCACTTAAAAGTCCTATTATGGTTGATGAATTCCGAATGAGAATTTGTGATATTTATGTGAAGATAATGTATAGATTTTTAAGTAAATGCGAGAATATTTGATTATATAGTGAAGACCTTACACGACTTGCATTTTACACGCGACGCATCTAATTTGCTGCACGTGTTTTTTATGGTCTGACCCACTCTTGTCAGTATATAAGTTAAAAATGGTATAAAAGGAATTTTTTGTAATTATTTTAAAACTAAATAACTTATATACCGTATTTCCTCTAAAAAGGCGGCCGGCCGCCTTATTTTTCAAACCCCCAAAAATCTGAAAATTGTCAATCAAAAATGGCCTTAACTCTGAAATTTTAGTAAAAAAGATCCTTATTAGAGCGGGCCGCCTTATTAGAGGAAATACGGTATTCTGTTCAAAAAAAATTAAGTAAATGATTTGATTAAAAGTGTATTAAGTTGAATGAACTGAAGGGTGACTTGAAAGTGAAAATTTCTCATATTTTCGACTGCAAAAGTCGGAAACTAAGAAATAAGTAAACACCCATAATACAGGGTGGCGCAACATAAACGCATGAATGAATTTTCGCCATAACTTTTTTAATTTGCGGTACTTTGACGAGATCTTTTTTTATTCGAAAGCTGAATGAATGAGAAATCAAATGACACCAAACTTATTGATTTTCATGTTTGTTATCACTGTTAAAACATGTTTGATTGAAAATTTTTTTTTCTTCTTTTAGCCATGGTCTACAGTGCTCAAGAGAAGACAAAGTGCGTCGAAATGTTCATTGAAGAAGGCAAAAGCGTGGCCAATTTTGGCGTTCGATATCGGAGGGAGCTCGGGATTCATGCTTAAGTGCCAGACCGCAATAGGATTCTTGACTGGTACAACAAATTCAAGGGCGAGGAAGCGTCGAAAGGAAGAAGAGGCCAAACATCAAGGTTGGATTTTTTGGGTTTGGTTAATTGGATGATGAATTTGGTTGATTTTTTGCTGCAGACAGTTCGAACGGAAGAGAAAACAGCGGAGGTAATCGATGGTCAACAGAGCAATCGGAGCCTACGAAACTCGCCTCGAATACTGCCTAGAAGTGAATGGGAAAAGTACAGAACAGGAATATGAGTGAAAATCATTGTTATTTTTGTCCGTTAAAATTGGGTGTGTTCAAATAAAGAATTCTTTGCTTGTTTGGTGTCATTCGATTTCTCATTCATTCAGCTTTCGAATAAAAAAAAGATCTCGTCAAAGTACCGCAAATTTAAAAAGTTATGGCGAAAATTCATTCATGAGTTTATGTTGCGCCACCCTGTAATTAAGAAGCTCAATCTCCATACATTAGGTTGGCGGATAAGTTTCCGAACTGGTATCAAAATTAAGTGAATTTTAAGTCCTAAATGAAAAGTTTTTTTTACAGTTTTCTTGGTTACTGAAAAAGCTATCATTTTCATACAAACTTTTACATTTTGACAGCAGTATGGAAAAAATCAACCTATTTTTCGAGTACTACTGAATTTCGAGTTTGAGCTAGGCCACAATGTAAAAGAGTGTGTGGATGACATTACTTAAGCAAAGATAGCCGAAATCTGCCAACAACAACAGCATATGAGTAGTTCTTCAAGTTGAAAATCAAAACTTTGATACTTGAAGACAAGCCGAGATCTGGAGGCCCACGATAAGTTGAAAAAGGGGCTTTCGTCAACTTCAAGAGCTCACAGTTGCTTGAAAAATTCAACGCGTGTAAATTGCGACTAGATTGGTGGACAGGATTGGCCAGATGCCCGTTCTTTGACAATATTGTGACGCGCAAGAAGAATTAAATACCATATGCTAATCAAGAGTGTCATGGAAAGTTTTGATCTAATGGTGAGTCCGATACTTATCCGCCAACCTAATAGTATTTGGTATGGGAAGGTGGGTGGATGGTTGAGGCTTTTGAGTACATGTTTGGTCACAAGGATAAACCTTTTTAGTTAAATATTTTATCGGAAATATGTACTAATCTGCAACAGAGTAGAAAGGGTTTTGAAAAAAACTGCCCTTTGCCGTCTAGACTGATAAAACAAAACTGATAGGTCGGTAGAAATGAGGAAGAAAATCGTTGTCTTAAAAACGCGGTTCTGAAAAACAAAAAAAAATTTGAAATGAAGCACTTTTGAATTTTAAACTCAAATTTCGAAAAACAGGATAAATGCAGTAACATTTTTGCTGCGTTTTTGATGAACGCATGTTTTTGGTTTCAACTTCAAGAATTACGCATTATATAAAGCGCAACGAATATGACAGGACTTATTCAAACGCGGGCATTTTCACGTATCGTCCATTTTATTTCTTGCATAACATCCCCGTTTTGCAATTCTCGCTGTCGGCAACGAAAATGGTTTTTTTTAAAATATTCGCTAATTAGAAATTACGAATATTGTTGGGTTTATACAAAGAGGTGGAAGGGAACGCCAGCACTACAACGTTTTTCTGCTTTCTTTTTTATTGGTGTCTATTGAAGATCACTCTAATTTTATTTAACTTGTATATAATAATGCCATTTAATATTGTCATTGACATAGCTGATGCTGTCAAAGAGCATGCTCTCTCCACGTCGCAACATATAATGATGCCTTTCCTCGCTTGACTGCTTTTTGTATAACTCTCTATCCTTTACTATTTTTCCTGACTCCGAGATTGCCAAAAACTTTGAATGCGAATGAAAGAAAACTAAGCCGATCCTGTCTGATATTTTGTTAGCTAAGGGGTAAGATTTTAGATCTCATAATTTTTTTACAAGGCATTGTATGAACATTTATTCTGAAATTTAATTAACGTCTCCGATAACAACAAAAATAAGTTTTTCTTGTTGCTAGGTTTGGATTAACGCCTTTCCACCCAAGACTCTCAAAAAAATCAAGACTCTTGGTCATACGATGCATATACCAGAGGGCGGGTGGTTGGTTGATTATTTTTCAACCCTCGAAAATTTTGAAATTCTGAATAAAAATGGCCTTAACTCTGAAACATAGTCAAAAACGAGTAGAGGGAGCATATTAGAGTAAATACGGCAGAGACTTTTTGCCACAGCCTTTGTTAAAAAACCGAACACGGACATAATTTCGTCAGGCCAAAATTTCGCCACGCCCAAAATTTCGCTTGAGGGCTTGAGAGTTAGAGATGCGCGCACTCACTTACCTTAGACATGATTCCGAGAAAGACTCATAAAATATGTGTAAATAGGCTCTTTTCGCCCAGTTCCAGTGACCAAAACATGCGACGAAATTTCGGTCGCGACGAAATTATGGGCGCGACGAAATTTTGTTCACGACGGAATTTTGGCCCGACGAAATTTTGGGCGCGACGAAATTTTGATCCGACGAATTTATGTCACGTACCCTTAAAAACATGGTAAGACAGTCGTAGGACATTTTTTAACGTTTCGTTAGAAAAGTAGCATCTTTTTTGTTCTTCCTTTTTGGCTAAAAACTATGGAACCCCCTCATGCGTTAATTTTTCACTACTTAAAAAAACGAGTAATTTGAAAAAAAAATATTTTGGATTAAAATGTAGATAAACAAGGAAGAAAACTCTTTCTTACAAAAACTACAGAAAAAATATATTGACTACAGTCGAGTCTCGATTTAACGTACCCCCTGGGGACCGGCCCTAGGGGTACGTTAAATCGAGGGGTACGTTATATCGGGGTAAATTTGACGGAGTTTATTATTGGAGGGACCGGCCCTAGGGGTACGTTAAATCGAAGGGTACGTTAAATTGGGGGTACGTTAAATCGAGACTCGACTGTAATTGTTTAAAAACTATTATGACAAATTTGTACTCTCTACTTTTATTTCAAAAATTTATTATGAATTTTTGGCTCACTTTCTGCTTAATACATTTTTGTTTGTATTGCTCCAGTTTTGTAGACAATTAAAGCCACATACATAGCAGCTGGTGCAATTTTTATTTCTTTTTCACCACACCTAATATTTCAGTGTCTATTGATTTTTCGTGAGAAATTGTGCCTTTCACTTTATTTTTCAACTAAATTTTTATAGTTTAAGCATTTTTGAATTTTATAACAACTGTAAAAGGTCTTATAATTGCCCAATATAGTTGCCCCAGATAATATTTCTCAACTACTTATTTCAGTTATCTTTTCAATTTACTTTAAAACATATTAATGTAGTTGTAGTGGTCTAGAATATCAATGAAAACATAGGCTTTATTTTTTAGACAAGCTTTGGCGAAAATCGAAATGTGAAATGAAAAAAATTCATTGAAAAAAAGCTGATTCATTTCTTGTCACATTTTGATTTTTAGATCATTTTTTGTAGGAAATTCTAACTTTTGATATAGATGATACTTATTAGTGTTGAGGAATAGGGTTTTGCAGTTTTGCAGTGCAGTATTTTTCAATGACCCTAGGTGCAGTGCTGTATTGCAGTGTCAAAAAATCGTATATGCAGTGTCGCAGTGCAGTGTTTTACCGTGATGCAGTATACTGCAGTATTTGACAATACGGATGTTTCAATGTGCAGTAGCAGCTAATTTTAAATCAAAAATCTAGTAAATTTAAGATTTTATTGCTTCCCAACAACAAAAAACAACAAAAATAACAACAAACTATGAGATAAGGCTAATACTGATAATAAAGCAGCGGCAGAACTTTGTTGAGAAAAACAAGCATCTCTGCATTCTTCGGTGCCAGGTTAAATCTTCTGTAGTGTAAGACGTCCGGAGCGACCGAGAAAAGCTGTTCGCTGGCAACACTGGTAGATGGAGAAGACAAAAATCGGTGAGCCACCGATGCCAAAGATGAAAAGATTTTGCAGTTGTTCTATAAAACATAAAAAGACAAATAATTGTCAATTTTATTGATGTCCAACCTTCCAATATTCCATGCAATCAACATCAGGCTGTTGACATTCTTCCAGTATGTAGGCGTTGATCTCTAATTGTAATTGAGTAGATGGTCTCTTGGTGACGCTTTCATCGTGGATACCCAGCGAATCAAAGAAAGGGGATAAGACATCTTTTCTGGTGGCTGCACGCTGTCTAAAATCCAGATATTAACTAATGAAAAGTGCAATTAATATGTTCACCAGTGTCCACAATGAGATCCTCTGCTTCTTGTCACTTGCTGTCTAAAGCGAGTCCTGTCCTCACTCAATCGATCCTTGAATCGCGGATCGAGAAATCTAGCTAAGCTATATGTCCTAAAATAAATTTGGTAGAATTGTCTATCTCCTAGCTAAGAACCTGAGCAGACGAATTTCCAATCGAAGAAACTTTTCGTCTATCGCCTTTTCCATCCGCTGTTGAACATCCAAGAACTTGTCGATTCCACGGAGTTTGTTTATTAAGGTCTTTCCAACAGCACATTGATCAGAAAGAGCAGACAAACTAAGGCACACTTGTTTCGTTGCACGTTCAAAAAAGCCAGTAGCTTTGCCAAATCTTCAAGAAGAAGCCATTCGTTTTTATCCATCTCACCCGACCCATCTCACGCTCGTAACAGAAGCAAAAGTTTTCCACCGCTCGGCGTTGTTCACATAACCGACGGCACACGAGAAGTGTGCTGTTTTACCTAGTGTCCACATCCTGAAATCAATGGAAAAAGTTATTTCCAAATACCTGTATCAAGCGGTTTGTTGAAAAACCTTCTTTTCCTGCTCTACACGTAATCTTTCATAAGCTTTAGGTGAGTGGCTGAAATGCGTGGCGATGGCTATTCCTCGAATGTAGGACGTTCCACGACTGAAAAAGGCTGACAAGTACAGGCGATGAAGTGCATGACTTTTCTGTCTGTCGAAGAGAGCTCTCCTACGAATTGTGTCTACCAAACCAGTTTTCAAAGCGTGAATTAGTGTACTTTTTGATGTGACGTTCACAAACTTATCCATCGATTTTAACATTCGCTACTTTCTTGGCGTCCAACTCAGCTAGCTTTTTTGCCTAATCTGGATGCGTTTTGGCGTGATGCAGGAGATAAGCAGAGTTTCTGTTGCTGATCTTGATGACACTTCCGCATTCCGCGCACGAGTATTCGACGTTAGACCCGACCACTTTGGTAAACAATCCGAGCTTCCAGATGGCACTCATCTAAGGATTGGTAAAAATAAAGCATTCGATCAAAAAGCGTGAACAAACGACACAACATAATTAAAATACAGACATTTTTTGGGGGTGTAATAAAAAAACTCTGCAGTGTGAAACTGCAGTATTTTGAAGCGGCGCAGTGCACTGTTGCAGTATTTTTAACTGATGCACTGCAGTATTGCAGTGAAGTAATTTTGCTCAATTTGTGCAGCGCAGTATTGCAGTGCACTCAACACTAATACTTATTCAACTTTTAGTTCTTCACAAGTTTGTTCGAAGTTGCAACAGCGAGCTGTCGAGAAAATATGGCTCACAAACCACATTTAAAACACAAAACTTGGATTAATCCCTCCGTGTCGAGACTATCTCCTTAACAGCTTTCACCACTCCTTTAACATTAGGTAGCTCCCAGGTAGTATAAGCACTGTCATTGACTTTCTTGGGAACATCGATGGGGCAAGGGGTTACGTACACTAATTTTTTACAAATGGTAGTGTTTTTTTTAAATTTACCCTGTATACACACGGGTTCTGTTCATTTTCATTCATTTGCATCTCGGTAGTAACTTCTAGATACATAGGTAGTAGTATCGGAGTCCTACAACCTTTGTAATAGAGTAGTTCACGGTCGGTTAACCGACCCGGTCGGTTAACCGACCGACCGGGTATTTGGCCAAAAAAAACCGACCGAAAAACCGGGTACAAAAAAACCGGGAAAACCGAAAACCGGGTACAGCAAAATTTCGGTTAATTTACGACAAAAAAAAAACCGAAAACCGGGTACAATCCGGTTAACCGACCGAAAGAAAACTGAAAAACCGTAACCGAAAACCGGGTAGCCAAAATCCCGGTTAACCGAAAACCGGGTAAGGCCCAATTAACCGACCGTGAACTACTCTACTTTGTAACAAAATTTAGGCATCACTACCAAAACATCAGTACCACCATCTGGGTAACTCTACCTGGAAAAGATATTTCTGGCGCCACTAACAAGGGAATTTTTCTGTTCCCTGTAAAACCTCCATGTTTCTATCAACCTATGCAAATTTTCCATGTAAATACAAAAGCCCGCGTTCAAGTGTAAAAATATAAAAAAAGACAAAAACCTTTTGATATTTTGGATCTTCTAAATCGAATAGGTGACTTCTTAACTCTTGTTCAGTGAGTTTTTAATTGGGTAACTTTAAGATTATGTAGTTTTCAATCTTTCTTACGCGATGATGCCTAATTGTTTTTGATTAAACACATTTTAGAAATGCCCGACAAATCCTCTACTAAAAAGAAGCTAGAAGCACCAATAATATGCTTAGTATGTGGGCGTAAAACAGCGTGCATGCATTATGGCATTCCCAGCTGTTTCGGTATGATTATTAAACAAACATTAACTTAATACAGTCAAACCTCTATATAACGGCACCTCTATATAACGGCACCCAAAATAAGACCAATTTGGTCGGGTTATACTAAAATTCAGTCAAAGTAAACCCTCTATATAACGGCACCTTCTATATAACGGCACTTTTTTGCGGTCCCTAGGGGTGCCGTTATATAGAGGTTCGACTGTAATTAATATTTTATATTGGCTCTACGCATATCCTTGAATGTTAGCTTTTGAGTGATATACAGTCCACTCTCGATATAAGCACACCCCCTCAAGTTCGT
This sequence comes from Ditylenchus dipsaci, assembly GCA_004194705.1. Lineage (NCBI taxonomy): Eukaryota > Metazoa > Nematoda > Chromadorea > Rhabditida > Anguinidae > Ditylenchus > Ditylenchus dipsaci. Next base: position 153,345 of record SADC01000203.1, read on the forward strand.
TACCGCCTAGGGTCCGACACCTTTTTTACCCGATTTTCGAAGTCTTTTGCCAAACCTGATTCGTCAGTCTGATCAGAAAAATCGTACAGATTCTGATTCCACCAATCAGTTCTCGAGATAGCCACAAGTTTGCCGAAAAGACCCGCGGCTCTCGATATAAGCACACCTTTTTAAAAATTAAATGTGCTTATATCGGGAGCCGCGGTCTTTTCGGCAAACTTGTGGCTATCTCGAGAACTGATTGGTGGAATCAGAATCTGTACGATTTTTCTGATCAGACTGACGAATCAGGTTTGGCAAAAGACTTCGAAAATCGGGTTAAAAAAGTGTCGGACCCTAGGCGGTAACGAACTTGAGGGGTGTGCTTATATCGAGAGTGGACTGTATGATTGGTTCGTACTCATTTGATCACAACTCATTTGATCCCACTCATTTGATCCCACTCATTTAATGCCAACTCATTTTATCACAACTCATTGGATCACAACTCATTTGATCCCACCTCATTTGATCCTAATTTCGGTACTAGACTAATTTACCCCGGTAAATTCATTCCCCGGCAAATTTATCGTCCAGTCTTTCCCAAGTACTAGGGTTTGAATCCGCCTAGCAGCATTAAATTTTTTGTGCTTATTTCATAATCTTCTCGGGGTAAATCTGTTCTAGGGAGCCCATACCACACTGAACGCCTAAAATATCCCCAGCCACTTTAAACCACTCTAGAATACTTCGACTGGCTCTAAAGCAACTGGATATTGAGATGACGAGCCGACCTGTTGACTGATCGATCATCTAAGTATAAGTCAACCTGGACCATCCGGAAAGTTCCAGATCGGAAAAGTTCGAATAACGTGGTATTCTTCTCTTTTTGAGGTCTATGTTGTTGTTTTCTAGATTTCTTAAAGGCTAAATCGTACAGACTGAAAATTTCTTATTTACTTGACCATAGTTTCATGCTTATCCAAACACAACCAGAAGAGAAGCATTTTTTATTGATCAAATAGGAGATTTCTTTAACAGTTGTAATGAACAAACAAAAATGACAAACGTAAAACATCATATCAGTTTTAGAACTCCTCATTTTCTTCTTCTCCCACATCAACAACTAGAAAATTCGCCAGATGCTGCTGTTCGGCTTTTAAGAACTCCATTCGATCTGACGGCTGATAACAACGAAACAACATTTTTATATTTGCTTCGCGGCAGTCATCTAGACGACGCGGCTGGCGCAGCACTTCAACAGGATTCACTCTTGCTGGACTCTAGATGGTCAAAAAATTCAATCTTTAGGACTGACTTATAGGATGATATACCTGACGACCGGTTGTCTCGTCTTCTCTTCTTCGGCGCTGACTCGAGAAATGAGTTGGCTCTAGGTTGATCTTGGCCTTGCGAAAACACTTATTGAAGACTCTCTATACATATTTGAGAATTGAGTAGGCGAAGACCGTCGATTGAACCAAAGAAAGTTTTTGCCGTATCCCGCACTTACTCATCTTGATGCAGCGCCAGTTTTGAATTGTTCCTTTACTCACTACCCTGCTTTTCACAAATTCATAGCCACCTGTGATCAGGCACTGCTTTCCTCGATTTGCTAGAGACATGATCCTCTGAAATACCAATAAAGGAGAAAAAATTAACTAAGGTTCGTAACCTGAACAGATAGTTGATACGGCAAGTTTTCACCTTCGTTAGGCCCACCGATCAGCAAGGCATCACCCACGTTCATAGCCATCGATATTGCTAAAGCCAAACCAATAACAAAGATTTTTCTACCAAATAAAACTTAAGAAAGACCACCATGCTTTCCAAAAACTTTGAAATACAAATTTTTGAAATTGGGATCAAATGAGTTGTGATCAAATGAGTTAGGATTAAATGAGTGGAATCAAATGAGTGGGATCAAATGAGTTGTGATCAAATGAGTTGTGATCAAATGAGTGTGTACGGTATCATTTGCTTGACATCGAACAAAAAAGTTGGAAAAATAGAATGGACAAATGGAGTCCGCTTGAGGAATCGGTAGTTGAAGAATATGTGTGAAGCCTTTTTATTTTCGTCACACAGCAATGTGAACTTTGTGCGAGAAGTGAATAAATCGTTTTTTCGTTGTCTCTTTCAAATATTTAGTTTTTATAATTGTTAAAACATGATGAGACATTCTCTAATCGAAAAGCGCATCAACCCCAATAAAGGAAATCCTAAGGCATTTTGTGCTTTCTAATAATATATAACATTTTAAAAGATTTTTTCTGTAATATTGAAGAAAACCTTGTTACCTCATTTTTTAGACTAATTTTTCATCTCGGATCATTGTGTTCGCTGATGAATTCTGAGCTACTTTAATTTTTGTCGATGAATAGGCGCGTTTTTTTTTAAAGTATTCTTAGAAATTATTTGAAAGTGAGTGTTTTTTTTTCTTTTCTTCTTTTTATGATTAACTACCCTAAATCATAGTTTTTCACCATGCTTTGGTTACCGCGGCTGGGCAAAAAAAGAGCCTGTATATGCATTTTGTCATCAACAGTCTTGGCAATATCTCTCAATAGGGGGATTTTTTTACCTTGGTTACCCCTTTTTGTGATTTTTCAATCTTAGGCAAGGGTAGGTCAGCGTATGTTAGGACGGACTCAAACATATTTTAAACTCATATTTAAATTTGTCCTAACATACGTTGGCCAACCATCGCTTAATCCTAAATACTAAAAAATTAGATAAAAAAAGCGCGGGACCAAGCGAAAAACAACCCCATTGACGCATAAGGCCAGAGTTTTGCTCGGAATCATGTCTAAGGTCAGTGAATGCGCGCATATCTAACTCTCAATCCAGGGAGCTTGGGGCTTGGACCTTTAATCAAGCCTCCTGTCAAGCCCCTGTGCAAAAACAATTATTCTTTTTTTCAGGTTGCAAATCTTTTTTTCGGCGAATTATTTTATCCGGAGTGCGCTACAAATGTACTTATCAGTCTTTAGCTGACATTTCACATGGTAAGTACGGTATATCAGGATATAGTATTTTTTTCGTGGTGCGCAAAACAGATAAATTTATCTGAACCGATAAATTAATCTGCCAGATACAATTTTATCTGACAGATAAAATTTATCTTCCAGATAAAATTTTATCGGTTAGATAAAATTCGATGCTTAAATAAAAATCATTAAAAAAATAAAAAATGGGTTCCACACTTGCAAATCTATAGAAATTTTCAAGAATGATAGTGATAAAAATAGCTGATGGGTTTTCAAATTTTTCAGCCAGGATTTCTGGCGAAACCCATCAAATATTTTAGTCACTATTATTCTTGAAAATTTCCATAGATTTGCAACTGTGAAACCTATTTTTTAATTTTCTAATGATTTTTATTTAAAATCAAATTTTATCTGACAATAGAATTTTATCTATCAGATAAAATTTTATCTGGCAGATAAATTCTATCTGTCAGATAAAAATTTATTTGGCAGATAAATTTATCGGTTCAGATAAATTTATCTGTTTTGCGCACCACGATTTTTTTGACTGAAGGATAATTTTTGTCGAAATTTTTTCAAACCCAAAAATTTGTCGATTTTCACAGATTTTAATATTTATGTTTTTGACTAAATTTAAAAAATACAGACAAGCCCTTAAAACCGCAGAACCAAGGGACCGGCCTTAGGGTGTTGGTTTTAATAGATAATTAACTCATATGAGGTAAAAGTAGTGGTTTATGGAGGTTATCTATTTTTAAGTAAAATTAATTGACGTCTATCTTTTAACATTGACATGATTATTTAAATTGTTATTTGATAGCTTCTAAACGTTTGGTCTTCAGCAAAAATTAGTCGAATAGTCGAATCGTTTTAAAGAGTTAGCAAAAAAGAGGCAGGAATTAAAATAGTCATTTTTAACAAGATAAAAATAAATTTCAAAAAGTGGCCGTAAATGGGGCAGCGAGTAATTGCGCAAATTCAGATTGCGCATGTTCAAATAGCGCAAAAATCATTGGCGTTATCCGGCAAATATTTGCCGAATAACGCCAATGATTTTTGCGCAATTTGAACATGCGCAATCTGCATTTGCGCAATCGCTCGCTGCTTCGTAAATGCTCTTCCCCTTTAAATTTTTCCGAAGATTTTTTAATAGTTTGAAAATATTTTCAGTTGTAGCTTGTCGAGCCTGTCGATTTGATCGTTGCGTACTAAAGGGAATGAATCCTATGGAAATCAAATTGTCTAAACACTTGGATATAAATGAAATTACTGCTGAGTTAAAGGAAAAAAAACTTGCAATTCAAGAAAAGCTAAAAAATCAAAAGCAGATTGCGACAAAGGTTTTCTTCACTTAAAAATTTTTGATAGTTATAATTATATTATAAAATTGCATATTTTTTTGATGACAATGTTAAAATAATGTTACCAAACAAAAAAAGTAAAAAAAATTAAAAAAGCATGCCCGTCGCAGATGGGAATATTGTGAAAGGCAGGGTACCGGATAAATCAAAAATTTATCGTTGTGAGAAACACTATAATTTTATTAACTTAAATTAGAGGGGGGGGGGTCTTGAATTAGAGTAAATACGGTAAGGAGCATTTTTTTAGTATTCAGGGGCATTTTTCAGTATTTAGAGGGGTAAAATTAAATGCTACCCTTTGGAGTACGCCGTCGCTTTCCCATCAGGCCAGCGATGCTCCTAGTTCTACTCTAAAATGTTTTCGACTACTCATAGCCGGTAGAGTACTTAACAAATTTGAATTAATTCTCGTTGGAAGTTCCCTGGTACCCCGCCTTTTAAAATATTCCGATCGGCAACGGCATGCCCTTCTAAGCACGCTTTTAGGCGTCTCCTGTCGCTGAAATTAGTTTAGAAGGTAGTCAACTGCAGTCATTGCTTTTCATAGAGTCAAAGTCAAAAAAATCAGAGAAGCAGCAGTTAGACCTCCGTTTATTTTTGAAAATCATTCTATTCACGATTTGATAACAACACGGCGAAATGAACTAGCTTATGCAGACAACCATGTGGTAGACTTTATAACCTTTTACTTTTAAAATTTAATCCCTCTTTAAAATTGCTGTTTAAGCAAGCATGCCTGATGCTCTAATAAAAAAGTCGGGTACCAAGTCAATTAAAAAAAAGATTTTAATAAAAAAAAATTACTACCTTGGATTTCCAAAACTCTTTTTGCGCAGCTGAAGTGATCGAAACGAGGTAGAGTAAGTTAGGGGATAAACCACGGCTTTCAACTCAATTTTTCCAAATTTTCGGGCGCACCCCGGCGCCGGCGCCTGACCAAGTATGTTTATGGGTCATATATTGGGGATGTTAGTATACTCAGGTCGACCTTGATTTATGAAGTCTTATAGAGGGTCGTTGTATCGAGGCTCAGGTGTAACTGTATTTTTTGCTCTAATTATGAATTGCTTCACTTATTTAATGAAAAAAGTTCACATTTTCATCTCAACTATTATTAATAAAAACCATTATAACTATAAACACACTAATAAACGTTTATTTTTAAATTAGAATCTTTTAGAGACCAGAAAACTGGCCTTTGAAAGACTCTGATTTCCTGTATGAAAAAACAGATCTTGCTCAGCTTTCACAGTATGTTAACCTAGGAGTCTTGCTCAATATAGAGATGTTTAAAACTTTGCCAGTTTTTCATCAGCTAACGTATCAATCACAGGTAAATCTTATAAAAAAACAAAAGCCCTCGGAAACCTCTACAATAATGGCCGGCTATGATGAAGAGCAAATAGCTCAGCAGTAATAATCTGCTGCAAAAATATCAAGAATTTTTGCACTTTTGATTTTTTGCACACATTTTTTAAAAGTGTTCGAATTTTTTCACACCACTCTGTAGTTTTCACTGAACTATCAAACTTCAAGTGCATTATTACTAATAAAATTGCTTCGCTAGCAGATTTTTGACGATTGATCAATTATTTTACTATTGAATTTTCTGCGCTACTAGGATGGTACGGTTACGGTTAATTTGACCCTACCCAGTTTTCTGTTAACCGAATTTTTTCGTAGCCGCATTTCGGTCACAGTTAATTATGCCGAAATAGGTCCGATTTTGTTAACCGACTGTCTACAACCCTTCTCACCAGCTCTAAAATTAAGTTTTTTAGGAATGTTTAGTACTGTTCTTTAATGGTAATTATGCCATAAAAAGACCAGAAAAGTAATTGTAAAGGATTTTTTGAAGATTATTTTAAGGGCGTTATGGGCCGTACAGGGAGATCCAAAGACAACATAGGGGCCACTTTATTTCACTGTACGCACTGGCGAAAAAACGAGGAGGAGGAGTGAAAATTAAGGCTGAAAAAAAATTAGGGCCTAAGCGGCAATGAACTTCGCGTGTTTCCGTTGGAAGGAATGAATTTTTACAGTATTTGCACTATGAGGATTGATTTTTGTTGATTTTAAATTTTTTAAGGAGTTACTTCTGCGCCATATGTCTTTGCTCTGCATTACTTTAACAGATGCCTTTTATTCTTACGAGCAAAAAGAAAATACTTTCGTATATCCAAGTGGATGGACGCCAATCAAAATGAAAGCAAATTGGTTTTCTGATTTACATGAAGAGGAAAAGTATGGATTTTATGATAATTGCTATAAAATATTGAAATTGTTAATTTTTCATATACAAATAATTTTTTTCAAACTAACTGTGTATTTTTAGTCTCTTGAGTAGTAATCACAAATGAGGTCAAAAACACAATTCCAAGAACACGATTTTGAACCAGGGTAGGGTCTTCTATTAGAGAAAACACGGCATCTAATTTTGGGCAATATTGACCAACCATAGTTCAAGTTGCTAGTCCCCCTTCTGGGTGCGCATCTTCTTGTTTACTTGTTAACAAAATAGTGCATAAGCTCTTTTTAGGGCTCTGGTCAGAAGCAAATATCACCCTAAACAGTGGAAATTTACTGCAGGATTGGGGATAGGGGGCGGGGGGCGGGGGGGGGGGTAGGGTTTGGCACCATTTTTCACGGACACGGACAAAATTTGCTCGCGCCAAAATTTGCTCGGGCCGAAATTTGCTCGCGGCCAAAATTTGCTCGCGGCCAGAATTTGCTCGCGGCCAAAATTGCTCGCGCCAAAATTTTGTGGGACCGAAATTTGCTCGGCCACAATTTGCACGGACAAAATTTGCTCAGTCATAATTTTCTCGGGTTTAAATTTTTTCCGAAGATAACTGACAAAAAGCTTCAAAAATTGAAGTAAAAAGTGTCGGACCCAAGGCGGGAACGAACTTTAAGGGGTGCCGGATTATCGAGACTCGACTGTATATATTTTTGATTTTTATATGCTAATTATAATTAAAAAAATCTTACATTTGTACAATAATCATTTTAGATTTCGACAACAAATTGAAACTAATTATATTTCTCCCATTATGAATCCACTTGTACGAATAGGATTGTCAACAGAAGAATATGTGTTGCTTAAAGCAATACTTTTTTCAAGCTCAGGTCTTGCTTGTAAATATAAAATAAAGTCACTTTTCTATTTTAGCAATTGACGACATGAATCCTATAGATAGAAGTCTTTTGCAAAAAGAGTCTCAGCGCTATTCCGCAATTCTCTTGCACCATGTGCAAAGCAAAAGAGGACTTTTAGAAGGAGCAAAGAAATTTGCAGACGTTCTTTCGCTGGTTTCATGTCTTGCTAAAGTTGTAAGTATCACTAACACATTATCAACAGAATATGTGTTATTACTGGTGACCGGACATATAGCATTATTTGTAAAAATTGTCCGCGGACATTTAGCATAATTTTGGGTATGATTCGGTAGTTGCGCCCAAATCACACCGAAAATTTATGTTAAAATGTCCGCGGACAAATTGCACAAATTATGCTAAATGTCCGGCCGTCGTTATTGCTGCAGGGTGAATCAAAAAACTTCACCATTTTTCAAATATTGGCCTAGGTTAGCCCTTTTTTTTTAATTTTCCCAGGAAAATTGATGACAGTGTTCAAGCTACCTGGGAGCTACATAAGGTTGAAAAATGCAAAATATATACAGTTGACGCTCTCTATAACGACGCTCTTTATAACGACCCGGAAAAAGACAGCTACCGTATCCGCTCTAATTATAGACCCCTCTCTAATTATAAATCCCACTCGACTTTGAGGGTCTGTATCTTGGAGGAGAGAAAATATTTTGCAAATCTGTTTGATACGTTTTCTTAACTCCACGAGCTCTACAGATTCCACTTTTTAGATTTTGGTTAAGCACTCGAAAATTTCGAGATCAAATTCAAAATTTTCCGATTTTTAGGAGGTTGAAAAATTATAGACCCGGGTCTATAATTAGAGCGGATACGGTATTTGGTCACGAACGACCTGATTTACGTCAAAACGACGCTTTTTATAACGACGCTCTCTATAACGACTCCGTTTAGCCGGTCCCTTGAGAGTCGTTACAGAGAGCATCGACTATATATGGACTACTGTTCACAAAAAAAGCAACGAAAATTTAAATAAGATTGAACTGAAAATTTTCAAAAAATGTATGGTTTTTTTGTTTCCCTGTGTTGGGTAAGAAAGTTATTTTTGCCAAAAAAAACTTAGGCATTTTTATATGGATAAAATTAGGGTTGGAATAAGACCGGTCCAAATCTTTTGCGGGAATATTCGCGGTCTAAATTTTTTTTCGGTCCGATTCGGTCCGAATCTTTTATCTCCAAATAACCAAATTTATTTGAAGGGCCGTACTTGTTGATGCAAATAAAAACTTGGCGAATTCGAATTTGCGCGGGACACTTCTCTCTCACTGTACTCTTTAGAGTCGCTCGAAATAACTCCAAAGAATAGAGTGCGAAACAAAAGAGAAGTGTCCTGCGCGCATTTGAGTTTGTCAAATTTTCATTTGCATCAACTAGTATGTTCCATTAACAAATCATAACGAATCAATCAAAGTCATTAAAGAACACATCAAAACCTTCATTAAAAAAGAATACCATTACATACGGTGGTTATATTTTTAGGGTATCTGGATAACCTTTCAGGTTGGTTTATTTTGGCCGCCCAAGGCAAAAGGTCAAATTTTGGTCAAAAAAAATTTTATTGAAAAAGTGTCGACCGCGACCTGAAACGTGTTTTAAGCATGAATTTTTAAGCATGACAGGTGCTGAAACATCAAAAAAAGATGATTTTGGGCCATCTAGGGATTCTGTGCTCCAGCTAAAAATTTTATTTTTGAAAAGATTCGGATCGATTCACGGTCAGAATCAAAGATTCGGACCGGGAATATTCACGGAATAGTCCCATCACCCAACCCTGGATAAAATGATAGCTTTCTTTAAAAAATTTTAGTGACCATTTTCAAACGTAAAACAATTTTTAAAGCAAACAAATTTTATTGTTTTTACTTTTTTATTTGTAGCAAAATTAAGAAGTACAGTCAACCCTCGATATAACGACACCCGTGGGGACCGACTTAAGGTGTCGTTAAATCGGGGTTCACTTTGACTAAATTTTAGTCAAAGCCAGCCAAATTGGCTCATTTTCGGGTGTCCTTAAATGGACGATACGTGAAAATCCCACGTTTTGGAGAAAAAGTGCCACATTTTTGTGAAAATGTGCCACGTTTTATGAAAAACTGCTACGCTTTGTGAAAAAGTGCTACGTTTTTGTGAAAATTTGCCACGTTTTAGGAAAATGTGCCACGTTTTGGAGAAAAAGTGCCATGTTTTTGTGATAATCTGCCACGTTTTCTGACAATAAGAATTCTTAGACAAATCAATGATTTACACCTGAAATTTTGAAGATTACCATTAGCTTGCTATTGATTTGTCCTTGGAAACAAAGCGACCAATAAATCAGGCATATCTGTGCAAAACTAGGCGAATTTAAAAAAAACGTGGCACTTTTTTACAAAAACGTTGCACTTTTTCTCCAGAACGTGGCATATTTCCGTTTTATCCTCGTTAAATCGGGGTGTCGTTAAACCGAGGGTTGACTGTAATAAAAAGGCAGCTCCAATAGTACGTCTGTATGTCATCATTTTCACTAAACTCATGTTTTCAGGCACGTGTTAGAAGAGAACTTCAAGTTTTTTTGCAGTGTATTTTGAAAATGAAATGTTATAACACTTTGTATGTTGATGCTTTGATATTCTTGTGACAAAACTAGTTGTTGAAAGTAAAAATGATTTTTTAAGCATGAAAAGAGGTGTGTACTGAACAGTGTTTTGTGCAGAATTTCACGCTGAACACAATAGGGAAATTTTTTTGTTTTGGAAAGACAATGCTTTTAATCACACTTATATGCATTTGACATTTTTGCATTTGACTTAGCTTGAACTGCTCTATAAGCAGCATAGTGGTTAGGCCGTCCGTCGCCATCCTAATTTTTTTCATCGCCGTCCTGCATTTTCATCAAATTTTTGGCGTTACTGTAATATACCCTCCCCCCAAACCGACTTTTTCAGGAATGGTCAAAGACCATTTTTATACCATAATTTCGCCATAAAATGACCAGAAAAGCAATTTAAATGAGATTACGGGCTGTATTGGGAGGGGGAGGAAATAATACAGGGGCCACTTTTCGAGATGGTTGAGATGAAATACTCTAAGCGTCTAAGGGCACTTACGAACCCAGGAACTCGTGGGGCAGGCAAAAGTATAAATACTTTTAACGGACCAAGCCGATCAGTGGGGTGGACCCGCGGGTTTGCACCTAAGCCCAAGAATGTGTTGAAAATAACACCACAAAATAATTTTTTCGTTTTTAGTCTCAAAATTTTCGATTTTGCTAGTGGCTTGAATCTCGTAGTTAAGAACGGAGAACTGCCCAGCACTGTCTATAACACAGTTATAAAAATTTTGGCCCACATACCTTAGACACAAATCACTCGAAAGTGACTCTGGATGCATGAAAAAGCATGCATACCAGAGATTCTTTATGCGGTAGGCCCCGGTATTCAAAACTATGTTCAAATCCCATCTTTTTAGGACTCTAGGTACCATTTTCAGGTGGATTACCTTGGTCCCCAAGGCAAAAAGTCGAATTTTGGTCAAAAAATTTTTTTCCCGAAAATCAACTTTTTAGGTCAGAAAATGCCCGAAAACACCTTTTTTTAATTGTTTTCAGCGCATAAGAAATACTTAGTACTGGTTAAAACCTGATTTTGTGTGTTATGAAAAAGTGAATTCGAAAAATCTTGAAATTTTGATTATTATTTTTGGAGCTCCAAAATTTTCCGAAATCCGCATTCCGAAATCCGATGCTTTTTGAGTTCCGAATTCCGAAATTCGAATTCCGAAAAAATAGGTCAAGTTCCGAAATCCGAATTCTGATTCCGCAAATTCTGGAGTTCCGATTCCGAATTCTGTTCTGATTTTTTTGTTGTGTACCAACTCGTTACAAAGACTGACTCGTTACTCCAACTCGTTACAATACCAACTCGGGTTGCAGTATAGAATCCCCCACGGGGAGTGAGTGAGAAAAAAAAACTTTTTTCGAACCACAGAGGGGTATCATGGTTTTTTAGCCAAAATTTGAAAAATTTGAATTGGCGCCTTTTAAATTTTAAAGGGAATAAGGGCTGTATTGGGAGGGAAAGGAATAAAAGGGGCCACTTTATGACAGAACGTTAGAAATTTTAATATCTGTTTTCTTCGACTGCCTCACCATGTTTTTCAACTGGGCCGTGGCAAAAAAAGACTCTATATGCATTTTTGGATCGAGAGTCTTGCTCGGAATCATGTCTAAGGTAAGTGCGTGCGCGCATCTCTAACTCTCAAGCCCCTGCGCTGGGCTTGGGGGCTTGGAGTTGAGATGCGCACACCCACATACCTTAGACACAAATCACTCGAAAGTGACTCTGGATGGATGAAAAAGCATGCATACCAGAGTTTATTTATGCGGTAGGCCCAGTATTCAAAACTATGTTCAACATTTTCTTGTTAGTAGGCCCTGAGTCATTAGTGGCCCCTTTTATTCCCTTCCCCTCCCTATACAGCCCTTAATCCCTTTAAAATTCAAAAGGCGCCAATTCAAATTTTTCAAATTTGATTAAAAAACCATGACACTCCCCCTGTGGTTCGAAATTTTTTTTTCTCAGAATCAAAAAAACAGCCGGCTTTCACATGAAACCGGGGTCGAGAAACACGAATATGAAGTTATCTCCTCGATCTGATCACTCCCGTGGGGGGGGGGAATCTATACTCAAGCCCCAACTCGTTACAGTACCAACTCGTTACTGGGCTATACCAACTCGTTACAAAAAATAAATTTTGTGTACCGTATTTTCTCTATTAAGTCCCCCTCTCTAATAACTCCCCCCTATTTCGACCCCATATCTCAGCCTGAGGAAAATGTTTGTAAATCTGTTTTTCGCGTTTTCTTAATCACCACGATCTTAGTTGATTCCACTTTTTAGATTTCGGTCGGGCATCCGAAAATCTCAAATCGAAATATTTTTTTTCCGATTTTTTAAGGTTTGAAAAATAACTCCCCGGGGACTTACTACAGAAAATACGGTAATCCAAAATATATGGTTTTGATTGATCATTAATTATGATTCCGGTATTGATTTTTTCCTAAAATAGCTCTTAAAAGACCAGTAATTTAACGGATCAGCCGCAGGGTGCTGAGCAAACCACCTGATACCTTTTTCCAAACAGCTATCCACTTCCAGGTAGGTAATTATCGATTTTAGGGAATACCATTAAAACCTGATTTTAAGATGTCCGTCGAAACCCTTTTAGATTTATCAATTAAATTAACTTTTGTTTTAGTCGTAAATAATAGTTAAAAATATTAGCAACATTGCGGGCCTTCAGCTTTTATATAACATAGCAAATAAATTTACTTGATGACTAAATTGTAATTTTTTCAAAGCCAATAACTACGTAAAAGTACGCATTTTTTAGTCGTCGTTACATGCCAATGTCAAGTTACCAGAAGACATTTCATCTGATTTTCCTAGCACAATAAACTTTCGTTAGTCAAAGTTTTTGAGTGATCATCCTCTTCTTTGTCACCTACTTTTTCTGCTTTTTCTGACATACTATCATTTTCCCAAAAAGAACTTTCATCAGCACTTTCATCAGTTTTCCACACCACCAAATGTTCATTCAATGTATTCTTGAGCTCATTTAAATCCTTTTCTTCTTTTTCGATTTGTCTAGGAGATTTCTTGAGTATTGAAGAAAGTGGAGAAATAGTGTAGCCTCTTGGCTGCTCTTTTGGTTTGCCTTTCGACGATTTGGAGTTTTTCACAGGTAAACATATAGGACACTTTTCTATATTGCACTCCTTCCAGTGGGTAATGATTTGTCTGGAAGTTCGGCAATGATAGTAGGTGCAGTCAGATCCCTTATTACAAGTAATCATGTGCTCAAGCACATTCTTCATTTTAGGGCAATATGGTAGGGCGCAGTGGACTGGTGTTGATGATAGCTGAAATATTATTGATTTATTTTATGCTAGCTTGTTTACCTTTTGCTTTTCATTGCATTTATGAGCATGTAGAATGAGGATGAGCTGGCGCTGCATATGCTTCTGTTGCTTTGGGTCTTGGGGGATAACATTGAAATAAATGACGGGCTCATCATCTGTCAAGGCAAGGAATTGTTGGAGTAGTTGGATATAATATCTGAGTCAATCAAATTTTGATTTAAATTAGATTCTTGACCTTCACTGTCGGTATCTAAAAACTAAAACTTTTTTCTGAATTAAGAAAAAAATTTACCCTTGGCACTTGAGAACCAAAACTTTTGAACTTGGCTTCTTATTCTTTGAAATATTTTGCCAGAATTCGGTGATTTGGCTTCATCTTTCTGATCACTTTTGGTCACCTCCAGATTATCTTGAACCTGTTGTTCTGTGCCGATCTGAACACTCAGAGGCTCCATCTTTATAAATTTGGTCTCCACTTCCGGTGAGACTAGTAAAGATTGAGTTCTGATGAGACTGTAGTATTCTTCTCGGTTGAAGCTGTCATTGCCATTTGCTGCAGCCTGGGTATAGGCACACTGCTCTATGGTTTGAGCTCTCATCCAAAGCTCCTCTAGCTCATCATCTTTCAAGAGATCTGGGTAAAATTGTAGAGAGTCCATTATTTTCGCGGTTAAATACTGTCGTCGACATTCAGTAATGACTAAAGAAGGCGCATAATATTTAGGTGCAGATTTGAGGTTTAAAGACAACATAACAAAGCTAGTCTACTTTGAAACCACTTTTTTATCAAAAAAGAAACGTTGTTTTAGACTGTGAAATCGATTTTTAGAACAGTCTTTATTGCTATTTTTGTTTCCCTTTCTGTTCCAAACAGAGGTATGCTTGAGGCTTGGCTGACTGTGATAGCTGAGCAATCGGCGAAGAAGCAGAACATGATGAGTAAGTAGTAAGGCCAAGTGGTTGCACTAAACGTGCAATTACTCACTAATTTAAAAAGGTTAAAAAATTAGACTTTATCTAAAAAGACCAGTTTCTGGACGCAGCGGCATTTCCAAAATTTGAATTATCGATAGGAAACTTTTTTGCTCCCAAAATATTCATCAATTTTTTTTTAAATCTACTATCTACTGATCGAGCGCAACGTTGCTTGACATTGCCAGATCCGAAGACTTAGCCTATTTTAACTGTACCATAACTACTTTTATGAGGTGATAGATATTCCTGGGCCAAAACATAAAATATGATTATGAATGAAAATAAACAATAATTCAAAAAAACATGCAGAAAATTGTCCCTCGCCAATCTGAATTTCGGAGATGTAACTGCCTTCAAAAACCATGATTTTATAAGCGTTTAATTCAACAGAACCTATAGCAAACTAAAAAAATCAATCGAAAACTATTTTTAAAATTACTATTTTTAAATTCAAATGAGAAATTTTTGCTGTGGGTCAATGGAGGAGTGTAGAAATGTCAGTGTTTGCGCAAAAAAAGTTAAATTTAAAAAACCCGAAATGCATTCGAAATCGTATTGTAGAAGATTAATGTAAAATATTATCCCTCTAAAAATAAACTTTTTATACAGTCTGATCGACAATCCATTTTTCAATCATTGCAGGAAATATTTATACTGCCAATAGCCTTTAAAATCAAAATTCTTTTTTTAATGCAAATGAGCAATTTTCGCTGTGGGCCAATGGAGCAGTGTAGAAATATCAGTGTTTGAGCAATAAATTTATTCTCTAAAAATATTCTCTAAGAATGAAATTGCTTTGTCTGTTTCTTGTATTGAGCTGTCTTGCACTGGCTTGGTCGGGTAGCATTGACGGCTTGATGAAAGTCAAGATGCCGTAAGTATATATTTTTCAATTTTTCAGCCTTTTTATGTTGCAGCCGACACGTTGATTCCATGAGCGCCGCTCGCTCTGACTCTCCAGAAGACAAATGTTCTGACATTTGCCATGATGCTGGCTACAAAGGCGGCTTTTTCGACCCCAGTTTTGCTGGCTATTGCCTTTGTCATTAAGTTAATGAGGACTTGAAGTTTTATGGAGCTATTGTTGAAAAATAATTTGAATCAATAAAGTAACTTTTAAATTAATATCTAATGGACGGACAATATAAGACTGTCGCTGTGCATCTGTAGTTGTTTAGATTTTAATTTCAAAATTATTAAATTAGATAAAGCAGCCAGGAGCCAATTTTTATTGGCAGATTTTTTATTTTACTTCAGTAAAATTGTATACTATAATTCAAAAACTCGGAAATTATAAATTTTATTTCAGGGGCAAACAACGATATTTCCAATGAGCAATTTTATAATCTTGTAAAATTTTTTAGCATAAATATATCTTTCTATATAACCAAAAAAGTAAAAACAAGAAGTGAAGTTTTGCAGTAACACAACCCATAAATGCACAGATAATTGAATAGTTTTTGTAATTATCAGTATTTACATAGATGGAACTTATTGGTTGCCGAATCTTTGTTTGATTAACTCGTAGCAGTCTTTCCTGGAGCCGGGAGAGGCAGCAGGATCAGTAGCTCCATACCTTTGTTCATTTAATTGAATAGTGTGAATATTGAGAGGGGCTCCACTTGTAGGATGAATAGGACGGGTACTTCCAGACGCACACCCATTAAGAGGAGATGTGGAGCCAAGACGGGGTGGCATGTCCTCCTCGGTATCAGAGTCAAACTGGGGTCTAAAATAACGTAAATTTGAATTTGCAAAACTCTCGTCAAACTGGCACCCCTCATGTTCGTTCCCGCCTAGGGTGTGACTATTTTACCTCAATTTTTGAAGCTTTTTGCCATTTGCCTTTGGCCAGTCTAGTCCGAAATGTCGTAAGGGTTCTGCTTTTGCCGATAGTTTTTCAAAATTCCATCAGTTTCGCCGTAGAGACCGCGAGTACTCGATAAACCGGCACCCCTTTCTCAAAAAGGGGCACGGGTTTATCGAGTACCCGCGGGTCTTTACGGTAAAACTATTTTAATTTATGAAAATTATCGGCCAAATTAGAATCGTTGCGATGTTTTGGACTAGACTAGCCGAAGATAACTGACAAAAAGCTTCAAAAATTGAAGTAAAAAGCGTTGGATCCTAGGCGGGCACGAACTTGAGGGGGGCCAGTTTAACGAGAGTTAACTGTAGCCAAATATTGGGTTGTAACATAAGTTCAGATTTCACAATTTCACAACAAAATGTTGATTTTTAGCCTTCAAGAAATGAGCTCTAAAGTTAAAAAAATAATTATCTCCGACATCTTTAGAACTAGTCAAAGTTCAGTCAATTGTTAGGCGCTGCAGCGACAACTTAGCACCATATTGTAGCGCAGATCAAGAGCTTCAAAATCCATTTCACAGAATGGTTTTTGAAAATCTAAGTATTGAGATATGACTGTTTTAAAAAGCAAATTCTTCAAAAAATGACTGAAATCCGGGAAAAAATTATGAAAACTTGAATTTCAGTCATTTTTGAAGAATTCGCTTTTTTAAAACAGTCAAATCTCAATACTCAGATTTTCAAAAATCATTCTGTAAAATGCATTTTGAAGCTCTTAACCTGCGCTACAACATGGTGCTAAGTTGTTGCTGCAGCGCCTAACAATTGACTGAACTTTTGACTAGTTCTAAAGATGTCGGAGATAATTATTTTTTTAACTTGAAGCTCATTTCTTGAAGGCTAAAATCAACATTTTGTTGTGAAATTGTGAAATCTGAAATAGAGCGCTGAAATAGGAGATTCTTTTCTACAAAATGACATACAACAGTATGGTAGAAATATTTTACATTGAAACAAAATCTTCATGAACATTAAACCGACAGAACTTATGTTACAACCCAATAATTACAATTTTTTACAAAAATTGATAGTAAATCTTCCAATTAAAGTCCACCTTCTGTTTGGTTGAATTTTATTAATATTCCTTGTATTCCACTCAATTATTTGTTAAATATTTTATTTTATGTTTTATTGGTCAGCCAAATAAATTTGTTTAATAGTTTTTAAAAGTAACTATCGCATTCACACCTCGAAAATTACCTCACTTCATCCCTGTCCAAGTTGACCACGTGTCTGTGAATGTGGTTGCTGTTGTGGTTGGCCAAAGCTGAATTTGCTTTTCTTTTCTTCTCTTGGAAGCAAAGTTGTTCTCTAGGTGACGGGAATACATTGGTGCTTATACTAAAAATCACATGTGTTCATCACCAACGAAAATGTCTCAAATAAACCACATACCCCTTGACTACAAGGTCTAGCAGCAAAGTGGCTAATGGAATGAGGATGAAGGCGGTCCAAAAGCTGTAGCTGGACATCATTAATCCGGCCATTCCACTCATATCTGCACCAACAGGCACCAAAGGCCAGATCTAAGGAAAATTGTTTACTGCAAGTTTATGCCTAAAAAATAATATTCTTTTACCGAAGAGTAAGCCCACAAGAAGATGAACCACAACAAGATAGAACCTCCCACCGATACTCCAATGGCCCATGTCCAGGAGTCACACTCCAGTAAAGCTTTTAACGACACTGTTGTGACCACAAAGGTATAGGCAGAATTGCCTAACATGAGCCAGCCACCAGCTTGACCCGACTCCCAAACTACTTCATGACTTAGCCAACCATATGTGAGAAAGAACAGGAGCAGAGAATGCCATAAAGAAATGCCTATCCACAACGAAAACCGCTGAAATTCCATGGTATTAGTTGTTTTCAAAATAGAAGATCTATGATCTTACGTAATTAGAAAAGGCCATTTTCTGGAAACTTTGGTACAAAAATGGGTGTTTGAGCATCATTCGGTCAGAGACAGGACGGTCGAACAGGCCGAGTATTACTGGAGGCCAGGCGGTGAAGATTACATTGAAAGTGGCAATTGTCCATCTAAAATGAAAAAGCAGAGTGCACAGCTCTTTTGACTTATCATGGCTGTAAGCACAGTCGAGTTGACTTTTCAGCTTTTTAGGAGTCAACTTTTTTCAAAAGTGCTAAAATATCAATTTTTGAGGAGAAAGTGTCAAATCTGATATTTGTCCCCACCCTCGCTTTTACCACCACTTAACTTTTTGAGTTTTACAAGATGGCTTTAACAGAAATTCAAAATCTTGTCTCTACAAAATTTTAGAAAATGTTGACCCCTGTTGACCCCTCAACTTTTTTCATCCACCGATTTTTATACGTCAATTATTGATAAATCACTCAGAAACACTATTCAAATTTTGGTGTAAAGCTCAAAAAGTTGCTCTAGGGTCGCATATATCAAAATAAAAAATATTGACATTTTTTGAATTTAAGAAAAAGTTGACCCTAAAAGTTGACCCCGACTATGATTACAGCCAATACACTCCCAAACAAAATTTTTTACATTTATGAGTTTTGCAGGGAAAGGCGTGTTTTTGTGATGTTGACTTTTTTCAAAATGACTCAGAACGAAACCTAACGAATCAACGGTATAACTTCTTGTGTGATATACAAGAAATTCTAAGGAGTTTAATACTGATTCGAAATGAGTAGGTGGTCGTTTCAGTTATTTCGAAAAAAAACATGCCTCACTTTCCAAAAGTCAGAAATGAAAAAGTTTGTTTAGAGGCTTATTATATAATTAAAATAAAAAGTGAATAAAAAGTGACCTCTCGAAAATAGTCTGTCCAGAGAAAGCACTGAAGAAAGCAAACCACAACTCAATTATATACAAACAGATGTTCTTGTAGAAGCTGTACAAGATCACTTTAGTGCTTCTGTCGAAGTTCCAAGTGCCATGCACTAGCAGCAGTCTCCTCAAAAAGCTGAACTGGCCAATGGAGTAGTCACTGGCTGATGCTGCTTGCAAGCCCTCCTCTCCTGTGATGCCGATGCCTACATTGGCTGCTTGGATCATGGCCACATCGTTTGCTCCATCGCCCACAGAGGCAACGACTAGACCAGTAATCTCCCTGACCACCTCCACTATTTCAGCCTTTTGCATGGGCGTCATGCGACAGCATATCACGGAGTGACAGATCAAAGCCAGTTCAGTGAACAGCCGACGGGCTTCTCCGACTATGGCATGGTGGAGGGCTGCTCCGCTGATCACTAGCGCAAACTCTTGGTTTTGCTGGATGTATTGGTGCGCCTAAATAAACATGTCTTAGATTATTAATTTCTGAGTCTTAAAAGAAAATATTTTTGAAGGTTTTATATCTTTTTAGATTTTTGTGTGGAAAAAATTTTCTGGCTAACCAAGCGTCTTGTGGCATGGTATCGCAAGATTGAGTTTAAAAATTCGTTTCAACACCTACAGAATTTAGAAAAGCACCATTGAAAGGATTTAAAACTTAAGATGAAATTTGAGTACGAACAGTAAGGAAAAAATGCATTGACTAAATATCTTTTTTTTATTTTACAGTCGATTCTCGATAAACCGTCAACCCTTCAAATTCGTTACCGCCTAAGGTTCGACACTTTTTTAACTCAATTTTTTTTAACTATTTCCTAAATCTGATCAGTTAGCCTAGCCCCAATAATCGTAAAGATACGATTTTACTGATCGTTTCTCGGAAATTTAAGGGGGGGGGGACTTCTACGGCTACTTTTTGACATCGACTGCTACTTCTTTTCATATGCATTTTTTCACATATTTTTTTTCTTATCTCAGATTCTTTTACACCATTTTGTAGCTGAGATTTTTCTCTGTCGAGTGGTCAAACAGCCCGATTTAAACTACTCTTTGAGAAAATAACAACAAACTCACACTAAAAACCGTGGTTTTTTACCTATGTGTTTTTAGTGGAGTTTCACCTTATATTTGGTGTGATTTTCTCGAAAATTATTTTAATCAGGCTGTTTGACCACTCAATCGAAAGAAGAGAATCTCAGCTACAAAACGGTGTAAAAGAATCTGAGATAAAAAATAAAATATGTGAAAAAAGAATGCGAAGTGAAGTAGCAGTCGATGTCAAAAAGTAGCCGTAGAAGTCCCCCTCCCCCTTTAAAATGTTTACCATTAAGACTGCACCTCTCGACAAGCCCTCATTTATTTTTTAAAATAGGATGACGACTTGTCGAGAGGTGCGGGTCTTAATGGTAAAAATTTTAATTTTCTGAGAAACGACCGCTAAAATTGTAATTCTTACGATTTTTAGACTAGGTTGACAAAAATCCGCTGGCAAAGAAGTGGTAATCAGAGCATAATTAGGAATGAACTTGAGAAGTGACGGTTTATCGAGAGTGGACTGTATACAAATTTTTTAACTATTCGAAATAAAAAAGGTTTTTTTACTTTTCACTTTTAAACGGCCCAAGAGGACAATAACATTTTACGTTTGTTCACTTACTTGTTTTTAATTGACCCAATTTGCAAAACAGTTACTGTCTTACTATTCCATAAACTCGCATTTTCAAAAAAAGCACTGTTTCACACTTAACTAAAAAATGTAAGAGAAAGATTAATCAATTTAAAGGACAGGGGTAAGTTTGTTTTGCGCATGTGATCAGATAAACACTTTCTCAAAAGTGAGTTTTTAATAAAATAGAAGGTTGTATTTTTTGGTTTCCTTCTACATCTTCTAAATGCCTTTTATGCTGGCCGCTAGTTCATTGTGTATTGTCTTGATTATAGTCAACTTTCAGTCCTCTGCGACATTGTAATTTCAATTTTTAGCGTTTTTTATAAATACTATTGGGATTTAGACCAACAAATTATGAATCCAATGGACTCAGACTTGCGCAATCACTTTTTGAGAGCTGTACAGATAATGTATGTAACGTTTTCTGCAAGCACTTTGACTGGAAAAGTGGATTAGCAAATGCCGAACAAAACAATATTGGTTACTGTGACTGTAAATGTGTGTAATAAAGCTACTGTTAGTAATATTAGATATTAGATGTGTGTTTCAAGAATTTAATTAAAGGTTTAGAAAAAATTGTTACTTTGACATGAGTCTTTTAGACGGTGAAATTTGCCTGAAAATATTTGCAGACACAAGAATTGCGGAGTCATTTACGATTTTTACAACAAATAAAACTTTTGCGGAACGACATTTTCGGACTAACATTTGCGGCTCGAGAAAACCGCAGGGAAATTAGCGAAATGACGGATACGATATTTACGGAAACACCATTTGCGAAATGAAATCAGCGACAGGATATTTACAGACCGACATTAGTGAAACGACATCTGAAAAATCATAAATTTAGACAATACATAATTTTATATACTTCCGCAAAAGTTGTTCCGCAAACATCGCTTTCGAAAATGACGTTTACATTTATTTTGCACCGCAAATGTCAAATTTTCATCCTCTAATATCTTTCATGTAATGTAGTTCTACATAAGTCGATCTACAAGTGTCCTGCCACAGATATGCCGTATTTTCTCTAATAAGAGCCCATGTGCGCTTATTTTTCAAGCCCCGAAAATCTGAAAATTTTGAAGTCGATCTCGAAAATTTTGAGTACTAAACTAAAACCTTAAACTCAGAATCAGTAGAGCTTGTGGGAGTTAAGAAAACGCATATTCGCTCTGGGCTGAGATATAGATCCTTAAGTTTAGGGATGGGCGCTTATTAGAGCATGAGCGCTTATTAGAGGAAATACGGAATATCCGAAAAAACATAAACGCATAGTTCTCTGACAACGTTATTTTTTGTATAATGTCAAAAACTCAAATCTTCGCTCAGTCTCTTTGTAATTCGGGCCCGAACAACAGGGGTGACCAAGCCAAAATAGCCTTTTGACATTACTAAAAATTTGTCTGCGAGAAAAATCACTTGGCAAAAACAGAATTTCGAGATTCGATCTACAAAAAAAAGTTGACTGTTTAGGGTGGTTTTAAAACCGACAAACAGATCGAAACAATCTGTAGTTCTCCATATTTTTTTCTGAGTGTTTTGCTTGAAAACTACAAGAGAAGAACGCTTGCTATTTTTATGGCAAGTTGAAAACTGAGCAAAGATGGGAAATCAGTCAATTACGATAAGTAACTTACTTTTTCTGTATAAGTGTTGAGATCCTCCAAAACATCATCATATGAGCGTTTGTCGAGTATTATTAACTTAGTTTTCTGAGTGCATAAAGCACTAGATTGGGCAATGTTGATTGCTGTTTCTCTTTTGTCGCCAGTCAACATCCATATCCTGATATCTGCAGCTAACAGAGAGCGGATCGTGCTTGGCACATGCTGCAACAATATTGCTGATCAGAGCAAAGTTAAAAATTTAACTCTGACTTACATCCTGCAATTTGTCTTCAATAGCAGTGGCACCCACTAATCTAAGATCACGTTCAATTTTTTCAGCTGCTTCAGCCAACTGCTGTTCTCTGTTCTCAAGAGCCAGAGAAGCTTTCCTGAATTGTTCAGCCCATTCCTCGTAGAAGTGAGGGTCAATGGTTGCTTTGGCGAAGCAGAGGGTGCGATACCCTTTTGTAGCATACTCTTCCAGATGCTCTTCCAGTTGGTCCACAGCAGACTTGTCTTGGTTGCTGGAAGAAAGCCGATCAATAATCACATTGTCCTAAAATTTAATTTCGTTTAATAATCAGCAGTTTTACAATTTCTGTAATTTTACAATGGAGAGACCCTAACTGTGAACTAGGAGAACTTCGATGAATTTTTTTTGCGTATTCTTGTAGAGCGTGCCCAAGTTCCAGACAAATCTGGCTCCCCAGCTCTGAAGGTTCACAAAACCGTGTACAAGAGTCACTTAATTAAGTTCCAAAAACACCTCCATACCCATATCATGGTTTCTTTGAGTTTTAGAGGTGGGGAGCAAAATTCACATGGGATTTGGCACACTCTACAAAAAAAAATTATCGAAAAAGCCTCAGGTCAAAGTCAGGGTCCCTCCTTTGGCAGTTTAGCAAACTAACTTTCTCTCAAGTTATAAAACTTACAGCCCCTTTGCAATACAGCTTGATAACACCATCTTTGTCTTTGACCACAACGCTCATTCGTTTTCTGTCGCTGGAAAATTCAAGCAGGTTTAACAGTTGAAGGTGAACATCTTCATCGTTCTGAAATACTTTATTAAGTCATTCATGAAAATAAAAGTTTGTCTAAAATAGTTACCGTCTTGACAACGATCTCTTTGGGTTTCCTTGTATGGAAAACATATCCAAGACTACTAGCTCCTCTAACTAAGGCTCCTTCATCGGGAGAAGATGCCTGATAGTTCATTTCGCCCTCTTCCGTCTTCTCAGGCACAACAGTGTGGCAAGCAGACATCATTAGCAGAAGTTCTCGAATGTCTTCAGCTTCTTGCTAAACAGATAGAAGTCATGATCTATATTTTTGAAAAAAATTGTAAGGTATTGACCCCATCCCCATTCATGTCATTTAGCAAACTATCATCGTCAAACTCTTCTTTTTCGTCATTTCCATAGCTCGTTTTGCCCACTGTGCACCTCTTGAATTTCATGACATTGCAAGTGAGTGTACCTATAAACAATAATATATAAATCTTAGTTTTTCTGATTGTGTTACTCAGGCTTCTGAAAGTACTAACCCGTCTTATCTGTCATTAAGAATTTTATTTGTCCTAATTCTTCATTTAAGTTGGAGGTCCTAGCATTAGCAGGTGTGTCTGTAGCTTCGTCATACATTTGGATATCCTTCAAATATAACAAATTAATATAAAATGTTGACAAATCTGAAGGCTCATAACGAAGCAATTTTTTCGATGCAGTCGTGAGTATATAAACGCAGATTTTTTTCATGTTTCTATAGCACTCTTTTTAAATTGAAGAGCGTTATGAATAAAACTCGTAACTGATAGGTTTATGTCTGGATTTTTTACAACCTCTTCTTTTCCAAAGCTGAACTCATTCAAGCTTATTTTTGAGACGCGGGTTTCAAATATAAAAATAAAAAAGTTATGGTCTACATGGTGTTTCAATAAATTTTAACACTTTTGAAGGGTTATAAACTTTTTTCTAAATCGAATTTTTACATTCTGTAAATGCCAACCGACTCAGAATTGCATGGAAATTCGTTTGACACCTAGTGTCGAAAACACGATTTTCGCTTGCTCCCCGCTGTGGTTTGGCCTTGCCTATCCAGAAGCCATCCACAGGGACCCAAATCACAGGGAGGAACCAAGCGAAATCGTTTTCGACACTATATATCAAACGGATTTAAGGGCAGAGTCGATTTTTGTTTACAGAATGTCGAAATTCGACCCATGAAAAAAAGTAATGACTTTTAAAAAGTGTTAGAATTTTTCGAAACACCCTGTAAAATGCGCTCAAGCTCAAGGAAAAGATTTTACTGAGTTTTAAAAGTTCTGTAAAAGACCATTTAAAACGGCCAAAACCTTACTGAATTGATGTAAGCGGCCTGGAAAAAGCGAACCACTTCGAGAGTAACTTGAAGACTGATAGGAATCAAGTTGTTGTATAGAATGAAGAAGGTGAGCACATTCCATGCAAAATTGACAGTATGATCCTTTGGCAAGTACTTGGCTTCGGCAAGGTAGAAAGTGTTGTAAATTTCAGCTCCTGTGGCACTCACCAGAGCCAATATTACCAAAACAAAAAAGAGCACTACGATCCTCCTGTTGGTTATAGTGTCTATGTTGGATCTGGAAAATTCATACCGATGCAATGTTTTAATTTTTAAACCGACTGAGTAATTGCGATAGCTATTTTCACAAAACGCTATCGGAATTATGGAAAAATAGCGTTTTGAATTTGTATGGTAAAATTCTGGTTGCTGATGGCTTTTTACCAACGATTTTCGAATTTCAAAGGATTGAGTTTTACAACGCTCACCTTTTCAGAGGTGCTGTCCTGGAGTTCATTAAGAGTCTAGCATCGTGACCAGTGTAGACCACTGCTCCATAGATCCATTTAGTGTTTTTCAGCTTAGCACCTCTCAGCAAAAGCTGACCAATGGCTAAATTTTATTTTAACATGAAGCTTTTGTTCAAACAAAAAAATAAGTAATACCTAAAGGCAGCTGTTCTTGGCTCAGTTTCAAGGTACCCGTGAATTCAGAGACTAGTTGAGAAGGAGGTTCACACTCTATTTCTGCCTTCATAGAATTTAGCTGTTCTGTGCTTGTGAATTCAGCCGAAACAGGAAGAGCCTTGAATATTGATTCATTTTGTTAGCTCATTTCAGCCCATTGTTTGCTCTTCACTACACATAAATGCCAAATTATACATAAAACTTACTTGTCTAATTTTTAGATTAGTTTCTCCGTCCAAATTGGAAGTTTCTATGTAAGCCATGCCCTCTGGTTCACTAGATGACAAAAGCACCAAGTCGGCTGGAAAGCTATGACCATCTTCTACTTTGACGATCTCTCCCACCTTGATCTTAATCGAAGCAACAATATATTTGGCCTTTTTTAATAAAAAGAAATAAAGTCCTACAAATTTCCATTTGGTGGTCTGCCATTTTCTATCCCTAAGCACTTGTACTGAGTAGTTGTTGACTCGGCTGTCCATCTTTCTTCTTTTCTGATATTTGATTTAATAAATTAGAAAGCTAAAGAATAAACAGTATGTGAACTAACTAAGTCTTCAAAAATTTCTTTAAGAGCAGAGACAGATAAAATAATTAAAAAAGGCACTGCGGTGGTGTATCTACCAGTAGGACTTACACCAGGGATTTGCTGCAAATAAATAAAGTGATTTGCTACAGGTTACTAATTGTATGTAAAAGATAATATACCTGTAACAAGGCGATAACCAAAAAGAACACATTGCTGTAACGACGAAATTGTTCCAAAAGAAACCTCGGCAAGAAGGAAATCACATTGTATTTACACGTACTGAAAACAGCAATTTTTAAGTTAATTGATGCTCTAATATTTTTTAAAGTCAAACTTATGTAGTGTTTCGATATGAAAAACTTTTGGCTCAAATTTAAGTGCACCCTTAAAGGACCATACTTGTTGATGCAAATGAAAATTTGGCAAATTCAAATGCGCGCGGGACACTTCTCTTTCGTCTCGCACTCTACTCTTTGGACTTATTTCGAGCGACTCAAAAGAGTATAATGAGAGACGAAAGAGAAGTGCATTTGAATTTGTCAAATTCTCATTTGTATTACAATTATGGTCCTTTAAAAGTCTGAATTTCGCTGTCAAATCACTGAATATTACTACAGTCAAACCTGGATACAACACCACCCGAAAATGGACCGATTTGATCAGCTTTGACTAAAATTCAGTCAAGTGAAACCTCGATACAACACAACCCTAGGGTCGGTCCCTTGGGCGGTGTTGTATCCAAGTCTGACTATAGCAACTTTTATATTGGCATTTTTCAGATTTTTGCTAGTAACTTTTGAAAATTGTATGCACTAGCATGTAGCACTAAATCTTAGCTTTCTCACCACCTATAAAATTAAAGCTATTAAAATAGTCATCAATTCAGAAATGAAGAGATATTTTCGAATTTTATTTTGAGAGTTTCAGTAATTTGTCGGTGAAGTTCAGACTTTTGAGACTTTAACTTTCGTGACAGCCAAAACTTTCTATGCAATTGTGTTATATTGATGTTTCTAATATTAAGTTTGCAAAAGCTTGTGGGACACTAAAAGGTTTACAACAAAATATGGCTCTAAAACATAATTTTGAAAAACTTTCAAATAAAAAACTCTTGACCATATGACTCAAGCTTGACTCACCTAATTTCATTTGAGCAAAATCTGGTTTGATGAGTATGTGGATGGTGCTGAGCATGTTGTTGATGGTGCTGCTCATGGTCACTCCTGTTGACCAATATTCTCCTGGGCAACATTCGACCACCAGCAGCTGCCGCAGCCGGCTGCTGACCATTGGCCGTGGGTGGTGGATTGGCTGAATTGGAGGAGGACATGCTGGACGAGCTACTAAGAGCTGAGTATTGATGACTGTACTGTGCTGCACTACTAGAGCTGTTGCCACTTCCAAAGATTCTATTCATAAACTTGGGCACATTCAACCACCACTTTTGCTGCTGCTGTTGTTCAGCCGTCTGAGCTAGGTGTTGCCTGCAAATTCAAGGTGAATTTTATAGATTAGTCATGCACAAGTGGAACGCATCCATTTCCTCCTTCTTTTATTTTTTCCTATTGTGTGAATGGGGGTTGAGAAAGAAACAAAAGTGTGATACAGCTTCTGTACTGGTGGAAGACAGGTGAAGAGAAGAGAAACAAAACGCCAACACTTTTATATCGGTTGATATGGTTTTCGGACGGAGAGCGCGAAAATAAGCGCTTGTTTAGAGAGAAAAAGAGTTTTTAAAAAAGAGTTTTATAATAAAGTAGTAAATCTTTTTTTAATTTCGAGACATTTTTCTTGGTAAAATAGTTGGAATCTATAGTAAAATGGCATTACAGTATAGTTGTACATTCATATTTTCACAAAAAATATTACCGTATGTCCTCTAATTTAGCCCCGGGGGCTAAATTTTTTGGATGCCTAAAAATCTTGAAATTGTAAATCAAAAATGGCCCTAACTCTGAAGTTTTAGTCAAAAAAGAAGGGGGGGCCAAATTATAGGGGGGGGCCTAATTTAGAGGAAATAAAATCAGTAAGAAGTGAAAAAAAACCTTGGCAAGTACACTTTTAAGAATTTTCGGAGCAATTAACCTTTACCCCCAGCAGTCAATTTAGCTCAGGGAACCAAGGCAATTTACAAAAAAAAATTTCACTAAAAATTTTTTGCATGAAAATGATTTAAAAAGTGTTAATAAACGGTTATAAAGACTTTTGCGAAAAAAAATACGATCGAGTGCTGGGGGTAAAGATAAATTAAGTTAATTTTTGTTTGCAAGGAGCTTTTTTCTAAAAAAAATTCAATTTGTCGGAGTCTTTTTCGGCTAATAATAAAGGTGTTCGAGTATCCATTCCTAAAAATTTTTTTTTGGTGAAAACACAATAAAACAAAGCAAAAAAGATTAAGAAGCCAATATAATGTTAGACGCGAAGTATGGAAAAAACTAGACAAAAATAAAATCTGTCTTTTTAATTTTTCCTCTCATCTATTATACAATCGAACAAAAAGAATATGATATTTCTAATTGTTTACTAAATGATATGAAAAATTCATGCAAACTTTCAATCATGAATTTGCTCAAACATATCTTATAAAAGTATTTTTTAGATTATTTGTGTGATCCAGACTTTTTATTAGTAATCACCTGATTTTTTTAAATTGCTTGAAAAACTTACATCAAATGCTATAAACCAACCAGCAAGTATGCCACCCTTTATCTTTATTTTATTTGAAAAATAACATAAATAAATAAGAATTTTTATGAATATGCTAGTTTAAGTAACATTGTGTTGAAATATTGTTAGTTTTTTCAAAAACAGCCACATTTTTTTTTCAGCCGTAAAATATTGTTTACTACTTGCCAATTTACTAATCGCTCTTTCATATTCGCTATCAGCATTCATTGATTCTTTTTGGTCAATTATTTCATTTGTGATATTATCGACAAATTCATTAGATCAATTTACAAACAAACGTTCAATTTTTTTTAAGAAAATCAGAAAAGTTTAATTAAAAACAATTTAAAATCTAAAATAATTTTTTTAAATTGAATTTAAAGGGTATGCCCACACTAATAAGAGGTGGTGCTCGGGAATTCAAATTTTTTCGTAATCATTGAACTTCTGTGCGGAATTTTTGTTAGTAACCAAGAAACCAATGGTTTTGTTAGAAACCAAGTTGAAAAATCCACACAGAAGTTCAATGATTACGAAAAAAATTTGAATTCCCGGTCACCACCTCTTATCAGCGTGGGCATGCCCCTTTAAAGGGGCTTGCTCGTCGCCGATGGGAATATTTTGAAAGGCGGGTACCAGCAAAATTCAAACAACAATTAATATGAAGAAATTTTGGAAAAGTCGACGAAAATTATACCCTCATTAGGAATCCAACCGACGACCGACTTTGGGGATCCGCCACCGCTATCCGACAACACCCGAAGTGCACCCCCCCCCTGTGCAAAGAGTATTTTTCTCTAAGCTAACTTTTTCATCTAAGCGAAGGCGTAAAGCCTAAGTCTAAGCCCAAACCTAAGCCTAAGTTAGCGCGCTACACATTGCAAAAAAGAAAATTAAAAAAAATCAAGGGAACCCAAAAAGGACGCTTAGAGAAAAATACTCTTTGGAAGGGAGGGGGGTGCACTTGGGCTTTACGCCGCTATCCCACCGATGCTATTACACGAAGGAAGTCTTTTTGATTACTTATTCCCCGCAGTCTACTCAACTGAAATTTATTTTAAAATAGTTCTCGTTTGAATTGACCTGGTACCCGCCTTTCAAAATATTTCCATCGGCGGCGAGCATGCCCCTTTAATGCTAAAAATTTGAAAAAGTATGGACAAAAAAGAATATAAATATATATATACAGTATACATATTTCTATGAGACGAAAAGTTTGAACGTGGAACCATCACGCTCCATGTATGTGAGCGTGATAAGAGGGTATCTATGTCGGCAAACATTCAGCGGAAGGCCAGCTTCCTCAGATCCTAAGTCACTGTTAAATTTAAAAAATGCTCGAGATAACCAAAATGCTCGAGATTGAAAATCAAAAGTTTTGATTTTGAACTGCTACAATAGTGGTCTGCTCTAAATTTTTGCTAAATTCGAACTTCGATTTAACGACACCTACTCAAGTTCCTTCCCACCTGGGTCCCATAACTTTTTTACCCAAATTTTTCAATGTTCAGACCTGATTCTCCAGCCTAGTGCTAAAATTGTAAGGATTCATATTTCACCCATCATTTTTCAAAGAAAAAAAAATACCAAAAAGAACCACAACCTTTAATTAATTACACTCTTTTCGAGAATAGAGTGTCGGACATAAACCATAGTGGACAGAAA
The DNA here is from genome assembly GCA_004194705.1 of Ditylenchus dipsaci. Lineage (NCBI taxonomy): Eukaryota > Metazoa > Nematoda > Chromadorea > Rhabditida > Anguinidae > Ditylenchus > Ditylenchus dipsaci. Next base: position 183,546 of record SADC01000203.1, read on the forward strand.
AAACCTTTTTTGGGTGTCGTTAAATCGAAGTTTGAATGACGTCTACATAAGTGCCACAGGCTTCATGATTTCAAAGAAACTAATACATAGACCAAGCAACAATTTTTGAATATGAAAAATTCTTTTTGATATGTCTTTTACAAAATCGATTTTCTTGTCATCTAAGCAAGTTTAAAAAAGGTTAAAATTGAAAACACTCGTCAAAATGTGTGAATCTCCCGTCAAAATATGTAAATCTCCCTTCCAATTTTTAAAAGTTCTTGTGCTCGGTAATTACTTTTAAAATTTTCATTTTTTTGCACCAGCATGTAGCCCTGAATCTCTAGTTTCTGATGAGCTATCAACTGGCTGACTACCATATTGAAAAGTGGGAGAACAATTATATTTTTTTAAACTACACCTATTTTTCAAAATGAATTGTTATCTCACTTTTCAATATTGTGATAATCCAGTTAATAGCTCATTAGAAACTGGAGATTCAGGGCTACATGCTGGTGCAAAAAAATTGAAAATTTGAATAGTAAACACCGAGTACAAAAAGTTTCAAAAATTTGACGGGAGATTTACATATTTTGACGAGAGATTTACACATTTTGATGGGTGTTTTCACCTACAGCCTTTAAAAAATAGAGACTGATCAAGTTACAGAATCTTTATTAAACAATTCTTGTTCAAAAATTTTGTAGCTTCTTTAATAAAAATTTAGAAACACAAAAATATAGCAACGAAGATCAGGCAAGTCTGAGAAGACGCAACCATAGCTCTTGACTTTTGCTTCTGAGACTCCTCTGAATCAGATTTGACTGGCTCGGTTCCACTAGTTGAATCCGGGTCGATTTGATCAACATGAGTCATGTAAATTAGACGTGTTGCGTTGCAGGTAAGGCTATTGTCATGCGGATGGCTCTGCCTACAAAATACCAAAGTTATTCAAAATAGTTGAACATCAGCAGCACATAAAAGGTTGTTCAGGGCTTTAGCGACTTCGAAAGACAAGTTACCACATCTCTGGATGTTGGAATAGTCGTGGCACTTGACATATTCATAGAATATCCTAAATCTTGTCATTTCAAAAAGTGTAAAGTAAGGACACAATACAGGTAAACCATATTTCGTCTAATAAGGTGGTCCCCTAAATTAAAAAAACCTGTTTGTGACATTCTGTCTTCGGGCTATTTTTTATACCATTCATTTACCACTCATTTTGTAGCTCATCTCACGAGCTACAAAATGGGTGGTAACTTGCTTGAAAGAAGTCTTCGAAAATTCGGTCGAAATCCCACTGCCAAGATTATTTTTAAGTGTAGTCTTGCAGATTTCTATTTTCAAGTTTTCAAAAAAAAGTTAACCTGTTGTGTATAAATCATGGGCGTAGCCAGGGGGGAAGATGAAAGGGCTATAGCCCCACCCGTCATATTTTTCGATAAAATGGCTAATTAAAACACTATAAAACTCGAAAACGGTGCAGGGAAAATGACCTCTCGGGGGCTTTAGCCCCCTCCCCCCGTCAGATTTTTCTGGCTACGCCTCTGGTATAAATACAACTGAAGTTTTTTAATCGAAAGGAAACTGTGTGTGTGTGTTGTAGTTACTCGTAATTATATCTTTTAATAACCTTAAAAAAACTAAAACTGTGTTTTAAATTGACCTACTTGCACAGATCGGCCGAATTAATATTTTTAAAGTCTTCTTTAAAGCAGCTGTTATTTGCTTCTTTTTCATTGCTTAAGTTAGTAAATTAAATCCTTAATTTTAAATATTCTTTAAGTTTACTTTTCCATGCACTCAGTCACATTCAAGAAATCTAAGCGGTAAGAATGAAAAAAGAACAAAAATTTATTTATATAATACCGTCTATATTTGCACAGGCCAACTTGTATTCTTCACAAGGACAATTTTGAAGTTGGTTGAAGGCCCTGAACGAGTAATTCAAGTGCTTTTGCAAAAAAACTTTAAAGAAAAAATCAAACTTGCACTTCTCTTCTAAATATTGCTTATAATCCGTGTCATTTGGCCTTAGGTCAACCTAAAGTTTTTGAATAGATTGAGTGTTATCGATATATGCTACCGGACATTTGGCATAATTTCCGAAATTTGTCCGCGGACATTTGTTATAATTTTTCGGTATAATTCGGTTGTTTCGTCCGAACAATACCGAAAAATTATGCCAAATGTCTGCGAACAAATTCCACAAATTATGCTAAATGTCCTTTGCCAAAAATACATAACGCAATAAAAAATTATCTTGCTTTCAAGTGTTTTAGTGTTTGAAATAAATGTGAAAACTATTACTGGAAACTTGTCTACTGGACAACATTCAGGCCTTTGGTTTGCGCGTGCCTCTTCTGCATGGTTAACAAAAGCTTCTTCTTCGTCAGTCAGCAAGAATTGAGAAATTTTAGCTGTGCTATAATGTATTAAAGACAAGAGGAAAATCAGTTTAATTCTCATATTTTTTTAAATGGCGATATTTCGAGATGAGTATAGCGTAGCTACTAATAGACCAGAAATTAAAGCTGATTAATACAAAATAAAACAATAATAAAAAATATGGGAAATGATAAATTACATATTTTACATAGTTCCGGTACATATTTCCACAAAAAAGAGTTTGTTAACTTGTTTTGCTTTTGCCTTGTTTCGCTATTTATAAAAAAAACTTCATTCCGCGAATTATTGAGTTTGAGAGTGGCGAGACTCCTAAGTCTTGACCGCTTTGCACTTCCACGTCTTTTTTGATTTAAAATCTGCCGCTTTGTTGTTGAGAATGTTCTTAAGCGTTGTCGCAGAATTTTCAACTGCTGCACCAGGGCTGAATGGTTATTATTCGCTGCTGCTTCAACTATCTAATTTTTCAGCCTTACGCTTTTTGTAGCTGACATCAAGTAGAGAGAAGAGTGAACATTGGGAAAATAGCAAAAAAATCGATAGATGAGTATACTGTCGAAGCGGCATAAAACAAGTCACTCTTGATAACGCCGATTTCGTTGTCAACACAGAAACTAAAATAAATTTAGATAAGAAGTCACACGTCACTTAAATGCTGGTCCCTAGCAGCAGTGTGTAACCCTCCGGCTCTGACACTCGCTCTGGCTCCACTCCGGCTCAGAGACACAGCCGGAGATAGAGTTTAAATTGCGAAAAATCAGAGCCAGAGAAAGTGCCAGAGAAAATTTTCAAAAAAGTCGGAGCCGGAGCCAGAGCACAAATTTGAAAATTTCAGAGCCAGAGTAGAGCATAATTTTTAAAAACTCAGAGCAAGAGTGAATATTCAAAAACTTAGAAAGATTTCTGACCCTAGAAACATGAATTTTTACGTAGAAAGTACTCTTTTCGTAAGTAAGTCATAGCAATAGCCTGAGCAAAATTTTCAAAAAATCAGAGCCAGAGCGAGAGCCAGGTCCAAGAAAGAACAATTATACATGACTGGTCCCTAGGGGTGACGTGTTATGCAGGTTTAACTGTAGCAACAAAGAATGCAAGAACAAAAAACAAAAACTAATCACAGCCTGCATAATTTCAGCACAAATTTTAGATTTATTAGCAAAACAAACAATTAATTTATAGTTAATTTATTATTAAGGTTCGATATCGGAGGTGGCAGTTTATCGCATGCCATTATAGCGGGCGTTAACTTTCCTTGTCGGCCAATTAAATCGGTCCCATGCAATGCTGGGCATTTCAAAGTTTTCGCTCCTGCTCTTGGCTCGGAGTAGAGAATCTCATTGCCAAGAGCGAAGCTAAGAGCAGAGGATTGTCCAAATTGACAAAATTATTACATCTTATAATTTTTGCTCTTGACTTATGAGGGATTTAATGTTTTTTGAAAGCATAATGTGGTCGAAGCAGTCGAAGAAGGTCAAAAGAACGGATTATCATATCCAAATTCTGCTGTTGTGGGCAATCAGAATAATTGGCTTTAAAATTTAATTAATTAACAATTTAGAATTCTCCTAGACCAAATTTTTTTGCTCCTGCTCTTGCTCTTGGCTTGGAAAGGAAAATCTCAGACAAGAGCGGAGAATCGCCCAGCACTGGTTCCATGACCCAATATATCGAAGTTCGACTGTGATAAAGTGAATTTGCGTTTTGTGCAGAATTTTTCCTGGTAAGCAAATCCTCAGTTCTGGCACCAAATTTCTAATCAGGATGGTAGATCTGCTTACAAATAAAAAATTCCTCATTCACTATCAAGTTTCTCATGCCCCTCTAAACAATAACTATTTATGTATTTAAAATGAGATATTACTTGTCTTGAGTGGAATTCAATTGGAATTTTACAGATCATTTTAAAGCAAATCGGCATGACCACTTGGTTTTTCGGAGCATGGACAGTCCGGCAGGACCGGAGATGGTTTCTAATAAAACATTTAAAATAACAAGGATACTTTTCAAGACAAAAACATGGCGAAAAAATAATCTGAAAAAACCGGTGCCAACTGTCCTATGTCTCTTTTTTAGGCCTATTTTTGGCCATATAGGCGTGTATGCAGTTTCCTGACAGTACACACGGCCTTTCCCATATTAACTCTAGTCATGTGTCGTCTTTATTTCTCCTGAAATATCATAATTTTGGATGAAATTGATGGACAGGTCAGCAATCTTTTTTTATTTATTTTTTAAAAGCGCTTAATTTGCATTTTTCATTAATTTTATTAAACACACTAGACTTTGTTACAATACTCTCTTTATAAATAAATATCCTGGTTGTTTTATCGTTGCAGTTTATCGTAGTTTTTTAGGACTTCCAATTCAACTGTATTTTGATTCACTATTTGCTGAAGTTACGTTGCACAACTGCGTGAGACTTGCGCAACTGCGTTTAAACCCGCCAATTCAAAATATTCAGTTAATTTTCGTAGTAATTTTTGAAATTTTAACAAACTTGTGAGAGCAAGTTAGGTGTTTTCCATCTTAGAAACTTACATCCTAATTTTTTAAAAAAATGTCTGTCTACAGAATTTGCAAGTGAGGTTATTTTCTGCGTTAAGATTTTACATCACTTGTGGTTTACAAAGTTTTTTGTAAATTAATAACAAAAACCTATTCAGCATGCTTGTTCGTTCATTATGTTGCGTCTTTCTGACCACCTGCTATTGGTATGGCCTTTACAGCACCAACTATGCCTATTCGTTTTCTGTATTTTCTATAGCCCTATTTGGGCTATTATCACTAACTCATGCTGTGGACGTTACAATCTTATTGTACAAAGTTCTAATTGGAATTAATATAGCACGTAATGCTATGAACCCACCTTCATTGATTGCTAATCTATTCAAAAAGGTATTTTTTAGGGTATGAGTAATATATAAAATATAAATTTGATATTTGGAAAAGTTAAAGTAAAAAAGCACCCCTATTATTACAAGAAAAGTGTGCTTTTGCAGCTTCTTTCGCTAAAAGCAATGTTTTAAAAAAAATTTTGATCGAAGATAGTATTTTTACACACCATTTTCGTAGTTAGGCTAATGTTAATCAGTTTTATTACGTACCAAAAAAGTCTTGAAACTAGACGCAAAGTTTAAAATGTTGCTAGCACACGTCTACCACTAATTTGTACTGAGTGTGCCCAGTATAAATTAGTATAAATATTATTTGACAAATAGTTTTTAGATTTTTACATTTGTGACTAGCATCTGTGGACTGCTATTATCAGTGGAATTGTTTATGAGTGGAGCTGATTTGTGCTTTCTCGGGCGACTAGCTGGAGTGGACAAATGCCGATTACTAATAGTTCTCTTTGGAATTAAAATTATTCGTATAAAAATGGAGCTACACTTCGATCTCGGCACAGAACAGTCAACAGAGGTTACTAACCTTGAAAATCAGCCTGAGTTATCAGACCCCTCTATTTCCATCAATGTTGAATTGTGACTCTAAGTTTATTTTTAGTCTTTATAATAATGTTATACTCATAGCTCAATATCAGGTCACCCTGGAGACCTGTAGAAAAGTTGATTTATATTGTGGGCATCTTTTCTTTAATTTCTACCCAGTTTCCGAAAATTTCGTTTCCAGGGGAATTTCATGCCCTGAGTTTGAATTATGCGTATGTTTTTTATTTGCTTTTTTATATGAAAATTGGTGATTTATAACTTAAGAGGTCGTGAAAAGAATGTCTGTGGTTACAAATTCGAATCCAAATCCATCAACGCATAAAACTTTATATATAAAGAATACGGAAACTATAGGCTCTAGCAAAATTAAAACAATTAATGTCACAAATGCAAATAAAATTGGCACAAAGATATAAGGATGCGGGAAAACAACGAAAGTTGGTTTTGTGTCAAAGTATTTTTTCACACTTGGGTCAGAGCTTTCTGACCACGCACTGACTGCTCGTCCATTTGCCACAACGACAGAAAAAAACAGTGAAACAAAGGCAGCAATATAGCATCAAGAGTAAAGCTATAATTACGACAGTAAAGACTTCAATGTTGGGATATATCAGCAATAGCGTATAAATAAAGTTGATACAATGCCAGCAAATGGAATTAATGCTGCCACTAGGCACACTAAAATGTAGACTATACTGCTTGTGTATCCAAAAATATTTTTGCCAAATCCAGTTTCATAGTAGCCGGCACCCAAAGGGGTCAAATGATTGGTTTAGAGATTCCCATCGCAGTTTCAAATATAGTGCCCCAAAAGGTGTGGTTGAAAATGAACCATTTAAAGTTGCCCAGGCTTTCAGATTTAGTTAGCATGTCATAGAACATAAATGGAGCTAGCAACCAAGACAACCAGCCAAAACAAGTGTGAAGCTAGAATAGTGATGAAAAATTTAAGCAGAGGAAGTGATGGTGGTGAAATCATGAACATCAAAACAGAAAAAACCCCTTAAGAGATTTACTGAAACTTCTTAGCTTCAGTTCGAATTTTTAACTTAAATTTCTAACTATGATAGCGTTATGACTGGACGGATAGCACCTTTTTTAACTGCAATTTTTTAGCCGATGCTAAAAATGGCGGTAACTGATTTTTTCACGTTTGCACAAGGTGCTTGATTTTAACTTGCTTTAAAGGGGCATGTTCGCCGCCGATGAGAATATTATAAAAAAGCGGCTACCAGGTGAATTTAAACGAGAATTATTTTAAAATTCAAATTCGTGGAGTACTTTAATAGTACTATATGGTAAAATTCATAGTACTATATTTCAAAAATACTGATCAATTTACTATCAGTATACAGTCGAACCTGGATATAAGAGCACCCCCGGGACCGGCCAAAGGTGCTCTTATATCGGGGGTGCTCTTACATCTAAGTGCTCTTATATCCAAGTTCGACTGTACCGTCGCTCTAATAAGCGCCCCCCCCCCTCAACTTTGAGGGTCTGGATCTCAGTGCAGAAGCAATATTTTGCAAAGCTGTTTGATATGTTTTCTTAACTCCCACGAGCTTTACCGATTCTACTTTTCAGCTTTTGGTTAAGCACCCAAAAATCTCGAAATCTAATTCTAAATTTTCCGATTTTTGGGGGTTTGAAAAATAAGCGCCCCGGGGCGCTTATTAGAGGAAATACGGTATGTGGCTCACTGGTAAAGCGGTGGCGTACTGTGAAGGCTGGTCGTCGGTTTGATTCCGATCGGAAGTAATATTATTCCGTGACTTTCAATAAAATGCCACATTTTTATTTCCGTTTGAATTGACCTAGTACCCTTTCAAAGTATTCCTATCGGCGGCAAGTATGTCCCTTTAGCTTTTAAATGCCTTTCACGATTTTATTTTGCTTGTCTATCTTCTTTTGCATTATTTAAAATAATTTTTTTTTCTGAATTAAAAAACTTACGCACCGTTTTGAAGAAGAGTTCTGCTGCTACAAAAATGATATACTTGGAATCAAAATTTTACAAATATTTTGTGCCTAACTAAGTGCTTAAAAAAAGTCGGGAACTTTTCTATTTGAGAATGTTGCTTTTCTATGCATGGTTATGTGGTTTAGTTTTGCAAACTCTGACTTTATCATTTTAAATATTTTGGAATTATTCGACATTGTTTTTGTTTTCAATTTTATTTAGTTTTATCCCAGCTGGATTTTTCTGAATAGATAAAAAAATTTGCCACTCGTTTAAACTTAGTGAATCAAAGTTCACTTTGATGTTTACCATCTTGTTTACAATTATATTTCTTTTATTGTGCAAATGATTCACTATTAAATATTTTTCAAAACTGATTTTGCATTTCTTTTCATTAAAATAATAATTTTCAGTTCCTGGCCGTAAATCTGTAAGCATGAAAGAGCTGTTAGGAAGCGTCATGGTCGGCATATTGATGACCATAGCCTACTGGTACATCTTGTTCCACACCTCGTGGGCCCATTCAGTCGCCATATTTTCCATTGTGTTTTTCGGAATATCGGTGTTCATGCACCTGCTCAGTGCCATTCTCGGCATGATCACCCTATGTGCCACAGGCACCATTGCATTGCTTTCTTGCCCTGTTGGAGGACCTGTTTCTTGCATTGTCGTTGTGCTCGTCGGTGCACTTGTCGCCTTTCTTGTGGTTAACATTTTATTAAAAACAAAAATTGGCTGGGATCAGTCAGAAGTCCTTCCTGAAAGGAATTTTCGATTAAAAAAAGTTGGCGTTGCTTGGTTTTACCAGCCAAACCACCCCCTCCCCCACTCCAATAATTTTTAGGCTTACCAATAAGGCTTAGCCTTTAGGCTTAGGCTTTGGACTTAGGCTCAGGAACAACTAGATTTAACTTCAGCTTTTTCAAAAAAAAATATGGGTTTAGGTACCCCTAAAAACTTTCTGGGTCCTGGGGTTGGGGGTCGGTGCATTTAAAAACGAGTAGCGTCAAAAAGTTTTTAAAAAAAATTATGACTAGAATGTTATTTATTTTTTATTTTTCGTTTTGTCAGTTAGTACTATTATTTTGATGTTTATAACATTCTAGGCATTCCAATTCGGCGTGGCGATCTGGGGATTGATCATCTCAATCAACTTGTTGAACAGTGGAGCCCAAACTTGCTCAGCTAGTTATGCCTTTGGGGTCAACTGCACCATGCTTGTGGTTCTGTTTGCTGTTACCTGGTTCACTGGAGCTCTGAAGTCTAAGAAGGTAGAGCCTCAAACTATGCGCCAACCGGTGGTTGAAGGAGATCATCCACCGGAGTACACAAACTTGGACGGTTCTCGAGCTTTTGTTAACACTTTCCTTTTCAATCGTAAGTATTTTCTGCAATTTTTTATTAGTAAGCAGTTGAAATGATTAAAATTTAGCTCGAAGTGCATCCAACTACCAGTACCCAACTCCTACAGCTCCACCTGCTTATTACCCTTGAGCAAATATATGACAGTTTTTCCATTCTCTGATGTTTAGATAAAAAAAGTCTTTTTTAAAACATGTGTTTTCGTGCAATACAATAAAGGTAGATAGCCACTTTATTTTAGTCACGACAGGGCAAAAATATGACGTAACCGCCACGTAGCATGCGCTTGACCTAACATATAACACGCCTCGAAATATACTTTTTTTAATTCCTGACGTTTGCCCTTTTAAAAATAATTTTAGTCAAAAATTTCTCATGGTGCGAAATCTGACTCAGGATGAGCACGTGTCCATCCTGAGTCAGATTTATAACAACAGTTTATTTTAAGGCGTATTTTACACCTGTATAGACCCCGAAATACAAATCAAAGCTCGATTTAACAAATTTTTTCAAGTTTATTAAGAAACTACGCCCGAAATTTGAAGTTCACAGAAATAATACGAAAAAAATTGCATATTATATGTGTAAATGACGTTTTTTTTTAAAAAACCATGTTTTAGCCAGTTCTTTAACTTTAAAGCAGGTTACCGATCTCAAGATTTTTGCAACAGGGCATTTGAATAAAACAGAATTGGAATAAAAAAGGACTATTTTTTAAAGAAAAGAGTCATTTAATCAAGTGCTTATTGCTATTTCACAGCAAAAAATATTTTAACTGAAGTTTCAAAAAAACGAGATTAAGGGTTTCGAAAAAAGGACAATTTTTTAAAAAGGGCAGATGGATACCCTGCTTGAAAGCCATTTTAGCCTACATTTATGGACATTTTCTAAAATTCAGTGAGTCGACACTTTAAACATTTTATGCCGCAAAATAACTACAAGACTACTTTTTGAAAAGGGGGTCAAAACCGCTCAATTGAGTGCATAAATTTTGTGTCAAAAGGGTATATTAAATGATGCCTTTGGCACCAAAATTTGGGACGCAGCAACTCGCCATCGGCAAAACTCGCCAACGAGAAACTCACCGAAAAAAATTCGATTTAACGGCCCCTATGGCCGGTCCCAAGGGGCCCCGTTAAATTGAATTTTTCGTAGTCGAGTTTATGCGTTGGCGAGTCGGTTGCGTCCCCAAAATTTTAGCTTTTTTTAGCTACGATTAATTTTTATAAAATTTGCTTCAATCTACTAAAATGATGTAAAACAGGGCTCCCAGATATTTTTTCAAAGATAAGGACGTTTGCTGAAATAAGGACATTTCAGGATATTTTCGCAAAATATGCTATTTCATGTAGTGATTATTGCTCTATTGCTGAGACCTTAATAACAATTTTTGAAAAAATGTAAATATCTCATATCAACAGATAAGACAGACTTTGTTTAGCAAGCTTGGGAAATTGCTCATTTTCATGCCACTTTTTATTTTCTACATTTTGCTAAAATTTTTGGTGTTTCACTAGTAGTCTAATTTTTCAGAATATTATATTTTAAAATTTCCTTCCGTCCCATCCAGATTGCAAGCATACCGTAGTAATATATTTTCTTCCCCTGTCGTCTGGCTAGAAGAAAAAGTTCCCGAATTTTCGCGTCCTTTCCAAATCTCTCTAGCCATGCAAACGGCTATTTCTTTTTTCTTCTTATTTTTGATGCAAGTGTTCTTTGTGCACTTAGTTTGGTTTGACATCCCCCACCCTAACTGGCGATAGTGGTCCATCCCAATTCATCTCGTTTAGTCACCTTTATTTTTTCTAAATAATTTTTCGGCCTTGAATTTAAAAACTTTTACAGAGGTTTTATTAATGCATTTTTTGGCGTAAATTGATTTTTAACTATATTGCAAGCTAGATTTTTGGTTTTTTTTGCGTAAAAATTGTATTTTTCAATTTAATTTTGTTTTTATTTTCAGCTTTTCCTGATATTTGTAAAAAGTACTAGTGAAGCAAACAATCATGTCTGTCGTCGGATATGACTTTGGAAATTTGAACAGCTACATTGCAGTGGCTCGTCAAGGAGGCATTGATGTGCTCACCAACGACTACTCGCTTCATGCTACTCCGTAAGTGATTATAAATAAGAAAAGTAACTCTTTAAACGATAAAAATTGAATTGTAATGAAATGTTTACTTTTTTGACCTAATACCTACTTTGAAGCATCTATTTTTCAAAATCTTCAATTTATTATACATTTTGATTTTTACTCAACTAATTTTTTAAAACGAACGAGCACGCCTTTCTAAAGACTCTTTTTTTAATTAAAGATTTACTGTGAAATATAAAAAAGTATATAAAAATAAACATTTTACTAAATCTAAAAGTCTTTTTTTTTGCAGATCCTGTGTCTCATACGGACCCAAGTCGAGAGTTATGGGGTGGCCGCCCGCCAGCAGGTCAGCACCAACTTCAAGAACACCGTCATCAACTTTAAGCACCTGCTCGGCCGCAAGTTCAGTGACCCTATTGTGCAGCTGTACAAGAAGTTCGTGCCCTGTGAAATCATCCAACTCACAGATGATGCTATCGGACTCAAAGTCAGCTACCTCGGCGAGACCAAGATTATTACTCCAGAACAAGTCACTGCTGCTTTCCTCACCAAGCTTAAGGTTACCACAGAGGCTGCTCTGGGCACTAAAGTCAACGAATGTGTTGTTTCGGTTAGTTTTCTGTTAAATGAGTTGTTACTACAGTGGGTTCCCATTAACCCGACACCCCCTCAAGTTCGTTCCCGCCTAGGGTCTGTTACTTTTTAGTAAAAAGTTTTTACTTACTTTCGATGTCTTTTGTCATTTCTGTTTTGACAGTCCAGTAACAAATGTTGTAAGGATTCCAGTTTTGACGGTCGTTTTTTAAAACATTCATATTTTTGTCATTTAAAAAGCAAAATTCCGTTTTTCAAAATAAGATGACGGATTATCGGGATTTTGCTTTTTAAATGGCGAAATTCAAGGGTTGTTTAAGAACAACCGGTAAAATTGGAATTCTTATGGTATTTGGTAATAGACTGTCAAAACGGAATGAACAAAATCGCTCGAAAATTAGGCTAAAAAGTCGAACCCTGAGCGGGAACGAACTTGAGTGTTATCGGGTTATGGAAGGTTATCGGGACCCGATATTATTTTTAAACTAATCACACACAAAATTTAGTTCGTTAGGCGATTCGAACTGATTTTAATTGGTTTCAATATTGTAGGTGCCATACTTCTTCTCAGACAACCAGAGAAGAGCTCTTCTAGCTGTGGGAAAAATTGCCGGTGTCAATCTTCTTAAGATTGTGAATGAAAACACAGCAGTTGGCATTGCTTATGGAATCTACAAAGGCTCTTCTTTGCCTGCCGAAAAAGACCCAGCCAAGATTGTGGCTTTTGTGGATGTTGGCCATTCTTGTGTTCAGGCCTCAGTCATGGCTTTCAATGATCGCAAAGTTCAGGTGAATAAACTTTAATTTGATTTTGGGAAGAATGTATACAAATGTCTTTTCTGCAGGTGATTGGCGCTGCTCACGATCTCACAGTTGGAGGTCTCTTCTTCGATGACATCATCCGAGACTACTTCCACCAGCACTTCCAGAAGAAGTACAACTTGAATGCTCAGAAGAATCCTAAGTGCTGGCTGCGTCTGCTTGATGAGAGTGAGAAGATCAAGAAGCAGATGTCTGCTAATCAAACAGCCATTCCACTTAACATTGAATGCTTTATGGATGACAAAGATGTTGCTGGAAGCATCCAACGGTAAATTAATCTTTTTATCACAAGATCATTTCTGAGCTATATTGGTTGTAATTTGCCTGATAGAATCCCCTATATTTAAAATCGTGTTTTTGATGTATTTTTTTGAAAACTTATCTTAGGCAGGTTATCACCCGTTGTTTTACCCAGCGGTAACTTGCCTAACAGCAGTCCTCAAAATAATTATTGTTGTTCTTCGCTAAGTATTTTCAAACCATATTCATCTTTGCCGTACCGTACTTTATCACTTCGAGAAAGGCTGGAAAGCTGCAAAAAGGTCGTTGAGACCACGAAATGACTGTGCAGCTTTCCAGCCTTTGTCGAAGTGATAAAGCATAATATGGCAAAGATGGATATGTTTCTCAACTCTCATATTGTTTTTTAAAAATAGGAAAAATAATAAGCAGAAAAAAGTTCGCGTATGAAAAAGCTATTGGAAAAAACCCAGATAATTATGAATTAAACCAATATTAGTGAAACGCTTTTAAGTTACTTATTTTCAGTCAGCAGTTCGAAGAGCTGGCGGAGCCTTTGTTCCAGAAGATTAGAGAAATGCTGCAGCGTCTGATGGAGAGTACTGGTCTCAAGAAGGAAGAAATCTCTGAAGTAGAGCTTATCGGAGGCTCCTCTCGCATCCCACTGGTCAGGCAGATTATTACCAACTTCTTCAACAGAGAGCCAAAGACGACCATGAACTTGGATGAGGCAGTGGCGAGAGGGGCAGGCATGCAGTGCGCTATTATCTCACCATCCTTCAAAGTCAAGGAGTTCCACATCAAAGATGCGCACATGTTCGACATCAAACTTCGCTATGATGGTGGCATGGGGTTGGTTTTACAAAACGGTTATGGCGAAAAGTCGAAGAGACAGAAAATGATTGATTTTAGTACCCAAGAACAAGTCATCTTCAAGAAGCAAGACGAGTTCCCCTTCTCTAAGCTGTTGACGGTGGAGAAAAAGGCCGGCTTCAGCATTGAGGCGTACTATGCCAACCCTCATGCACTGCCTTATCCTGTCGACTTTATTGGTAAGTAATAATAGCTTGTTGTCTTTACAAAATACACAGCCGAAATTTGAAAATATTTTGAAAATTTTTAGAGATCAATTTCTCAGAACGTCATAGTTGTAAAATTTCACCAAGAATAGATCATAATTTACTACACTGTAGGAATACCCAAATAGCCACGAACACCATAATATATTTTATTTTACAATTTTTTTCTCCGAAAATTCTAGGCGTAAAACAACTTACCGTATTTTCTCTAATAAACCCCATGGGGGATTATTTAACTAAAAAACGCAGAAAACAGATTTTCAAAATGTTTGCTCTGGGCTAAGATATAAGGTCCGCAGGGTGACGGATTATTAAAGAGTGTTAGATTAACAGAGAAAATACGGTAGGTGCAATCTATCTTTTGGGTTAAAATAATACTTTCAAAATTGGAATCCGCGCCTTATTTCTTCGGTGTATTTAGACGGTCTTGGACTCTTTTGTCATTTTCAAAATAGAAAAATCGGACTAAAATTTTTTGAATAGTAAAAAAATTACTAATATGAAAAGTGTATTTAGGTCGATGGACAGTGCAAGACATTACGCCACCCCTGATGGACAGGCTCGCAAGGTGCGCGTCAAGGTCCGCCTAAATGCTAATGGAGTGTTCAGTATCCCTGGAGCTGCAGCCACTGAGCTTCAGACTGTCACAGAGGACGGGGAGGAGATGAATGAGACCAGCCAAAACAATGGAGCTGACAACAAGTCCAAGGAGCAGCCACCAGCAGCCCAGCAGGACGGAGAAGCCAAGGCTCCTGAAGGCACAGAAGAAGCTAAGGCGGAGAAGAAACCGAAGAAAGTGGTGCTTGAGTTTCCTGTTCAGGAGCAAGTGCCCTACAGCTTGAATGTGGAAGAGTGCATTCTTGTGGAGGTGGGTACTCGACAATTTTCGTAAAAAAAAACTAGTTAATTTAATCTATTACAGAAAGACATGCAAGCAGTCGACCTGAACGAAAAACTCAAGGCAGACTCCAAGAATGCTTTGGAAGAGTATTGCTATGGAATGAGAGACAAGCTGACCGACTCATTAGCTGCTTTTGTGACTGCAGATGTAAGTGATTTTTTTTAAAAAGAAATCTACCATTTGTAGGTGGTCAAATTAAAACTTAATTCCTGCAAAAGATTTTTTGTTCTGAATTTTAAAACTGGCTTCATATTACAAAAAGTTAATGACCCTGCATTTCAACTTTATTTTAGTCACTTCTTGTCTTCTAGAGCAAAATACAGTCTTACTTTTGTAGAATGACCACCCATTCATTGTGATCACAATGAAGAGCATGAGAACCCCATGATACAACTGTATTATTTCTCGGGACGCAACCGACTCGTCAAAGCCCAAAATCTCGCCAACGCGAAAACTCACAAATCTCAAATCTCGCCAATGGCGAAACTCGCCTATGGAGAATCTCATCAACGAGAAATTCTATTTGACGGTTGAGGGATCGGTTATAGGGGGCAGTTTAACCAAATTTTTCGTTCGCGAGTTCTTCTTTGGACAGCTTTGCCGTTGCCAAGTTTTGCTGTTGGCGAGTTTCCGCGTTGGCGAGATTCGTAGTTGACGTAGGCGAATCTTTCACGTTGGCAAGTTTTTGCATTGGCAACTTCTATAGTTGACGAGTCTTTTGCGTTTGCGAGTTTTTTGTTGGCGAGTTGATTGTGTCCCTAGTTCTCTTATATTATACTAGAGATTCTACAGACATCTCATGGAGTTTCAGTCAGAATGAATGGGTGGTCATTTGAAGCCAGAATGACTAAATATACAGGATGTCCGATAAAACTGCACTATTTTTTAATTTCCCGCCTTTTTACATTCCCTATAAAGTTTCACCCAGTATTTCATTCATTTATTCTCTCTGTTACTTCAAATATGTTTAATTTGTCTTTAGCTATCTTTAAGCTATGACTTGTTTTAATTGTTGGCTGAAATCTCAGAAAGCTTTGGAATTTCACCGGTCCGCGGAAGTGGTTGACAAAAAAATTTAAAAATGGTGCAGGTTTTAGACACTGTGTAGTCATTAGTACAAAACATATCAAACCACCACTAAATGAATTTAAACAGTTTTAAAATATAATATTGTTAATAGTTTTGATTATTGACACCTATTATTAAAAAACTAATTTTTTTAGGAAGTGCTCTCTTCGCAAAACCTTCTGTCCCAAACCGAAGAGTGGTTGTATGCTGACGGTGAAGATACCACGAAGCAAGCCTATGATGACAAGCTCTTCGACCTGCAAACTATCATCGAGACTCCCATCAACCAGCGACGCAATGAGTATCTGGAGAAGGAGCGTCAGAAGCAGGCTGCCGAAGCTGCCGCCGCCAACCCTCCCGCTCCTGAAGAAACCAAGAAGGCAGGACCAGAAGTCATGGAAGTGGATTGAAAGAGAAAATTTTAAAATCTGTTTATTATTCTTTTTTCAATTAAAGTTCGTTGCTATTGTTGGGCTAGTATTTGTGACTAAAACAACTCAAAAAGTACTCTTTTATTGTTAAAAACAAACTTTTTGATTTTTCAAACAAAATACTAGTACCAAAAAGGTATTTCCTAGTTACCTGTGTCTATTACAGTTGACTGTCGAAAGCGCACCAGTGGTGCGTATCATCGAGAGCTGACTGCAATTCGTTGATTTATTATCTTTTAATGTTATATATGAGTGATTGGTTGGTTGATGGATTAAGTAAAGTTGTGATCTTGGAGACAAAACATTTTATAATATTTTGTTCAATAAAATTGAGCGACATTTGTAAATGATGACACATTATAAATGCGAGGTACATCTGAATAACCGTACTTTCTCAAATAATTAACTCCAATCTAATAGTAACCCTTTCTCTGATAGCTGCCTTCTCCAAGGGGTGCGGAAAAATTATTACCTTCTCTGTAGTCTCTAAGAGTAAAATATTAGGATAGTTTTAAGCAGTACCTACCTACTTACCTAGTGCCTTGTTCCTAGCACGGTGGTCTATCATAACCTTTCTCCTTTGGCGACAAATGATCTTTGTGACTTGAAGTAGGGGATCAAAATTTATTTGTAAAATCAAAAAGTAACAATAAAAAAGGATTTTTGAGTAAGTACAGAGAACATAATAATGAATCATTTTGTAGCGAAATAACTGGGGACTCTGAAATTACCAAAAAATCAAAGAGATTTTCGCGTGAGCTTAATTATTCGTGCTCGAATGAAAAAGGTCGACTTTTCGAAAATGGGTACGCGCGTAAAATATCTGATTCATTTTTGCAGAAATCATTTCGTCACCCATCTAAGTTTGCACTCATTAGAAAAAACATTTAATAGCGTCAAACAGGCCTGTGCACGGGCCCACTTTTTCGCGGCCCGGCCCGGACATTTTTTTTTGGGCCCGGCCCAGCCCGGCCCGGAACCTAATTTTTTTTTCGGGCCCGGTCCGGCCCGGGCCGGGCCGGGCTGGCCCGTAGTACGGTCAACTGTCAGTGCGATTTCCAACATATTCAAAAAATCAAGCAAAAAATAGAGTGGGAGACTTTATTATTCAACATCACTCAAAACGCAATACTTTTTCTATTATTTATTTTCTAACACAAATAGAGAAAAATTGATTATGTGAAAAAGTTTCTCTACTCTTTTTCATCAATTGACTCATCGCTGTACCTAATTTTATTCCTTAAAATACTCAGTTTCCAAGTCAGGAGTGAAATATCTCGGGATTCAGTCCACTTTTTGCGAAGCAGTTTTTTGCAAACAAAAATAGACAAGTTGTATCTTCAGAATTACCTAAACGAAAAAAACCTAAACAAGCTTAATAGTAATCAGTTCAACCCTGTACGATAAATTCTATTTTTAGCCTCACTTTTTTTGTCTTGAGCGGAATTTGAAATTTCACAGCAAGTTGTAAGCTTTGAGGGCAGTTCCATAAACAAATTGACCATGCTAAACACGAATCCGATGTCAAAAATCTAGGTTTCCACAGCGAAATTTAAGTTTTACGTGAAAATCGTTTTCGAACTTTTTCGGGAGTCTTGTTAAACACTAAGAAAGCCTGTTTTCTGCCATTTTTTACTTTATTTTTTTGCACAAGAATGTTCCATTTTAATTGCTCTGTCTTTTGCGCTATAGTAGAGCCGTAAGGATTTTTGGAATCGCGAAAAAATTTGACTTTTTATTCAAAAAAATACGTTTACAATCATTCTTTTTGCTGGTAGTACAATATTTCAGAATTATTTTTGGCAGTGTGATATACCGTTAGAAAGCTCTAATTCTGAGCTTTCCGACGGTATAAAAACAATAAAAAATTTATAGAAATGATAAGAAAAATGAAAATTAACGATAGCTTAAAAACGCGAAAACAAGGTTTCAAAAATGGGCTGTTTCTCATATTCTTAGTGCGAATTTTGAAAAACTATTACACTATTACATAGCCCTGGATTTAAGCTTTCTAACAAGCCATTAATTGATTCAATGCGATATCAAAAAAGTTTCAGAAACAAGTCTTTGTATGAACAGAACTTTCTTCAAACTTTTGAAAATTCCAGTAAGTCAGTCAACAAATTGTTGAAACCCCGAAATCCGTGACTATATTTTGATACAAGACTTAAAATTTTTTTTTAAAGTTGGATTTGATAAGGTATATTTAAGATTAATAATTTCCGGGCCGGCCCGGCCCGTCGATTTTCGAGCCCGGCCCGGCCCGTAAGCAATTTTGAAAGTTGGGCCCGGCCCGGGCCTCAAAAATCACAGCCCGAGCCGGGCGGCCCGGGCCGGGCCGGCCCGTGCACAGGCCTGGCGTCAAATGGTATATCAATTTGAGGTTGAAAATTTCTCAATATTTTAAAAAGCATAACTTGACCAACCCAAAAATTTAAAAAAAATATAACTAGTATTGCGAAATTTTAATCTTTAAAATTTTGGGGCGCACTTTGCGCACCAGTTCCATATCAAGAGCACTATGAAAAGGGTTGTCGAGCCATCGGCTCGGCTTGAAGATCGAAAGTTTCGAAGGCTCGGCTATAAGTATCCGAGGGCCCGGCTCAATAGCTCGAAAAAAATTTCGCGGCAGATTCGCTGCCGCAAAATAAGTGTTGCTAAGCAGTCAAATTTTTTCGAGCTTGCGGCTCGAAGCTCAAAAATGTTGATCCTTCGGCTCGGCTCTAAGCTCGAAATTCAAAAAAATCGAACTTTCGAGCCGAATGTTCCATTTCGAGCCTTCGGCTCGACAACCAAGTCTTTTAGCTGCAGAAAAAGCTTTGTCCAAAATTAACTGCTTTTAATCTTTGTGCCTATTGGTAATCTTTTACTAAAAGCTGGATTACAAAACGCGTTTTTATGAGAAGAGAAGGATTGCAGTGAATCACATTTTTTTCGTTAAGTTTTTTCATAAATTGGCAGGGAAACTTAGTGAGCTATGTTATAAAAACCTCACTAACCTCATCAAACTTAAAAACATTTTTCTCTAGCTATCATCGCAATTATTATGGCATTTTTAACTTTTTTGCGCCCTAAATATAGTTTTAGGATCGATGAAAAAATTATGTTTTTTTAAGCTTAGTTTGTTGTAGAGTTAATCATCTCCCTTTGTCCGCATCATATTTTTTTATAGACATAGCTTCTCTAAAGCTCAGTGTTTAAACTGTTAATTGTAAAATGCATATTTTATCTTTTGCGTTGCTCTTGATTGCAGTTGATTATTACATTGCTGAAGCAGCTCATTGCTCAGAAAAATGCAATCCGAGCTTTTAGACGTAATCATTGCTAAGCAATTTTTATAATTATAAGTGCTTTCAACCAAATCATTAAGTTGACAGCTATAGAAAGTGAAGTATCCACAGAAGAAGAACTAGATAGTCTTTGCAGGTTCATTTTGAAAAATAATTAGTGTCTTCTACAGCCCTATATAGCACATCTGACACTCTGGGTGCATGTTTTGACGCTAATTGTGGCTTCACATACGATGCAAAAGGACAAATAGATGACAAAACTGTGCTTTCAGTGCGAATGGCTTATTCTCCTATCGAACTAGGATGCAAAACACCCGATGGTCTGTATTAATGTGTGCTTAGAAACTCTTAAATTTTAGGGTTTTATAACGGCCATAATTTTTTCTAAAGAGCGATTTTAAGCTGTTTTCGCCGATCGATTTTTCTCGCTGACATTTTTTTGGTGTATGATGTCAAAAACTCGATTTTTGCTTGGTTCTCTATGCGGTTTGGGTTTTGGTCTGTGGGTGGCCTCGGGATAGGCAAGACCCAAACCACAGGGGGACCAAGCAAAGTCGTATTTTTCACTTTCTACACCAAAATATATTGTGGGTGAGAAAAGCAGATTGGCAAAAACAGAATTTCGAAAGTCGCTCTTTAAAAAAATTATAGCCATTTAAAAACCCTAAAATTTTTTGACACACCCTGTATATCAAAATTTCTGAAATCTGTGAATGCAAATCCACTTAGTTTTTCCGTGACAATTGTGTTAGTTCATAATGTGAATAACAAGATTTCGCTCGGCCTTTCCTGCAGTTTGAGTCCTAGCAATCCAAAACGATTTACAAACTAAGACAGACCATATCCAAATAGCACAAAAAGCCAAGTGTACGCCTAAAAAACTAAGCGTTCACAGATTTAAGAAATTGGATTTTCATAAAGTTATGGCAGTTTCAAATGCTTCTCTAGCAAAAGTTATATCTCAATTTGTATCAAACGCTTTAGCAAAGCTACAAAATTTAGGTTCAAATGAAACTGATTGAAATTTCAGGGTTAACTACTTCATAATGAGTAATGAAAATCTAAAAAAATATTTTTTTTAAATTTAAAGCTACATTATATGAAAAAAAATATTTGAAAATTTTGATAAGAATCTATGTTTTAGTGAAAACTGCCTATGCAATCCAATAATATATATATTTAAGATCTTTTGAAGTTTTACATCAGCATTACAAAGTACGTTTTGCGATTATTTGAAGATTAATATGCAGTCAGACCTCGATAGAGTGGCCCCCATCTCAAGTTCGTTCCCGCCTAGAGTCGGACACTTTTTTAACTCGATTTTCTAAGTCTTCTGCCAGTTCTGTTTTGACAGTCAGGTCACAAGTATTGCATAGACTGTGATTTTTCCAGTCCTTTTTAAATAACTAAATAATTTTGCCATCTTTAAAACAAAATCGCTATGTAATTGCCCACTGATTAAGAGAAACCACTATATCGAGGTTTTGCTTTTTAAATGGCAAAATTATTAGATTTTCGAAAAAAAAACCGCTAAAGTTAATATTTTAGACCTTACTGTCAAAACAGATCTGGCAGAAAATTCCGAAAATCGGGGTAAAAAATTTCGTGCCCCAGGCGGAAACGAACTTGAAGACTACTATATCAAGTTTTGACTCTATACAAAAATCTTGAGATCTAAATCTAAACTTGAAAAGAAATGCAAAGAAGATGATGCCAAGACTTATTTGATTGCTGAAGTGGAGGGTGATGAAATCGACAAAAGATGCAAGTAAGTCCTTTCCACTTTGAAAAATTACAAAGCTTGAATTTTCAAGAAGGATTTTAAAGCAAGTAAAATGTCAAGAAGGCATTTTACGCCCTGAATACGGCAACCCTGTGGCCAACTTACTGTTAATGAGAGTGCAATACCAGATGGAGAGGTAGGTTGACACAAAAAAGACTGAATATTACGATGGACTTCTAGTTTTCTTGTGCTCAAAGGCCTGATGAAAGAGGGAGAATTGTTGGAAGAAGGGGTTTCTCGCAATTGTTTTTTACTTGCGGACTATGTGGACACACAAGTTCAAGCTAACTCTTCTGGTGCTTTCAGTCTGTCCATTGCCGTTCTGATATTTCTTGTGATGTTTGCCCTGTAATGCTTTTTGCCAATATTATTTTGGTTAAAACAATTGAATGCAAAACGCCCAAAATAAAGTATGATAAATGCTACAACAATCTTGCCTTACAACACTATTGATCCAAACACACACAAGACAGCATCAGACAGCATAGAAAACGCCGAAAACTTGAATCATTTCTATTTTCCTTCACCTTTTTGCTTTTTATGTTTCGCAATTATTTTCAATTTTTAAACAAAATTTCAGATTGTCCGGCAAAATAAATTCTGACAATGACAAACGATAAATCGCATCCTTGTTTTTTCGAAGACATAGATTTGACTAGCAAAACCACAAATGAAACTAAACCGCTGAACAAGCAACAATCTTGGTTGAGTAAGTTGATTGACAAAGCGACTAAATCAAGAAAACAAGGTCAGTTTTTTTAACATATTGATCAAAAATTTTAAGACTTTAGATCAACGCTCACAGAAGAAGTGTCAGCTAGATACTAACACAGACACCCTTTCAGCTAGACGAAATTGTCATAAAAATACAGTACATGTCAATTTGCCCCAATCGCCTATCGCCCCAACAAGACGATTCGCCCCCAAATTAAGAAAAGGAACGATTTCGCTCCATCTCGCATACATTTTAGTTGTTTTTGAAAAATTTAAACGTTAACAGCCTTTTACTAAATAATCAAGTAGATTTCGGTGATCTAGGACAGGCATTGGGCTCGATCGCACTTCTTTTATGGAATTTTCAGTATAATAGTCTAATATTTTTTTCGTGAAGAGATCAGAACGTCTGTAGGTAGGTGAAAAAAGAGAAAGTACCCGAACGACCAGGATGGTATCCAAACCACCTGGATGGTACCTGAACTAAATTATCTTACATGTAAATACTACAGTTGAACCTCGCTATAGTGGCACCCCAAAAGTTCGTTCCCGCCTAGGGTCCGACACTTTTTTTAACCAATTTTTAAAATATTTTATCGATTCTGATATGACAGTCTGGTCGCAAATATCGTGAGGGTTCCGATTTTGCCGATCGTTTTTTGAAAAGAAAACAAATTTTAGGTTAAAAAAGTGAAACCTCGATATAGTGGCACCCCTTTTTTGAAAACAGGTGCCACTATATCGAGGTTTTACTTTTTTCGAAAAACTTTCAAAAAACGATCGGCAAAATCGGAATCCTTACAATATTTGCGACCAGACTGTCATAACAGAATCGATAAAATATTTCGAAAA
Organism: Ditylenchus dipsaci; assembly: GCA_004194705.1. Lineage (NCBI taxonomy): Eukaryota > Metazoa > Nematoda > Chromadorea > Rhabditida > Anguinidae > Ditylenchus > Ditylenchus dipsaci. The sequence continues at coordinate 206,577 of SADC01000203.1, forward strand.
TTGGGTTAAAAAAGTGTCGGACCCTAGGCGGGAACGAACTTTTGGGGTGCCACTATAGCGAGGTTCAACTGTATAAACAAATAGTAAGTGGTGTAAACCCGGTGACATTGACCTTGACAGTGACAGGCTGTGCGTGAACGTTGTGTTACTGGCCTTTTTCTCGATTTGAGGCGTTTCATCTCTGTTTCTCGATTTGGGGCGAAGCATCTCGTTGGGGCGATTTGGCGGTTGGAACAAATCGTCCGTGTCCGATAAAAATGATACTATTGATCTAATTTTGTTTAAGTCGACAGAAATCGGGCAGGAACTTCGCAGCACAGATCAGCTTTGCGTGATCCCAAAATTGAAATCAAAGCCAGCAAAGTTTAGTTGGTATACAAAGTGGCTGAAAAGACTACTAGCAGTTGACAGGAAAGGTAATATTCGTTGATTAATCCTTTTTTAAAAAACAAATTTCAGACATTCACAAAGGTGCCCAAGAAAATAGTTTCGATGTATACGAGGGAGGGAATGACCGATCTACTGCTATCGTAGATGACTTAACAACACTTACTCAACTACCTATTTATTACGATTACGGCTGCTCTAAACTAAATTTGCCTTTTGCGAATGTGATGATACCACTTGCATGCTTACTACTAGTCCAAAATCAAAAGATGAAACATGTAAAAATTGGACTAGAGCTTCTGAAGATTCCTCTGATTATGATATTGAAGCTGAAGATGTGATTATCAATTCACCAGTTGAAATCAGTCTAGACTTTTCTTCGAGTTGCTCTTTACTACTTGTCTATGAAAAGGAAAACTGCCAACAACAAAGTATGCCAACAGAAGACACTGAAAAAACCTTATTTGCAAAGCAACCGACAGTACTTGTGGCATTGTGGCAAAAGTTAAAGGTGGTTATTTAGCAAGAAACGATTGAGCTTGTTACTTCTTGACATAAATAGTTTTTAACACGGGAAAAGCCGTGTGTATGAACTGCGTTTGATACAGAATTTCACGCTGAACACGATGGCCGAAAAAAATTCGGAATTAGGAAGGATTCTAAAGGGTAAAAGAGCTTCTGAAATTGTATTACGAACTTGTTCAAATATCTTCCCCTTTCAGCAAATCTTCAATCCTGACTACGGATTCGTGTTCAAAAAAGTCGATTCACTTTTGAAACTGCTTTTAAAATATTAAAGTCACTGTCGAATTTCAAATTACGCTCAAGACAACAAACATTCAATCTGTGAATTTTTTAATTTTTTTGAAATAAAATGTTTATTGTCTTGAGCGAGATTTTTTCAGTTCGGGTGAAGGGTGAAATTTTGCATCCGACGCATAGTTCATCACACACTCCCTTTCCGTGTTAAAGTAATTTTTATAAACCTACTTAAGCAAGACGTGCCGTGCCGTGAAATTGCTTTGAAACTATAATAAGTTACAATTTAGTCCTATACCCTGAAACAAAAAGCTTGTGCATACAAAACCGTCGCTCACTGGAAAGAATGTAAGCACGAAAACTGCGAAGTCTGCGAGTGTATTCAAGAAGACAGGCTTAAATATTGCGATACTTGGTCTACCCTCAACTTGGCACTCTGTTTAATGTATGTATGGGAAATTGTCAACAAAGCAAAAGAGAATAAAATTATTTGTCTGGAATCTCCAAATGCATTGGTAAGTTTGATTTTTAATTACTAAAATATTTTAAAAAGGAAACAATGTACAGTCAAGCTTTGATTTATTGACCGTAGTGTAAGAATGATATTCTATTACTCACTAGGGAACATTTCTAACTGTGCGAATCGATTCTGACAATGCTATCTTGTAGAGCATAGTCGATTTACTGTATAAAATTTCGATATTTTCGGCGAACAGACAGAAAAACTTCAACCTAGAGATTTGAGAAACATGTGAAAACAGGCCAAAATTGCCTTGGTTCTCCCTGTGGATTTTTGAAACATATTTTTACAATCCTACCTTGATATAGTGACACCTCTAAAAGTTCGATTCCCGCCTGAGTCCAACATTTTTTGAAAAGGGTAAAAAAGTGTAGGACCCAGCTGGAGTTCGAGATTTTTTAATATATCCATACATCAAGGTTTCACTGCAGAAATATATGTTTTCGAAAATCAATAGGGAAGACCTAAGCAGTTTTCGACTTGATGTTTTTTGAGTATCCGGGCTGGAGTTTTTTTAACTGTTTGCCAAAAATATTGAAATTTTATATAGTAAATCGACCATACTCTAGAATTTTTTGAATTGGATTGTACAGTTCGATATACTTGTAACTTTTTAAGCACATGACCAAAGGCATTGATCAACCTTTATCAACCTACAATATGGAATATGTGAAAAATAAATTGATTGATGGGGCTTACAGAAACCTTGGACATTTTAATGATGACATGTGGATGGTTTTCAGCAACATGTGTAAACATTCTCAATATATTCTCCTATACATGCTTGCGTTTTAACGGTGAAATTGCGATTATTATTTTTATTACAACTAAAATTTTAGTTGTCCAATATATTTGAAGATGAAATGAACAAATTGCATGAGGAATTTGACTTCAACTACATAGATGAGCAAGAAATGTATAACTAAAAATGAGCTAATAAAGTACTTAATGGTGGCTTCCTGGCTGTTGAATCATGGCACACTTTTCACAACTGACTTTTTGTCTTATTATAAGGCATAAATTGTTCTAAAACATGTCTGTAGTTGTTTTAGATGTATCACGTGAATGAAAAAATTTTAGTGCAATTTTTTATATTTATCTACCCAATTATTAAGAGTTTCACTCAGATAGGGATGGGACCTGTGCTTACTTATAACATTTGTCCTTATTCTGGGATCCCTTATTTTTTTTTATTTCACGTCGAAATCTTATTTTTTTGGCACAAAACAGAATTATAAGTATTACAAAGCATATTTTGCCAAAACGCCCTAAATGCAGGTTCCTCATCTGTACTTTATTTAAAAATTTTTACTTTATTGGCATCCAAAATCTTTAGAAATTTGAGATTTTACATCAAAATCTTTTTTCGGTGCTCCAATCTCATTAAGCACTGGATAAAATGGCACTTTTTGACGAAAAGTGATGAAATTTTACTTTGTTTGGCAAAATGTACTTTATTTTAAAATTTTAAGATCTTATCCATGTACTTAGATCCTTTTTTTCACAATGAGAATGGTTAATTGGATTTGACCAAATGACGTAATAACGGTTTTAAAGGGTAAATCACTTTTCTCCAGACTTCATGAAATGACTGTGATATGTTTAAATGACTACTTTGGCCTGTAATTTAAAACGATTTAGGATATTGGGTTGATCAGAAAGTTTGCGCACTAACCCTCATTTTTTTCCAAATACAATTGATTCTCGATTTTACGTCACTCTCGGTTTTACGCCATATTTTTGCACATTTCAATTCGTTTTTCTTGTTTTGAACCTTTTTTCATTCTAAGCGTGGCGGATTATGGAGTGGTGATTGAAAAAATTCGAATCTCGAGTTTTTGATTAAATGTTTACTTCGAACATTTCGATTTGTTTGCGTGACCGCATTTCAATTAATCCGAACAACTGGATCGATCCAGACAGCTAGATTTAATCAAATAAATTGATCCACATTAGAGTCACTAATATCTTTGCATCAAGGTAATGTCGATCTCCACAACAATCGTTTTATGCAGATACAGTCGATAGTGTATACAGTCGACGCTCTATATAGTGGACCTCTATGTAACGGTCAGAAAAGTGATCACCTATGTGTTTTAATGTAGAGCGTCAACTGTAGCTAGTCTTTAGCAATTTGTTTTAATCATTCATTCCTCATCACCTACGAAAAAGATGGTTAGAGTTGGCTTAACCAAAATTTAACTACACCTTCAATTTTAAGCTACCAAAAATCGTTCCCGAGGGGTGGCCTAAAATCGAGAATGGACTGAAAATCGAGAATGGAATATATTAAGGCGATGTAGTTAAATGCGAACATAAGTACTAATTATATTATTTCTCCTGTTCATCGATTGCTTACATCATCAGGCGCGATTGTCTCTGCCTATGATTTGCTAAAACAGAAGAAAGCTGCAGTTGACTCATTTCGCTTCTTCCTCTCTTTGTTCATGCTGTTCGGGTGTTTCAATACAAAAATGTTTTCCATAAAGATTACTGTTATTCGTCTTCTAAATTTGTCTAAAAATTTATTAGTACTTTATGTGGTTAACTGAAGATGGGCTGAAATGTTCAAGGCTTTTTCATTAAGTACAGTACATGTATTTTAGCTCAACTCGATAAAATAAATAAAAATAATAAAATTCATTTGTGGGTCAGCTGCCCTTACGAATCGGCCAGGTCGAGATTTTTGCCTCTGCGACTTCAGAAGGGCAGATTTTCCCAATTTTTATTATCGATTTCAATTATTTATATTGCAAAAATAGCGCAGGTCATGGGCTTTCTAATGGTCATGGGTCATGAACTTTCTGATATCTCATTAAATATCATTATCATTTACGACAATTAAATGTGAAGATTTTAGTTCAAAGAGAGTGTAAAATATGAATATGCAACAAAAAATGTGATAAAGTCATTTTTTCAGTTATCAATGTATACCATTCGACAGAGCAAGAAAAACTGCACCATAAGAAGCTTTAAAAAGAAACTTCAGGAGTGCTTAGCAAGTCTCTCAAAGAAAGTTCAAAATCAATTTTGATGTATGGTTATGTTTCGTTTGAGAAAAATGAACTTTGGACACCGGATTTGTGTTCAGCATGGTCGATTTGCATTCAAAACTGCCCATGCTGTCAAAGACAACAAATAGTCAAATTCAAATTGTTTTGAACTAGGGTTGTGAAACGGAAAGTTATCCGGAAAACTTTCCGGACAGAAAAAACGCGGAAAGTTTTCCATGGACAGAAATTAGAATTTACTAGTAGCTGTAAAGTTATACAAAAAATTGTACAGTCTTCGTATATAATGTGTGTGGTCACTTGCTAATTTTTGTCCATTTCTGTCCAAATTTGTCCATTTCTGTCCAGAAAACTTTCCGGAAAACTTTCCGATTCTTTTCTGCCCGGACAGTTTCACAACCCTATTTTGAACTTTAGTTTATTTTTGTCTTGAGTGGAATTTGAATTTTGACAGCAAGTTCTCATGTTGAAGGGCAGTTTCATATGCAATCGACCATGCTAAAAGTTGGGGTTTCACTAGCAAAGTATAAATTTCACGTCGAAATTTTTTTAGAAACTTGCTAAACACTCCCGAAGCCTCTTTTTACTCTAGTTTAAAGCTTTTTCTGGTGCAGTTTTTCTTGCTCTGTCGAATGGCATACATTAATAACTGAAAAATGACCTAATCACAATTTTTGTTGCATATTCAAGCATTAACAATGTTTTTGAAAAATGACACACCATTGTTAATTAAAAGCAATGGTTTTAGTAAAAAACAACATGTGAATAACTTTTTTTTCACCTTAAGGTAATGGATCCGGATATATCTCAGTATCCAAATCCTACTTCCCAATTAACTGATAATATTGTGCCTCGAAAATTGCGCTACTATTCCATTGTCAAAATCATTGATGCTCTGCATCCATCACCTGAACTACTCGATGAGGCTGGATTTGAGAAGCTATGGTTGTGCGCAGAAGCCATCGAGCACAGTGCTTTCAAGCAACTGGCTACATGCCAACATGATGAGCTGGAAGAAGTCAAAGAACACTACTACCAATTAGTTAATGCAGAAGCTTTTAGTGCCGTCTCTGAACTTAGAAAAGAGCACATGAGCCACACACAGTTATCTCCAGTGGAGGACGAAAAGACAGACGAAACCAAAGCCAAGAAAAAGAAAGCAAAAAGGCTACTGAGAGGATGGTTAAACAAGTTTGCGCTTCTGTTTCATCCAGGTAACCATTTTTAGAACAAAAAATTGTAAAAATAATTACAGTCCACTCTTGATATAGTGTAACCCTTAGTACAGTGTATATTTTTTACGATTTCGTTGGTTTCCTTCAACACGGGACCGGCTGCTTCTGGTGCATAATTTCATGGAAAATCCGATTTCGCAGATACTCGCCAATAGCAAAACTCGGAAACGGCGAAACTCGCCAATGGCAAAACTCGCCAACGAAGAACTCGCCAACAAAAAATTCGATTAAACGGCCCCCTATGGCCGGTCCTAGGGGAGTTAGATCGTTTTTTTATTTCTCGTTGGCAATTACTTTTTCATTGGCGAATTATGGCGCTGGCGAGTCGGTTGCGTCCTCCGCTAGAGATCTCAATTTCGCTTCAATTACAACGTTGTATTTGATTCAGTTTTAAATGCTCTACATGATGCTATTTTTATTGTTAAAATATGCCCAGTAAAATTTAGAGAAAATTACAAAACAAAGGTGCAACCACCTTGATTCTTTCTGGCTTTTGGGTGGTTTTCGGGTCAAATTGTTTTCTCTTAAATTTGTTGAAATCGGCTAGTTGTCTTGCGAGTCCTTGCACGATTGCTGATGCATTTCTCCAGCTGATCATTTTAAACTTTGAGCTCATTTTTAAAAACAAAATTTATTTTGTAAAAGACATCGAAATATATAGATTTGTAGCGTAATTCTTTTTCTTTCAAATCGTATACAAAACTGGCCTATATAATTATAGAAAGGTCAGCATTTGGCTCCGAACACCTATGAGATCATTTAAAGAAGTTGACGAGCATTTTCACTGCTTTGACAATTTAAAAATTTAATTCTTAAACGGCCATGGCAACGCGTTTTGGATTGTCCCCGCCAATTTAAAAAATTGCGCCTAATTATTGAACTTCTGTACAGATTTTTCAACTTGGTTTCTAACGAAACAATGCCTAGAATTCAATTATAGGCAGGGAACGTAACTGTACTTTTTAAAAAGATTTGTACCTTTTGGGGGACTCAAAATATTTTTTATTTTTGAAGTTTTCAGTCAGTCTTTTTTTTCGGTGTTCAAGGCAAAAACTCTCGATATAGTGTATGATATTGACTGTTTGGTTTCAAAATTTTCAACATACAATCAGGGTGGTATACCTCACGATTACCTCAGCCATCAGCCTCAGTCGTCAGTTGGCTCGAAAATTTTACCTCATCCTCAGCCGGCTGAGTTAAACTCAGCCGGCTGACTGGAATTCAATAGTTCTGTTTCACCGCCTCCATTTTTTAAAAAATTTCGGTGAATTTGTTCTAATTTATTAACGTATACATTCAAACCCCGATATGATAAGACACATTTACAGAACTTATTAACAGAACTCTTCAAAATTAACAAAAAGGAACATTCATTACAATATTTGATAGAGTTCTTTTACTTGATTCCAGAAGTTGTAGAGCCCATCATCACCACCGAATTTCTTTAGCCAGAGAAACTCGAGGATGAATTTCTGGAAGATTTCGCCCCTTTGGGTCCCGTAGCGAGTAAAAACAAGGAATACTAATGAGGAAAAAATAGCAAAATGAAAAAATTCACCAAAATTTTTTAAAAAATGGAGGGGGTGAAACAGCGCAAGAAGTACCATTAGCGACAGCCTGGAAGGAAATTTAATCACTGAATCTGACACTTCGAACTCGTCAGAAAAACAGTTAAAAATAAACGCAAAAAGCCAAAAATTTGATGCAAAAATTTTCCTCAGCCGGCTGAAGTCTGAAAAATTTACCTCAGCCTCAGCCATCAGCCGGGCCGAAAATTTTACCTCAGACTTCAGCCTCAGCCGGTTGAGGACACCACCCTGCATATAATCGAACCTGGATAAACGGACACCCCTAAAAGTTCGTTCCCCAGCTGGGTCCGACACTTTTTTTAGACCTATTTTTGAATGTTTTTGTGAATTCTGTTCTGACAGTCTGGTCGCAAATATCGCAAGGATGCCGGTTTTGCCGGTCTTTTTTTCAAAATAATAATATAATAATTTATCAATAAATAATTTATCGAGGTTTTCTTTGTTCAGAGTGAAAAGTTTTCGGATTTTGAAAAAGTATTGGCAAAATCGGCATCCTTGCGAAATTTTTCGACCAAACTGTAAAAACAGAATTGAGAAAAAAATTCAAAAATAGATCTCAAAAAAAAAGTGTCGGACTTAGCTGGCGAACGAACTTTTGGAAGTGTTCGTTTATCCAAGTTCGACTGTAGTGTACTTGAATACAGTGTATATTTTCACGCTCCCCGGGAACTGTATTTCTAAACTTTTATAATACTTAAATTTTAAAGGTTTGTTAGGGAACGAAATTTAAAAAAGATATTACTGATACAGTTATTATTAGTGGAAGTCAGTCTTTTTAAAACTTTTGTGGATGTTGGTAAATTTATTTCTTCAGTTAAAATTTCAGTCAAACCAGATGGTGATCACGACCCTCTAGTTTTTGAGTCAAAAAACTTTGACATTGACCACACTCCATCAGACACTGACACTTCTATTGATTCAAGCACACACTCCAATTCTTCATTAAAAGGACTTAACAACATCAACTCAGCCGAAAAGTCCGATGAAGATATTGAAAATAATTGTTTCAGTCTTCAACTAGGTGCAATACCTAGCAAATCTGCAAAAAAGCCCAAGAAAAAGTTCCAAAAAGGTCGTGTAGCTTTCAATAAAGACTATGAAGACACACAAACACAGCTGCAAGACTACAATAAAGCCCTGGCAGAAACCAGATGCTCGTGCTTTGAAAAAGAATCTAAACATGAAATGCAATTGACGACAGATCCTAAAGAGAAAGAAGTTGTGCAAAAGCAATTAATGCTCCTGTTCCACACCCATAAATGTCTGCAAAAGTTAAAAGTAAGCACTAATAAGGAAAATTTAACTTAATAAAAGCCGTTAAAAGTCAGAATGAAACTACTTCTCAGACTTAAAGAAGAGAAAGTAACTTTATATTTGGGATTCTTAATCCCAGAAAACTCTGTACAATATTTTATAAAATCCCTTAAAACCTTTTTGTTGCTCTATTGGACTCCCGAAGCTTGACTTACATTTTCTCATGCTCATAAGCAAACGCTCTGATTTGTGGAAGTGTGAACATGCGTCAAAAAGTATGGGATTGATTTCGCACTTGAGCTTGTGCGCAGTGTTTCCAATTTTGACAGTGACACTCCATTGAATATTCGAAAGTCACTGTCAGGGACGTATCCAAGGGGGGAAGGGGGTGTCTAACAGGGCTAAAGCCACCCCCTGGAATTTTTAAAATAAATAAAAGCCGAAGACGGTGTAGGTGAATTGACCTTTGTGGGGCTTTAGCCCCCTAAAATTTTTCAGCCTTCCTCTGAAAAAATTTTCTGGATACGCATCTGATCACTGTCATTCTGATGTCACTGTTACTGACAGTGTCACTGCCTGTGCGCTTTCATGAAAACTAAAAAACTGCGCAAACAAAAACTGCGCTTTCATTTGATCGTTCAAAGCTTTCAGAGCTTCATTTCGACCAAAGCAGTGATAACATTTGGATCTATTTTTCTGGTTTTTCTTGCCTAAACACATAAATATAAACTCGGATTCCATTACAAGTCATCGGGATTTCTTTTTCTTCCCTTGGAGGGACCAGTGTCTCGGATTCTAGTATAAATTTTTTCAACTAGCTCAATATAAAATTTTAGAAAAATCCTCAAACATTTACATGCACACTGCCATATTGCACCCTGCTAAGAAACGTTATTGACCAAGACTCCCTTTGCGAAATCGCAACCACGCACAATCATTTCTCTCGTCAAATCTTAGTGCACTGGAGTCAATGTCGAAAAGCAAACTGCCTATTGTGCAAACCTATTTGTACTTTAAAAAAGAATCATAGCAACCAACCATTGCCTATTCCGAGTGTCGCTGATTGCTTGCTGTATGTCTGGGAAACTATTAGTGAACTGGATAATGTACTTGAAATTTCGTGCCGATGATTGCGGAAAACTCTGTGAGTTAATTTTTACCATTTCGAATTTCCCACTCTCGAAAAAAAACGTTACCCAATAAATTGTAAAGCATAACCTAGCAGCAAAATTGCTATATGTAGGTGTTAAGTTCAAATTTACTGATTATGGTATCAGTTGGATTTAGGGTTGGGCAAATGGCCGGCCATTTTGAAATAGACCTTATGGCTTCCATATGTTCCTAATACGGCCATTTTCACAGGTCACAGATAGAAAGTATTTCATAGTTAATAAGAAAAAAGGCTGGTCAAATGGCCGGCCATTTTGAAATGGCTCGACCATATTCCATCATATGGCCAACACCCAAGCTTAGTTAACACTTCGACTCACGTTCGTGATTTTGGGACACCTGACTCACAATTTTACGCTGAACACGATGGTGTTTTCGGTTAGAAAAATGTTCGATAAAAAAGTTCGGCTGGAGCCCTCTGAAAATTTGAAGTTTTCAATTTTTTGTGTTGCCACGAAAGTATGAAAAATGGTCATAAATTTTATGTGTTGGATATTTTTACGATCTTACAACTGTATCATTTGAAAAAAAAGCTAGCCTATCTTTTGCAGAGCTACCATTTGCTTTTTCTGCAGTGCACACTGTCAATTTTGATATTCTGACACAAGATTCGTGTTCAGCGTGGTCGATTTACGTGAAAGTGCTCTAAAGAAAAACATTTGAAAATTCTAAAAAATTCAATATTTTAAATAAGTTTTTGTCTCGCGAGGAATTCAAAATTTTACCAGAGTTTCTGGATTTTTAGAGCACTTTCACATGTGAATCGACCACTCTAAACACGCATCTCGTGTCAGAATATCAAAATGACACTCTGCACTGCAGCAAAAGCAAATGGTGGCTCTACAAAAATGACCTACCTTTCAGAGGCCATAAATCATCAGGAAAACACATTTTCATTTTTTGCAGCTTCAGAATCACCATGAAATTTTCCACCAAACAGTACACTGTTCACAGTTAGCTTGCTTAGCAAAGTAAAGTTTTAAAAAGTTTTTTTCATTTGGAGATGAGTTCTTATCACAGGTTGACATTATAATCTCTGGGGGTTCCCAGCAGCGAAATCTACGAAACATTCAGATGAACGACGGCGCAAAACATAGGGTAGCTTTTTTTCTAAATGATACATTTGAAAGATAATAAAATATCCAATACATAAAAAGTTATGAACATTTTTCGTATTTTCGTGGCAACACAAAAAATTAAAAACTTCAAATTTTCAGAAGGCTCCATTCGAGCTTTTTTGTCGAACATTTTTCAAACCGAAAACAGCATCGTGTTCAGCGTGAAATTCTGAGTCAAGTGTCACAAAAGTAACGCACGTGTTATAATACACTGTTTTAGAAAAAATCCCTGAACTCAGAAGCACTTCGGCAAAAGTTAGAGAGAGGCAAATATAATAGCTCCTTTGAATTCACAACTGATGTGGAGAAATTGTTTGATAATGTGTGGACAATTGCCCCAAAGAGAGTCATATGTCTATGGATATTGCAAAAGGGTAGTTTTTTTCTTTTTAACGGAAGAAGTAACTTTCAAAGTTCAATGTTCAGTTGCATAAAGTATTTCTTCAAGAAATTAGTTTGGTTCTGCAGAGTTTGCTGTCTCCAGCCATGTCAATATGGTTAGGCCATTGGCAAGACAAAGAAATCGATACGATGCTTAATAGACTTAATAGTGCTAGAAAGAGTGTCTTCGAAAATTTAAAAGAAAACCATATTTATTCGTGGATTTTGTTGAAGCTAATGATAAGCAGGTAAATTTGTAAATAAATAAACCCTTTAAATATTTTTTTGTCAAAGATGCGAATCGAGGAAGACCAATTCCAAGATACAAAGTGTGATGCATCTTTTACTTCTTCCTCAAACCTTCCGACAAATTGTTTGTTCCAAGATCTTTTACTCATTTGGCCAAAGAAAGAAGACTGATTTATATACAACTACAGGCTAGACCTTTTTGTTGTATACGCTTCTTCAGCTCAACGAACAACAAGTAAAGTAAAATTTTGACTAAAAGGTAGCTTTAGTAAAGAAGGGGTACTATTTTGCCTTGATTGCTATTGTCAAAAAGCTTGCTTTATGGTTTAAAATTATTTTTGTAGGGCTAAATGCAATTATAAAAGGTCATTCTGAAATGATCTATGGTAAAATTTAGTTTCGGAGAATTGATAATTCCGAATTTTCATTGGTTTATGATGGGTTTATTCGGACAACGGGTGACCAAAGTAAAAAATGTTACTATTCTTTACTATGACTGAAAATATGGCAAAAATTATTTTAGGAAAGCGAAAGCATAAAAGTGTGGCGGTCTCAATATATATTGTAGCTTACTGGCAAATCAAGATTTAAACAATGATGGCAAAACTTCTCCTTAAAAATGCATGTTGAATAAAATATTTAAAACAATTTTTATTTTGTTCTACAAAAATACTACAATGCAATTTTTGAGTCATTGCAGCCGTATGTGTGAGACTCTATAAAATAAATTTTAAGCACCAAGTCTAGCTCGATCAGCGATGGATATTCAAGACCGTGAAGAATCTTAATCAAATTTTTTTGACTAAAAAGTAACTGTAAATGAGACTTAGACTCTTTGAAAATGAGAAATATTGTAGTTAAGAGGCTGAAGATCATTTCAACACCCCAAAGTTGTGAATAAAGAAGGTAAAAATTGGGTGTGCACCCAGTAGTATTCGAACCTGTGACCTAAGGTTGTGGGTTTTCAATTAGTGGGTTTGTTTAGGGGTTTTCAATTCGATACTAACCTTCTCATTCATCTTTTTGGATTATTGGCCCGAGATCTCAACAAATTTGATTTAAGCCGCATAATGGCTATTCATGTAACCTAACTCCTCTGGACGAGTGAAAACAAGTTCGCGAAGTACCTTCCTAGTGCTTCCTTGTAAGCAGTTTACGAGCAAAAAACCAATTCACATAATGATTTTTCAAAATATAATGTTGAGATATGGGTCTTTCGAAAATAATCGATTTCTTTAAAAAATGACAAAATCCAAGTTTTTCCAATTTTTAGGATTTTTGTTATTTTTTAAAGAAGTCGATCTTTTATAGAGGCTATATCCAACACTCAGATTTTTCAAAATCATTCTGTAAAAATGAGTTTCGCAGCCCTTGAACTGCGCTACAAGATAACATTAAGATGTATTTAAGGGCATTAGGTGAATTCATATACACCGAATTCATATACACCGAATTCATATAAAAACGAATTCATATACATCGAATTCATATACATTTTGGCATTCTGTTTGCGACACTGCAAATTGAATTTTCGTTTTTTACGAGAATTCTAGTCACGGATTTGACTCTAAAAAGGGCTTTAGCTGTCAGATTACATCTTGTAGGACGTACTGGAAATGAACCTTATTCATTACTTTTCAGAGTAGATGCATGTTTTGTTTTATCAAGAAGGTTGCTAAGAATCACAGTTAAATAATCAACAAAACAAGCTTAGCTACGCGAGTGACGGCAAATTTTCCACAGCACCAAGTCTATTGGAAAAGCAGCCTCGCCTTTTTTCACTGTTGAGCTGTCGTGGTAACTCCTAAAAATCAAATTTCATTGAGATTGATTGAAATACCGTGGCTTTTATCTTTCTGTACACCGATTAGCTGGCCTACATAATTCTTCTCAAAGTAGTCTAGTAGCGGATCCAACTGTTTTTCAAATTCGGAACTTTCAGCTGATTCCCTAAATTTTTCGACCATAAATTATTTAAAAATAGCACTGACCTTAATTCGCTAAATGCATCACTAACCTCAGCTGTAGTGACAAACGCAAAAGCAGGAACCATATTGACTTGACAGCGGAAACTGCTATTAGTGTCGTAAAGCACTTTGTGACCTTTCTCGTAGACTTTTGCGCACACTAAATTTTGCAAATGGAAAAAGCAGGCTCTAATTTGAATCTTTCGGAAACACTTTCTGAACGAATCAATTAGTCGGTCATAACAATTTATCGTATAATATAACCTTAAATGCACTAAACTCAGCCATCTCAAAATCAACTGCGATGCTTGTTAGCGAAGCTTCGGGCGCAACTCCAGCAAAACCTTTAGCACAAACTCATACGATGATTGCAGGCGATGGTTCATAAGGCAAAAGACCATCGGTGCATAAGAATGAGCAAGGCGGATGAAGACGATCCAGAGCTGGTCGAAAAGCACTGGCACTATATCAAAGGTACCGTCACACCCCATTTGTTGATAGACTGCAGCATACAGGCAACGGTTGGTTGAAAATATCAGTATTCGCTCATCATTGTTTCACCCCGTCATATTTGAAGAATTTCTTCGCCATCAAGAAGCTTGTATTCATTAGGCACCTAAAATATTACACTTAAACACAAAATTAGACCATCGGTGCATCTTTCAAAACTTTAGAAATAGAATCCCAAAATGTATATGAATTCGGTGTATATGAATTCGGTATATATGAATTCGGTGTATATGAATTCACCGTTTCCCGTATTTAAGCTATTGATTTTGATGTGTTCAATGATGTGCTTGCATAAAACTTCGAAAATATTTCATGTCTACACATTTGTTCAAAAAAAATCCGCAAGGCTTTTTCTTTCACTGGGTAAATTGGGTTATATTAGACATATTGCGGATATAAAAAGTTGCAATTAGCAAGATTCTGGAACACTTTTGTATATTTTGTCCGAACTTTTGCTGATCTTAACGATCCACGGCCTTCAACTTTGTTATAAAATAATATTTTTGATTTGATGTGCATTTTTATTAAATTTAAAGCATTTTATTGTTACCATAGCGTTGTGCTCTATGCACGAAACAAAGTGTTTAGAATTTAGAAGTCTTTTTAAATGTTGTTTTATTAAAATCGAAAACAAAAGCATATCATTGCACAAATCGCCGTTTCTTGGAGGCTTGAGAGGTTGAGTAGCTTCCGGATTGGCCACTCTAATCACTTTTTTGTTTCTTTTCTCCGCCTCAGTCATCTCAATTTGACCAATTGCTCCTCTCCCCGATCCCGATAATTTCGTCGCTGACTGAGACATAAGCTCTGAGGCATCTTCTAATTCATGCCGTTTGCCTTCATCTTTCCAACCACCCCATTTGCCGTTTGTGAAAAAGGTAATTTCTGAGGCTGGTTTTCCCACTTCTGACTTTCCCAGCAAACGATCCCAGTGGTCTTGAAGCCCATTTGTTTAGCCAGTGCATAAACCTGGCCAATTCCAGCAGCAGTGCCTCCAGCGTTGACAATGACTCCGTTGACATTGTATCTGGAAAGAAGTTTTCTAGCTTCAGCCAGCTTTTGTCCGGATGTTTGTAGCCTGACCAGAAAACCCAACAATGTGACCACTTTTTTATGTCCATTTGTTTCAGCTCATTAAATTCGCTTTTTTGATTTGGTCAACAGAAGCACAGTCATTGCCAGAACAGGGACGATTGGCAGCTGAGAGAACGCAAGAGCCATCTTGATGTCCATAGCCCTGGAGTTCTTAGTCTGGCTGAATGAGGGATGTAGCATCTTTTGCCTACTCCACACACGCTGCCGCTCTTGCACCGTTGATGGCTAACTTAAAAAAAATATTTGAAAATGTGTGCAACCTCAGAAGTGCAACCTCAATTTTAACACTTTTACAGTAGGTGCCACTCATGTGCGTGGAGGGTCTCTAGTAAAGTATAAAGAATTGTGTGCTTTTATAGGTTTTTCAACAAACTTGTCTGCTAAAGACTGGTAATGACAAGTTCATCAAAACTACCGAAGAATTAGTTTTGAACAGTTAGTTTGAACATAATTGTCTACTACAGACTAGTCTGTACCAGACAATGAACTATTCAGCAGTTTTGAGCAAACTCCTACGTAAAGCTATAAGTACCCAGCCATTCATCTGCAATAATATTGTTTTGATGATAGAAACTTCAAAAAGTTTCCTTTTGCAACATCGGATTTTTTTGTTTTACCATGTTTTGATCACTGAAGCTGGGCAAATGAGCCTCTTTATGCATTTAAGAGCATGAGTCTTGCTCGAATTCTGCTTAAGATAAGTGAGTGGTGCATCACCAGACCTTCAAGGCTCATGCTTCACGGATCACACAAGCTCACGGCTTCCTTCAAAGGCGAAAGGGGCTTCAGTGTTAGACATGAGAATCAACAATACCTTAGGCACAAATCACTTGGAAGTGACTCTAGATGTATAAAAAGCATGCATGCGGAAGCCCAGTATTCAAAACAAATCTCAACATCTTCGTTTTTTATCTTCTGTCCCTTTTTCATCCCAAAAAAGAAATTTTCAATACTTTGGAAAGGTCAAAAATTAATATACTTCTAGGTGTCTCAAACACAATTTTTTGTTAAACTCAAAAAATGCTTTCTTGAGCTCCTATAGTGATTTTAGGTCGATACGGAATATTTAGGAACATTTTTAAAGTCGATTTGAGAGGGAGTGTTTTGTTCATAAGTGGCTCGTAATGTCACATTTTAATACTAGTTTTTATTACAAAGTCTAATTATTATCTATTTTTTTACTACAAAATATTCAAAGTTATAACCCAAAAGATTTTACCATATGGTTTTCGATATTGTTTTCCGTCTAGCTGATAAATAAAAACAAGATATAGCAAAAGTAATAGCATTAATTTTTTACAATTGACATAATAAATAAACACTTCTTGAAATGAAATTTTTGAGTGACCTGCTAAATATTTCTTTTGTTTATATATTTGACTACAACTAACAAAAGACTACTAAATAATTAGAAGATTGCTAAATGAAATGCCATTGATAATGATAAGCAATTTGCAATGTGGTCTTTGGAATCCCGAGAATTTTTCTATTGAAAAAAAAAGAAAGTTAAAAAACCTACTAAATTACTAATTAGCATTTTGCTTTAAATGCTTGCTATAATTAAAAAAAAATAAAACATTTTTTCATGTCGTCATCCACATTCTTTCAAATTATTCGATAAAGTTGATCTTAGATTCAGTGCTACA